>WNWK01001082.1:37500-329871 GCA_009830355.1 Cherax destructor | reverse complement strand
CATCCAACTTTTTTTCATTCATAACATCGGCAATCATCTTTTTCTTATCACCCCACAACCCACGCACTTTCGGGACAACCTATTTTATAAAGTTTTTCTCGTTTTTATAGATTTGTACAGGAGAAGGGGTTACAAACCCATTGCTCCTGGCATTTTAAATGCCTCATACGACACGCATGGCTTACGGAGGAAAGATTCTTTCCACTTCCCATGGACAATAGAGAAAATAAAGAACAAGAGCTATTAAAAAAGAAGAAACCTAGATGTGTTTATATATATGCATGTATGCCAGTGGGGGACCTAAAGTGGGGGAGAAGTAGCTAGATATACCTGTTATCCAGCGTGTTTTGAGCCCAAAAAAAAGACACCAGCAATCCTACCATCATAAAACTTTTTCAGGTTTCTGTTTCACAGTCCCCCGGCAGGACGGTAAAAAAAAAAAAAAAAAAAAAAAAAAAAAAAAAAAAAAAAAAGGGAGAACATATAAATACATTCATGCGCTGAACCAGAACCGAAATAGTTAAACATATTAATATGCAGAAAACCACTGTGAGAAATAAAAAACGCTTGGAAGTTACTATTTTTCACAGTGGTTGTTCTGCATACGGGATATGACTGTTTACTGTGATCTTACTGCATACACGAATACGTTTATACATTTAAAAACTGAAAATTGAGAGGACACCTTCACTATTAAGGTTATATTTTCAGGTGGTAGGCGCCTGAGTATCATGGTGCTAATATCAACGTTGAAACACTTGATATCTTTATTGTCGAATAAAGATACCAAGAATTGACACGTCTTATTCATAAGGTACTACAGTGTTCCACCAGCAGGAGCTTGGTTGTTCCAGTATCCTTCACTTCCTATCCTTCCTCTGGTTTCAGGGTAAGGAATGACGGTCTCATGCTACTATTTTGCTTTAATTTACTGGGCTTTATAAACAAATGCAGTTTTCCTACCAAAACAATACTATTTTGTGTTGTCCACAATAATAATTTGAGAAATATACACACGCAGACAAGGAAGCTTGATTAACGACGCGTCGCTCACGCAGTGCCAGATACCTTTTTACACATATGTACTAATGGAGAGATAAGAATCGTGTGTCAGGTGCTGACGAAGTGGGTAACGGGGTGAAATGACATCTTCACAACTGACATTTGAACTTGAACGATTCGGCATAGGATGTTTCTCCCACATATTTTGGGAGAACTGTCAGAGAATCACTTGATGCACGGAAATCAAGCTGTCGTGCTGAATAGGTAAAACTGGTCAATTAGCAAGAACTCATTTAAAATTAAAGTCCTTCTAAATAATTTCTCATATGTTTAAAAATATATTTTTTCTATTTATGTTAATGTAAAATTAATAATTTTTTACCAAAAGAACCTAGAAAACTTATCTAACATTATTATAACAAGCGCAATTTAATTTAGCCTAATCCAGCTAAATACATTTTAGATAAGTTTACAATAATTTAATAATAAACACAATGAAACATATTTTTCGTTAGGTCTAGAATGATTTTGCGAAATTATTGCATACACAAATTTTCGCTTGCCTTATTCGGCAAGAAGAGTTGCCATATTTAAGCCAAAATCGCAAGTTTTACCTATTCGGCACGACAAAAGCCATCATTTGAAACAATGAAGATAATTTTGAGTTATCTTTCCATTCCACGGGTCAAATCTAATTGTTCTTCTAAATCCCCAGGCACTGTATGACCCTACAGGTTTAGCACTTCCCTGTGATGATAACATTGCTGAGATTGTCAATGGTGTGTCACTAACAACACCCAGCTGTTTGTACAGACTTACCAGATGTCACATCCTGTGTAATATAATATGATAGGGAAACATAGCTAGCCTTCATTCCCACAATGGAACTTCCAAAAAAGATAGCCGCACATTACGAGTGTTTCTAATTGTGAAAAAATATTACAGTTACGTAAACAACCATTGTTTACGATGTATTAATGTGCAGTCTTGTCAAAAGTGTAGACTCAGCAGTTGTGCTCGTGCGAAGTTTCAACAGTTTCATCAAACAAACTGAACATTGACAGACGTCAAGCAAGAAACATACGGCCACAACTGGCTGCCTGCATATGTTAGGAAGTCTTTAAGAGTTCTAAGGTCAATATCGTCGCATTACATGTGACATTTACCTATGACACTAACATAACTTACGTGTAGCCTAATGCTTGTAGCATGCGAAGGAGACATTATTATTATTATTATTGGTAGCTTTAAACCCAACCTGAGGAATGGAAGGTATAAGGTCTGATCCAAAGAAGGGGAAGTGTGACCTGCGAGTACGTTACAATTATATTCGGCATTCATCACGCAACCACTTCGCATTCCCTTCTGTACTGGCCAAATCTGGAAAGTAGGTCGGTATTGATTTGTTGTCAGGATTATATGTCAACCAAATGGATGAGAGGTAGTCTCACTCAGCGGCTGAGTACACATACTGATCTCTTGTATGATGTATAAACCAAAATGCAGCGAATGAACTAGCTTTGTTCTCTCGCTCATTAATATTTTGCTGCTCTACTGCATTCTGTTATACACAAACACACACACACACATATATATATATATATATATATATATATATATATATATATATATATATATATATATATATATATATTGTAAATATTATGGAAGGAATATATTGTACTCAAAACTAACCTCTGTGTTTGCCTTTTGCCTTTATTGTAGAGGTTTATTCATGTCTAGGGATTTGATTTACGGCCAAGTACAGGCCTGTCTTTTGTGTATCTGTGTTCGAAATAGGCAGATAGCTCTTGGTTCAAGAACCCATCAGCATAGAAACATCTCCTTAAAAGGAACAGCTTGCACGGTCAGCGATCGAGGTGTCGTGCGTTACCAAACTTCACGTCCCAGCCTGAGACTCCAGGCTCTGCTGGTAACTGTCTCTTTAGTTTATAATATGCTGCTGAGTGCGGTCCGCAGATCTATTAAGCCATCCCATCCTGGCCTATCTGACACAGTATGTAGGAACTTGTCTAGTTTCCTGGCCTCTTGGACATTCATCATATATGCTCTTGAAACCATGCTGTCAACCTCCACCACTATTTTGTCTAGTACTGGTTTGTTCCACTCATCACTCTGAGTCAGCAAGACACTATTGGTGCTAGTGTTCTACTGAAGTGTACTTGGGCCATTGTTATGGAATGTCTACTTTGAAAGACCTTAACTTATCCCAGAATAACATGCATATGTAGACGACTGCACCTGATATTTAGTTATCCAAGGGAGGAAATGTCAGCTTTTGTCAGCCATATCAGTCACAAGGCTTACAGCTGTATCAGCCTGGGAAAAACAATGGCAGGTTACATTTGCTTCTTGAGAAAACACAATGATGATGATCTCTAAGCACCATGATGGTAATGCTGGAGCAGTGGTAAGAATGGGAGAATTTTATTCCAAATTTTATTCAAACTATGAATAAATAATGCAAAAATTATAGCAAACAAGGCCACCCTAGTAGCACATAATACTTTGCCGTAACTGTATCTGTTCGACAGCAGAAGCTGCAAGACTTGTAGAAGGCCCAAGTGCGCCTTACACCCTTGAGTATGCTTCATTTTCTTAAACTGCCCGCCCCCCTCGCCTACGACTTCATGACATAACAGAGAACAGAGCAAAACGATTCATCTCTCTGTCTGACCCGGCCTAGGCAGCAGATTCGTCATTTTAGCAGAACGTTCAACACCGAGGGGCTGTGGGTGGCCCATTGTTAAGTAACAATGTTGTTAAAGAACAATAAATTTGGTTTCACTGTTGTCAGGAAGAGATTTCCACTAACAAGACGGGCAGCGGACCGCAACTGCATCCTGGCTTCGTACCCTTCTCAAGAACACTTCGAGATCATTCATTCCTAGAATAACACGAGGCTACCTACCTGGAGGGCTGAATTACGTTAGCACATCATAATATATCGATGAACAAAGTCAGTAGGACGAGTGAATCGATGGCCCCTACGGTTCCAACTTCATTCTATTCCTATTTGTATGTCTGATAACAATAACCGTCAAAACCCAGGTCCCAGGGATAATGAATGGTGGAGGGCAGGGATAAGTGCTAACACCTCCGTCAAGACACACGTTCCGAGTTTTACTGACATTTCTTATATTCGTCATTGCAGTAGCAGCCTAGCATAACGTTAATGATACAACAACCCAAACCCACAAAACTTTTTCAATGCAACTGTATAAGCATGATTTATGACAGCAATGTTATAGTGGGGGGAGCATCATTATAATCTAGAAAAAAAGCTATGGGTTTTACGTTATTTCACTACTGTCTTGACGTAATGCCAAGAAAAAAACAAGCTCAATCTCAGGGGTCAAGAAACAACATTGTGAACGCAACCTATCTCATAAAGGCCTTTGATGCTATAGGCAAAAAAAACATGGAATTTCATGACTTACAGTCCTCTGTCGAGCGCTAAACTTGTGTGAGCTTAGGGAAAAGGAAGGGAAATTTGGTCCTCCGTCCACCCCGAGAAAATGCCTTTAAACCCATACACAGTTGAAAGAATAGCACAGCCCAACAGTTGGCCAAGACAGAGTATTTAAACCCCAAACCCCTCCAGTGAAGAGACTACACTACCAGTTCAACAAGAATACCACCAACCTTCCAACTCATCACACGGGGGCTGCATACCATTTAGCTCTCAACATGCTGAGATAAGCCACACACTGCCCGCCGCATTCTACCTGCGACCGCCCTGCCTGTGGCTCTGGGAGTTCCCAAGAGCTTTTTCCAAACCTACAACAATTACCACTGGCGCCAGATACCTGAAGGATGCTTCCGGGGATCAACGCCCTCAAGGTTGGGCATAACCAGGCCCCTGGTATCAAGGCCTGATCAACCAGGCTATTACCGGGGCCGCACGCAGGCAGACGTACATATCTGCTCCACTAGCTACTTACACCAGAGTCAAAACCAATACACTAACTACTACACCACTGGTGTTTATAACAACCCCAAAAAAGGTATCTTTAAATGAATGAGATAACCTCTGGCGGTCATTTTTTACATCTTTCCAGACATACCTAGTGATGTCAGAGATGACGTCTGGTGATGTTTATTGTTTATATCTTTCTAGACATGACTAGTCATGTCAGAGATGACGTCTGGTGGTTTATCTTTCTAGACATGACTATGATGTCAGAGATGACGTCTGGTGATGTCCACTGCTTTGTAAGTCCTTCCAGACATTACCGGTAATGTTTACAGTGAATTAAAGATAATTCCTTGAGATGCCACTGTGACGCTTCATTTAAAGTGACTCACTGGAATTTTTGGTGACTACGTAACAAAAAATTTGAGACATTTAGTGAGGTCACACAAGGGCCTCCTGTTACCCCGTTTTCTAATATATTTGTGGTTAATATCCACTGGGAATTGTTACAAGAGAGGGTTTGGGAACAAGCTGTAGCGGGGTATTACCACGCTCACACTCCCGTATCACCAGTGTTGCCCACACTTTACACCAGTGCTCACTACCATCACACCAGTGTTGCTACACTACCATCACACCAGTGTTGCTACACTGCCTCACTAGTATTACCCACTACACTACCACTCACCCAGTGTTACCAAACTACACAACCGTCACACCTGTAACACTTAACACCAACTGACTTGAAACCCCACTGGGTGCCACGGGTTATCACATTTTAATTACACCTGACCAACCTGTTGGGCAACTTTCATACTTTCATCACCCACTTTCTGAAAATTACTTTTGTAAGTGTAGGATCTTGTTCACACCCAGAACACGTAACTTTTTTAAGTGTAGGATCTTGTCACACCCAGGACACGTAACTTTTTTAAGTGCAGGATCTTGTTCACACCCAGGACACGTAACTTTTTAAGTGCAGACCCAAGATACGCAATTTTGTAAAAATCAGTTTTGCGACAGATTTCCAACAAAACCACAAGTTTATTTTCGCACGTTTTTACCAAGTTCTACATTGGGAAAATTTTACATTTATGTAAAGTTCTACACTTGTACTGAGGTTGGCAAGTTGGTTTATTATGTTTAATTTAAATCCTATCGACCACACGAGGGGCCGCACGTCACCTGTACACTAACAGTGGAACACAATTTAACCTGATAAAAAATTTAACGTAAATTGAATATATACATACATGCTATACACCCTTCTAATTGTATATACATTAGATCATACACATCAAGAGAAATATACTGTTCACAATATATACAAAATGCTTATGGCTGTAGTAACAGCCTGGTTAATCGGGAGGCCTGGTCAAGGACTGGGCTGCGGGGCGTTGATCCTCGGAACCACCTCCAGGTACTCAATGCCCACATGACTTTGTCATTCATCGCCCATCCCTGGCTGTGTGTGGGTGTTAGTGGTGGCCTCTGCCAGACAGGTTGTGCATCTTATACCCTACAATGGCGGACGGGTATAGGCGGAGGGTAAACACGATCAGGATTGAAGTACTCTGGGAGCGGTGTACCCGTCAAATGCTGACGTGATCCTGCCAGCGATTTTGCGAGATGTGCTGTGCATTGAACATTCTGAACTTTACGGGATTGCACTCAATGGGGCGCGCAGGATTTTGTTAAATTTGCATGCACGGCTGCTTATCATCGGATTGTGGATCAATTCCAGGATCAACGGCTGAAGGTCATGACGGGCCTGGAGGTATGTGTCCGTGATGTGTCTGTGCAATACAAGTGGATAAAGTTGCGTAAATGTGCCATTCGAGGACACGGAATGTGATGTGACTGGTGTTATACAACAATACGGTATAGTACATGCCGTAACTGTCGGACGTTGGGTAACGGGCCATACGCTGGTATGCTCAAGGGACTTACTCAGAAGATGACGTTGCGTTAACCAATTCCATCTTATGTCTTAATGGCTGATTTTCGCACACAGATTTACGTGACATATAGTTGGGCAAGCCCGTACTTGTCGTTTGTGTGGCCTCCAGGGGACATTTAGCGGCAGAATGTGTGCGGCGGAAGCAGGACGTGGAGGACCGGTGTGGAGGTCGGAGGAAGGACGGAGGTGGAATCAGCTATACAGACGGAAGGGCAACGAGTGGATGGAGGACAGGAGGGCATGGTGCGGCAGTCTTGGAGACGGAGGTGGACCGCACAGAGAACGGGCGGACGGGGAGGAGGTGGAAGCAACGGAGGCATTGCAGGTGCATAGATGGCGTCGGGATGGTGAGCAGCAGGGATTGCCTGGGGAAGAGGCTGAGCTATTGAGAAATTTACGAGTTCATACAGGGTGAGCCTCTGTCAATGGAGGAAGTGTCGATTTGGTACAAGGTGGTCCTTCACAGGAGCCTCAAGGGGCATTAGGGACGGTGCATGAGAGTCAGGAAGTGTCTGTTAATGTAACTGTGGGGGAAGCTGAGGACATAGGAAGAGGAGATGGGAAATTTGAGGAGAGGGGTGTGTCTAGGAAAAGGCCTGGGGAGGGAATCTATGGAGGAATTGTTGACAGCTGGCCAACGATCAGGGAAAAAGTGTGCTGACGTAGTCAAGGGAAAGGTGCTAAATCGAAGGGTTTGGGGGGTGTAGGGGAGGCTAAGGAGGGTGGAGGGGAGAGGGGAGGGGAATGGTGAGGTATTAACTAAATTGACAAGAGAGTACTGGGAAACATAAGGGGAAAATCAGCCTCTTCAGGGGGTAACTATTAACGAATGGTCTTAGGAATGAGGTTGTCAATGGGTGGTTTGAGTAGTGGAAGGTAGATGTTGTGGCCCCTTCAAGAGCATAATTATAGGAAGAGTTCTGATCTTAAGGCCAAGGGGATAGGATTTTTTCTATGATGCTCGGGGTTTGAAGGGAGGGTTTGGGAGGCACATGAGACTAAACCTTTTAAATTAGAGTCTTTTGGGGGGACATTGGTGGACGCATGGTCAGAGAATGGGGGGGGGTGGACGCAGGGGGGAGTTTTTTTGGGAGTGTATATGCCAGCTGTGTAATAGGGGGGTGAAGGATGATTTTTTCAATGAGTTGGTATATGCTGTCCAAGGATTGGCCCAGGTTTCCAATTGCGGGTGACTGGAATAGTGTGATTAGGGTCAGGGATTTGGGGCCGCAGGGGGCGGAGGGTGTGTGTTGAGTCATTAAGGGGCGTGTTGGGTGCGGGGGGGGGGTGGTTGACGTGGTGGGAGGTAGGGAGGTTGGTTGACTTCTTTGTGAGGAACAATTACGCGGGTAGGCTGGGTAGAATATATGTGTCGAGAATAGTTGGGGGTTAGGAAGGTGGGTTGTGTGGACGTGGCTGGATCATAGAGGGGGTTTTTTTGGGAAAGGGGGATGGAGGTGGTGCTGTTTATAAGAGTTATTGAAATTGAATACAAGGTGTTGGAAAAGGGGAAAGGGTAAGGAGCTGATGAATGGTGGGGAAGGAGGGGCAGGGAATGCGGATGGGGTTGTACGATGGTGGATGGAGACTGGAAAGGAGGAACCGGAAGTTTTATGGCTGGGTTGCAAGGAATGAATGTAGGAGTAGGTATGGGTATTAGAGGTATTTGGAAGGGTTGTTGTGGGATTATCAGGTTGGGGATTGGGGGAAGAGGTAGGGCAGAGGTTGTGGACTTGAGAGGAAGGTTGGAGGAAAGGCTTTAGGCTTTACGGTTAGAGGAATGGAGCATGTTTTGTAAGTGACACAGTATCGGAAGTGGTATTAAGGAAATTTTCTGTGGACACGTAGGGAGGATGCTGATATCATCGCTGAAGGTAGAGGGAGGGGTGGAAGGGCATCAGCTGGGGAGGTGTTGCGAACGACGGAGGGTATGGTTTCAAAAGGTTCAATATCAGACAGGAGAGGTGCACTGATGGAGCGGGATAAGTTATTGAAGGGTATAGGTAGGTTGTTGAGTGTGTGGAGGGAGGGAATGTGGGGAGGTGACTTTGAGGAGGAGGTGAGAGAGGCTGCATGGAGTTGAGGCTGGGGAAGTCGCCAGGAGAGATGGGCGTTCAGGGACGGTCCTGAGGCTTTGAAAGGGGTTTTAGTTCGTTGTTTAATGGGCTAGGAGGAAGGTTTGCGGGAGGAATCAATGAGGACTGGGGTTGTTGTTTGGTGCCAAAGGAGATTCACCAGTAGGTTTAAGGATTATAGAGGTTTGGCTTTGTTAACTGCTGACTATAAAATTTTCGCAAAAATATTGGCAAATATTAAGAGACGTTTGGGGAGTTTTGCATGGGGGACAATTTGGGGTGCCAGGAAGGAGTATTCGAACAGGGTATAGACATATTAAACAGTTTGTTGAAAATAGCGAGGAGGGGGGTTTAGGGTTTGGATTGGCAGGAGGGCATATGATAGGGTAGATAGAGACATATTGTTGGAAGTGTTGGGGAGACAAGGTTTTGGGGACGCAGGTGGTGAGATGGGTGACGCTGTATGCAGGTGCTTTTGATAAGGGTGTAGATTAATGGGAAGGCTGGAGGTGTGGTGGAAATGAAGAACGGTTTGCAGCAGGGTTGTCCTCTGTTGCAGATCCTTTTTGCTCTTTTACAGGATCCATTTATAGATTAGTGGAGAAAGAGTTGGGGGAAGGTAGCTGCGGGTGTGGAGGAGGTGGGGGATAGTTGGTTACATTGATGATACAACGATTTTTGTTAGCAAGGAATGGCAATTGGGTAGGTTGAATGATTTTGCAGAATGGTTTTTGGGACGGGACAGGGATGAGAGTCAACAGGGTAAATCAAAATTATTGATAGGTAACTGGTGTGCAGTACGCTAGTTAAGAAGAGGTTGGAGCTGTGAGCTCAATAGGTGCTATTGGTGCTTTAATGTACGAGTTTGTGTTGTTATGTGGTTATGTACGCCAAAGTTTTTGCAAGGAATACTTGTATATTGCTGGAAAACATTGTATTTGTATATATGTTATCAATAAAATATATAAAAAAACTTTCATTTGCCAGTTTTCAAAATCATCCTAAAACTCCCTAGTGCTTCTTACTACAATTTGTCTGCCAATTTTTGTGTTGTCCAGGTAGTTATGTGGTGTGTGCGTCCCTGATGGTATCACCCAACACACTGGGTCGAGTGCTAACACCTGGTGTAGATGGTTGAGGTATATTATGACCCCTGAAAGGGGCACAATGTATATATATGTATATATATTTCATTTATAATGTATATTTCCATTTCATATACTAATTTTATATTGCTGATATTTTCTGATATTAGCTAAATCGTAAATATCTTGCTTTATATTATTATTTTGACTTAGTTATATTATTAAGTAGGAGGCATTTACACTAATGCTCCCTATTGTTGGTGAGTGTTGAGAAGCCGCCCGTGTGTTGGCAAACTATCTTGATAACTGCCACTTCCCTTGTTTAATTGCTGGCTCTGGAGTGCTGGGCAAGTCACGTGACCAGTGGTGGGATCGCACCTGAGTGAGACGCCTGCCTTCCCTTGCTCTCTCTCCTTTGCTGGCCTGGTTTGAGCAACACCTCCCTCTCTCGTTGTTGTCTGTTGTTTAGAGTCATTCTCTCAACTCTGTGTAACTCTGTTCACAGAGCATAGCCTAGACTTTAGTGATTTTTTGACTGTTTTACTGAGGTTGTGTCACACTCGATTAAGATACCCAGGTCCTGAGCTGTAGCTTCTGACCTAATTTGTTCTGGCATCTGTGCACAGTCGAAGTCAGGATTTGGTTATGAAGAACTGATTCATTTAGGAGTTTTATGCCTTAAGGAGGATTCGCAGATGGTCCCCAGTTAGGGGCCGTTATTTTTATCTCCTTTGTCCCTGACGCTGTGCTGCTGCTTAGTTATAATGCTGTTCGGCGAATCGGTCGTTTTACTGTTCGCTAGTGCTGTTCTGATTGTCAGTCTAGTCAAGAAGATTATGTGAGGACGTTTAGTCGACACTGTTTAAGTCGAGTCTTAGAGACATAATTGAGCTACTTGGAGCACTTACACATACACACACACACTTGTATATATTAGTATCATGTTTAAATTGCTGACAATTATAAACATAATACTTTAAGAGCCATAAAGATATATGTGCCTTCAGCACAATAATACTGTATATTAATTATTATTATTATAATCAAAAGAAGCGCATAATAATATAGAGAGAAGTAGGAGCTAACATCCTAATTAATATCCTAATTTATATTAAATTGATTTACTTTGATACTGTCCACCTAGACAACTTTAACTTTGTTAATAAACATCTTAATTTTTATTTCTGATTAGTTAGTACCCTTTCAGTTGCAATCCTTAAACATTATTCAACTACTGTAATTATAAAGGATAATTGGACCAGGATACTGACTCACTTCTCTTACAAACCCAAGTAAGAGGCTGAATGCTATAGGGCAGACCTTTCTAGTATTCACTGGAGATGTCTATTCTGTTAGATTTCAGTTTTTTGGTAACAAGGTAGATCATCCAACACACTGGGTCGAGTGCTGACACTTGATTGCTCCGCTATCTCCACACCAGGTGTCAGCACTGACCCAGTGTGTTGGATGATCTACCTTGTTACAAAAAACGCGAAATCTAACAAGAATAGAGATTCCAGTGAATACTAGAAAGGTCTGCCCCTTTATAGCATTCAGCCTCTACTTGGGTTTTGTAAGAAGAAGTCAGTATCCTGGTCCAATTATCCTTTATAATTACAGTAAGTTGAATAATGTTTAAGGATTGCAACTGAAAGGGTACTAACTAATCAAATAAAATTAAGATGTTTATTAACAAACTAAAGTTGTCTAGGTGGACAGACTTAAACAACGAACTAACAACGAGAAAAAAGGGGAGGTGTGCTCCGACCAGACCAGCAAAGGAGAGAGAGCAAGGAAGGCAGGCGTCTCACCAGTGCGATCACACCACTGGTCACGTGACTTCCCCCAACCCCAGCACAGAGCCGGCAATTAAACAAGGGAAGTGGCAGTTATCAAGATAGTTTGCCAACACAGGGCAGCACTAACACTCCCCTAACAATAGGGAGCCGTAGTGTAAACTGTTACCTCCTACTTAATAATATAACTAAGTCAAATAATAATATAAAGCAAGATATTTACGATTTAGCTAATATCGAAAAAAATCAGCAATATAAAATTAGTTTTGAAATGGGAAAAATACATTATAAATGAAATATATACATATATATACATTGTGCCCCCTTTTAGGGTCGCAATATACCTCAACATCTACACCAGGTGTTAGCACTCGACCCAGTGTGTTGGGTGATCTAATCAAGGACGCCAACCCCCTTTCTAACTACCTGGACCAAAAAATTGGCAGACAAATTTGGTAAGAGCACTAGGAGTTTTTTGGGGTGATTTTGAAAATCCCAAAGAAAGTTTTTTTATATATTTTTTTGATAAACTTTTATACAAATACAATGTTTTCCACAAAATATACAAGTATTCCTTACAAAAACTTTGACGTCTAACCACATAACAATAACCCCAAACTCATTACATTAAAGCACCAATAACACCTTGGGGACCACCAACTCCCAAACCCCTTCTAACCCCAACGTACTGCCACCAGTTACCTACCTCCAATAATTTTGATTTTACCCCGTTGACCCCATCCCTGTCCCCGTCCCAAACCATTCTCCCAAAACATTCAACCTACCCAATTGCCATTCCTTTAACAAAAATCGTTGTATCATCAATAACCAACTATCCCCCACCTCCACACCCGGCTACCTTCCCCAACTCTTCTCCACTAATCTATAAAATGGATCCTGTAAAAGAGCAAAAAAGGGTCAACAGAGGCCCCTGCCAAACCGTTCTTCATTTCCCCCACACCTCCCGCCTTCCCATTAATCTACACCCTTATCAAAGCACCTGCATACAGCGCCCCACCCCTCTCACCACCTCGTCCCCCCAAAAACCCTTGTTCCCCAACACTTCCAACAATATGTTTTATCTACCCCATCATATGCCCTCTGCCAATCCAAACCTAAAAACCCCCCTGCTATTTTCAAAAATGTTTAATTGTCTATGCCCCGTTCCAATACTCCCTTCCCGGGGACCCCCAAAATTTTCCCCCATGCAAAAATCCCCCAAACGCCTTTTTAATTCTATTTCAATATTTTTTCAAAATTTTATAGTCAAGTTAACAAAGCCAAACCTCTATAATCACTAAACCTACTGGTGAATCTCCCTTTTTGGGACCAAAACAACAACCCCAGTCCTCATTGATTCCCCATAAAACCTTCCCCCCCAACCCATTAAACAACCGAACTAAAACCCCTTTCAAAGCCTCCCAATGAGTCACATACAAATCCCCGGGCAACCCATCTACCCTGGCGACTTCCCCAACCTCAACTCCATCACAGCCTCTCTCACCTCCTCCTCAAAGATCACCTCCCACATTCCCTCCTCCACACTCAACAACCTACCTATACCCTTCAATAACTTATCCCGCTCCATCTGATGCACCTCTCCTGTCTGATATTGAACACGAAACCATACCCTCCGTCGTTCGAAACACCCTCCCCTCCTGATACCCTTCCACCCCCCCCTCTACCTTCAGCGACGATATCAACATCCCCCTCCTACGCGTCGGAAAATTCCTCAATACCACTTTCGATACCTTGTCACCCCACAAAACATGCTCCATTCCACTCCTAACCCGTAAAGCCTGAAACCTTTCCTCTTGAAAATCCTCTTAACCTTCCTCTCAAGTCCACAACCTCTGCCCTACCTCTTCCCCCAATCCCCAACCTGATAATCCCTCAACAACCCTTCCAAATACCTCTGATACCCATACCTACTTCTACATTCATTCCGTGCAACCCAGCCATAAAACTTCCGGATTTCCTCCTTTCCAGTCTCCATCCACCATCGTACAACCCCATCCCGCATTCCCTGCCCTCCTTCCACCCCCACCATTCATCAAAAAGCTCACTCCCACCTTCCCTTTCCAACAACCTTGTATTCAATTTCCAATAACTCTTATAAACACGCACCACTCCCTCCCATCCTCCTTCAAACAAAACCCTCTATGATCCGAAAAGCCCACGTCCACACATCCACCTTCCTAACCTCAACTATTCTCGACACATATATTCTATCCAGCCTAGCCGCGAATTGTTCCTCACAAAAGTGTAGTCAACCAAACCTCCCCTACCTCCCACCACGTCAACCACCCCCACCGCACCCAACACGCCCTTAATGACCCAACACACCCCCTCCCCCCTGCGCTCCACATCCCTGACCCTAATCACACTATTCCAGTCACCCGCAAATGGAAACCTGGGCCAACTTTTGACAGCATATACCAACTCATTATTGACAAAATCATCCTTCACCCTCCTATTACTTACAGCTGGCATATACACTCCCAAAACTCACCTGCGTCCCACTCCACTCCCCATTTACTCTGACCATGCGTCCACCAATGTCCTCCCAAGACTCTAATTTAAAAGGGGACTAGTCTCATGTATGCCTCCCAAAAACCCTCCCTTCAAAGCCCGAGCATCACTAGCAAAAATCCTATACCCTTAGCCTTAAGATCAGAACTCTTCCTATAATTATGCTCTTGAATGAACACAACATCTACCTTCCACTACTCAAAGTAACCTCCACCCATTGACGTTTAACCTCATTCCTAAGACCATTAACGTTAATAGTTACACACCTGAAATGTAAGGCTGAGGTTTTCCCTTATGCTTCAGTACTCTTGTCGAATTTAGTAATACCTCACCATTCCTCCCCTCTACCCCCCCCACCCCCCTTAGCCTCCCCTACACCTCCATAACCCTTCGATTTAGCACCTTCCCTTGTACTCACGCCAGCCCACACTTTTTTTCCCTGATCGTTGGCCAGCTGTCAACAATTCCTCCATAGATTCCTCTCCAGGCCTTTTCCTAGACACACCCCTCCTCAAGTAATTCCATCTCCTCTTCCTATGTACCTCAGCTTCCACCACAGTTACATTAACAACAGACACTTCCTGACTCTCATGCACCGTCCCTAATGCCCTTGAGGCTCCTGTGAAGGACCACTTGTACCAAATCTGACACTTCCTCCATTGACAGAGGCTCACCCTGTATGAACTCGTAAATTTCTCAATAGCTCAGCCTCTTCCCCAGGCAATCCCTGCTGCTCACCATCCGACGCCATACTATGCACCTGCAATGCCTCCGTTGGCACCACCTCCTCCCCCCGCCACGTCTCTGTGCGGTCCACTCCGTACCCAAGACTGCCGCACCATGCCCTCCTGTCCTCCATCCACTTGCTGCTCCTTCCGTCCCGTATAGCTGGGGTTCCACCTCCGTCCTTCCTCCGACCTCCACACCGGTCCTCACGTCCTGCTTCCGCCGCACACATTCTGCCGCTAAATGTCCCTGGAGGCCACACAACGACAAGTACGGGCTTGCCCAACATATGTCACGTAAATCTGTGTGCGAAAATCAGCCATTAAGACATAAGATGGAATTGGTTAACGCAACGTCATCTTCACAGAGTAAGTCCTCGAGCATACTCAGCGTATGGCCCTACCCCAACGTCCGACAGTTACGGCATGTACTATACCGTATTGCTGTATAACACCAGTCACATCACATTCCGTGTCCCGAATGGCACATTTCGCAACTTTATCCACTTGTATTGCACAGACACATCACGGACACATACTTCCCGGCCCGTCATGACCTTCAGCCGTTGATCCTGGAATTGATCCACAATCCGATGATAAGCAGCCGTGCATGCAAATTTAACAAAATCCTGCGGCCCCATTGAGTGCAATCCCGAAAGTTCAGAATGTTCAATGCACAGCACATCTCGCAAATCGCTGGCAGGATCACGTCAGCATTTGACGGGTACACCGCTCCCAAGAGTACTTCAACTTGATCGTGCTTACCCCCCGCCTATACCCGTCCGCCATTGTAGGGTATAAAGATGCACAACCTGTCTGGCAGAGGCCACCACTAACACCCACACACAACCAGGGATGGGCGATGAATGACAAAGTCAGTGTGGGCATTGAGTACCTGGAGGTGGTTCCGAGGGTCAACGCCCGCAGCCCAGTCCTTTACCAGGCCTCCCGATTAACCAGGCTGTTACTACTAGCCATAAGCATTTTGTATATATTGTGAAACAGTATATTTCTTGATGTGTAGATCTAATGTATATACAATTAGAAGGGTGTATAGTATGTATGTATATATTCAATTTACGTTAATTTTTATACTAGGGATTAAATTGTGTTCCACTGTTAGTGTACAGGTGACGGCGGCCTACCTCGTGTGGTCGATAGGATTTAAATTAAACATAATAAACCAACTTGCCAACCTCAGTACAAGTGTAGAACTTTACATAAATGTAGAATTTCAAGTGTAGAACTTGGTCAAGCCTGATGCGAAAATAACTTGTGGTTTTGCTTAGCAGAAATCTGTCGCAAAACTGAGTTTAAAAAATTGCGATCTTGGGTCTGCACTTATAAAAGTTACTGTCCTGGGTGTGAACAAGATCCTGCACTTATAAAAGTTACGTGTCCTGGGTGGGGAACAAGATCCTACACTTATAAAAGTTACGTGTTCTGGGGGAAAAGATCCTACAATTACAAAAGAATTTTCAGAAAGGGGGGAGAAAGTAGTGAAAGTTGCCCAACAGGTTGGTCAGGTGTAATTAAAATGATAATCCGTGGCACCTGAGTGGGGTTTCAAGTCAGTTGGTGTAAGTGTTACAGGTGTAGGTTGTGTTTGGTAACACTGGAGTGAGTGGTAGTGTAGTGTGGTAATATTGGAGTGAGGCAGTGTAGCAACACTGGTGTGATGGTAGTGTAGCAACATTGTGATGGTAGTGTAGCAACACTGGTGTGATGGTAGTGTGGCAACACTGTGATAGGAGTGTGTGTGCGGGGAATACTACACGCTACAGCTTGTTGCACAACCTCTTGTAAAATTCAGTGGATATTAACCACAAATATATTAGAAAACGGGGTAAAAGGAGAGCCCGTTGTGTGACCTCACTAAATGTCTCTAATATTTTTTGGTAGTCCCCAAAAAATTACCAGTGAGTCACGTTTAAATGAAGCGTCACAGTGAGCATCTCAAGGAATTATCTTTAATTCACTGTAAACATTACCGGTAATGTCTGGAAGGATTTAAAAAGCAGTGGACATCACCAGACGTCATCTCTGACATCACTAGTCATGTCTAGAAAGATATAAACATCACCGGGATGTCATCTCTGACATGACTAGTCATTTTCAGAAAGATATAAACAATAAACATCACCAGACGTCATCTCTGACATCACTAGGTATGTCTGGAAAGATGAAACAGTGAACACCGCCAGAGGTTATCTCTGATTCACTTTTAGATACCTTTTTTTATTGTGAGGTTGTTATAAACAACCAGTGGTGTGAGTAGTTGAGGTATTGAGTGTTGACTCTGTGTAAGTAGCTGAGTGGAGCAGATATGTACGTCTGCCTGCGTGCGGCCAGCGGTAATAGCCTGGTTGATCAGGCCTTGATGCACCAGGGGGGCCTGGTTAGTGACCAGCCTTGAGGGCGTTGATCCCCGGAAGCATCCTTCAGGTATCTGGCGCCAGTGGTAATTGTTTGTAGGTTTGGAAAAAGCTCTGGGAACTCCCAGAGCCACAGGCAGGGCGGTCGAGGTAGGAATTTCGGCAGGTGTGTGTAGCTTATCTCAGCATGTTGAGAGCCTAAATGGTATGAGAACCTGTGTGATGAGTTGGAATTGGTGGTATTCTTGTTGAACATTGGTAGTGTAGTCTCTTCACTGGATGGGTTGGAGTTAATGCACTCTGTCTTGGCCAACTAGTTAGGCTGTGCTATTCTTTCAACTGTGATAGGTTAAAAATTTTTCTCAAGCATTAAAGGACGGAGGACCAAATTTCCACTACTCCTTTCGCTGAGACTCACACCCAAATTTAGCGCTCGACAGAGGGCTGTATAGTCCCGAAATTCCATGGTGCTGTTTGCCTATAGCACAAAGGCCTTTATGAGATAGGTTGGTCTACAATGGTTGTTTCTGATACACTGAGATTGAGCTTGTTGTTTCTTGGCAAGTCAAGACAGTAGTAAATTTAAAGTAAAACCCATAGCTTTTCTTTTTTAGATTATAATGATGCTCACCACTATAACATTGCTGTCATAAATCATGCTTATACAGTTTCATTTGAAAAAATATTTGTAGCTTTGGGTTGTTGTATCATTAACAGTTATGCTAGGCTGCTACTGCAATGACGAATATAAGAAATGTCAGTAAAACTCGGAGACGTGTAGTCTTGACGGAGGTGTTTGCACTTATCCACCGCCCCCTCACACCATTCATTATCCCTGGGACCTGGAGTTTGACGGAGGTGTTAGCACCGACCCACCGCCCTTACACCACCAGGTCACACATACCTCTCCAAGACATCAATTAACTGTGGGATATAGTGGCTCTAAGAACCCGTGGCACTTACACTTCATCTTCCATTGTGAATCATATAGGAGCAGCAATTTATGGTGCCGTGGTGATTCATTGCTACCCCAAGTTCATTGACGACGCGTTTAGTGAACTGGAGAAATAATTGCCAAGTGTGCTGAGTGAAAAAGTGGTAATTTAGTAGTGGTGGTGTGTGTGTGTTGAAGATGGTGTTGGTGAGGCTCACAAGCCTCGGGTCCACCGGCACGGCTGCCCGCCCTTCCTATATGCTACGCCATTCCCAGGTAAGTCAATCTCTTCTTTTTTTTTATTATTGACACAGGTTATGAGTTCCTACCTTTATTTACAGGCTAAGAGCTGTTACTTACCGGTAAGCTCATTTGAAAGCCTTATTGTTATCAGACATACAAATAGGGAATAGAATGAAGTTGGAACTATCTAGCTTACTGATTCTTATGTCACTGACTTTATTTCATCGATGTCATTATGATGTGCTAACATGTTCCAGCCCTCCAGGTAGGTAGCCTCGTGTTATTCTAGGAATGAATGATCTCAGAAGTGTTCTTGAGAAGGGTAATAACCAGAGTGCAGTTGCGGTCCGCTGCTCCGTCTTGTTGAGTAAGAGCCTTCCTGACAACGAAGTGAAACCAAGTAAGTTACTTAACAACATTGGTACTTAACAGTAAGGCCACCCACAGCCCCTCGGTGTTGAACGTTCTGCTAAATGACAGATCTGCTCTAGGCCGGTCCAGACGAGATGAATCGTTTTGCTCTGTCTTCGTTATGTCATGAAGTCGTAGGCGAGGGGGCAGGCAGCTTGGCGAAAATGAAGCATACTCAAGGTGTGAGCGCACTTGGGCCTTCTACAGAGTCTTGCAGCTTCTGCTGTCGAACAGATACGAGATACGGCAAAGTGTTGTAAGCTTCCTGCCCGCCTTGTTTGCTATAATTCTTATGGCTATTCATAGTTTGAATAAATTTGGAATAAAATTCTCCTATTCTTACCACTGCTCCAGCATTACTTCATCATGGTGCTTAGAGATCATCATCATTGTGTTTTCTCAGAGGGAAGCCAAATGTAACCTGCCATTGTTTTTCCCAGGCTGATATAGCTGTAAGCCTTGTGGACTACGGACTGACAAAAGCTGACATTTCCTCCTTGGATAACTAAATGTCAGTGCAGTCGTTCATATGCATGTTATCTCTGGGATAAGTTAAGGTCTTTAAAGTAGACATTCCATAACAATGGCCCAAGTACACTTCCTCCTGTGCAGAACACTAGCACCAATAGTGTCTGCTGACTCAGGGTAGTGAGGAACAAACCAGTACTAGACAAAATAGTGGTGGAGGTTGACAACATGGTTTCAAGAGCATATGGGGTATGATGAATGTCCAAGAGGCTAGAAATCCGACAAGTTCCTACATTTCGTGTTTGAATGAGCCAGGGATGGGATGGCTTAATAGATCTCAGTGACCTGCACCCAGCAGCATATTATAAACCAAAGATATATTGTGTTACCAGCGAGAGCCTGAGTCTCAGGCTGGGCAATGAGAAGTTTGGTAACACACGATACCCGATCGCTGACCGTGCAAGCTGTTCCTTTTAAGGAGATGTTCTTGGCGTTGATGGGTTCTTTGAACCAAGAGCCATCTGCCTATTTCGGAACACAGATACACAAAGACAGGCCTGTACTTGGCCGTAAATCAAATCCCTAGACATGAATAAACCTCTACAATAAAGGCAAAGGCAAACACAGGAGGTTAGTTTTTGAGTACCTGTATATTCCTTCCACTAATATTTTACAATATATATATATATATATATATATATATATATATATATATATATATATATATATATATATATATGTGTGTGTGTGTGTTTGTGTGTGTATAACAGAATGCAGTAGAGCAGTTAAAATATTAATGAGCGAGAGAACAAAGCTAGTTCATTCGCTGCATTTGGTTTATGCATCATACAAGAGAGATCAGTATGTGTACTCAGCCGCTAGTGAGACTACCTCTCATCCATTCTGGCTGACATATAATCCTGACAAACAAATCAGCTGCACCGACCTACTTTCCAGATTGGTCAGTACAGAAGGGAATGCAAGAAGTGGTTGCGTGATGAATGCCGAATATAAATTGTAACGTACTCGCAGGTCACACTTCCCCTTCTTTGATCAGACCTTATACCTTCCATTCCCTGTAAGGTTTAAAGTTACCAATAATAATAATAATAATGTCTCCTTCGCAGCTGCTATGACAGTTACACGTAAGTTATGTTAGTGTCTATGGTAAATATCACATGTAATGCGACGATATTGACCTTAGAAACTCTATTTTAAAGATCCTCCAATATATGCAGGCAGCCAGTTGTGGCCGCTATGTTTCTTGCTTGACGTCTGTCAATGTTCAGTTTGTTTGATAAACTGTTGAAACTTCACTTTGACACAACTGCTGAGTCTACACTTTTGACAAGACTGCACATATCACATCGTAAACAATGGTTGTTTACGTAACTGTAATATTTTTTCACACTAGGAAACACTCGTAATGTGCGGCTATCTTTTTTTGGAAGTTCCATTCGTGGGAATGAAGGCTATGTTTCCCTATCATATTATATTACACAGGATGACATCTGGTGCAAGTCTGTACAAACAGCTGGGTGTTGTTAGTGACATTACACCATTGACAATCTCAACTTAATGTTATCATCACAGTGGGAAGTGCTAAACCTGTAGAGGTCATACAGTGCCTGGGGATTTAGAGAGGGTGGAACAATTAGATTTGACTCAGAATGGAAAGATAACTCAAATTATCTTCATTGTTTCAAATGATGGCTTTGTCGTGCCGAATAGGTAAAACTTATGATTTTGGCTTAAATAGCACCATTTTCTTGCCGAATAAGGCAAGCGAAAATTTGTGTATGCAATAATTTCGCAAAAATCATTCTGAACCTAACGAAAAAAATATGTCGCCTGTGCTTATTATTAAATTATTGTAAACTTATCTAAAAATGTATTTAGCTGGATTAGCTAAATTCAAATTGCGCCAGTTATAATAATGTTAGATAAGTTTTCTAAGGTTCTTTTGGTAAAAAATTATTAATTTTTACATTAACATAAAATGAAAAATATATTTTTAAACATATGAGAAATTATTTAGAAAGGACTTTAATTTTAAAATGAGTTCTTGCTAATTGACCAGTTTTACCTATTCGGCACGACAGCTTGATTTCCGTGCATCAAGTGATTCTTCGACAGTTCTCCCAAAATATGTGGGAGAAAACATCCTATGCCGAATCGTTCAAGTTCAAAATGTCAGTTAGCCGAAATGTCATTTCACCCCCGTTACCCACTTCGTCAGCACCTGACACACGACTTATCTCTCCGTGAGTACATATGTGTAAAAAGGTATCTGAGCACTGCGAGCGACGCGTCGTTAATGTTTCCTTGTCTGCGTGTGTATATTTCTCAAATTATTATTGTGTGGACAAACACAAAAAATAGTATTGTTTTGGTGTAGGAAACTGCATTTGTTTATAAAGCCCAGTGAAATTAAAGCACAAATAGTAGCATGAGACTGTCATTCACTCTGAAACCAGAGGAGAAGGATAGTAGGTTGGTAGACAGCAACCACCCAGGGAGGTACTCCCCTGTCCTGCCAGGTGACTGTGAAACAGAAACCTGAAACTGTTTTACATGATGGTAGGTTTGCTGGTGTCTTTTTTCTGTCTCATAAACACGCTGCATAACAGGTATATCTAGCTACTTCTACTTACACTTTAAGTCACACTACACTGGCATACACATGCATATATATACATACACACATATAGGTTTTTCTTCTTTTTCTTAATAGCTCTTGTTCTTTTTATTTTCTCTATTGTCCATGGGAAAGTGGAAAAGAATCTTTCCTCCGTAAGCAATGCGTGTCGTATGAGGCGACTAAGATTCCGGAGCAATGGGCTAGTAACCCCTTCTCCTGTACAAATCTACTAAAAACGAGAAGAAGAAAACTTTATAAAACTGGGTTGTCTGAATGTGCGTGGATGTAGTGGATGATAAGAAAGAGATGATTGCTGATGTTATGAATGAAAAGAAGTTGGATGTCCTGGCCCTAAGCGAAACAAAGCTGAAGGGGGTAGGCGAGTTTCAGTGGGGAGAAATAAATGGGATTAAGTCAGGAGTATCTGAGAGAGTTAGAGCTAAGGAAGGGGTAGCAATAATGTTGAAGGATCAGTTATGGAAGGAAAAGAGGGAATATGAATGTGTAAATTCAAGGATTATGTGGATTAAAATAAAGGTCGGATGCGAAAAGTGGGTCATAATAAGCGTGTATGCACCTGGAGAAGAGAGGAGTGTAGAGGAGAGAGAGAGATTTTGGGAGATGTTAAGCGAATGTATAGGAACTTTTGAACCAAACGAGAGAGTAATTGTGGTAGGGGACCTAAATGCTAAAGTGGGAGAAACATGCAGAGAGGGTGTAGTAGGTAAGTTTGGGGTGCCAGGTGTAAATGATAATGGGAGCCCTTTGATTGAACTTTGTATAGAAAGGGGTTTAGTTATAGGTAATACATATTTTAAGAAAAAGAGGATAAATAAGTATACAAGATATGATGTAGGGCGTAATGACAGTAGTTTGTTGGTATATAAAAGACTGTTGAGTAGACTTCAGGATGTACATGTTTATAGAGGGGCCACAGATATATCAGATCACTTTTTAGTTATAGCTACAGTGGAGTAAAAGGTAGATGGGATACAAGGAAAATAGAATCAGTAAGTAAGAGAGAGGTGAAGGTTTATAAACTAAAAGAGGAGGCAGTTAGGGTAAGATATAAACAACTATTGGAGGATAGATGGGCTAGTGAGAGGTAGGCAATGGGGTCGAAAATGTATGGGGTAGATTTAAAAATGTAGTGTTAGAGTGTTCCGCAGAAGTTTGTGGTTACAGGCGAGTGGGTGCGGGAGGGAAGAGGAGCGATTGGTGGAATGATGATGTAAAGAGAGTAGTAAGGGAAAAAAAGTTAGCATATGAGAGGTTTTACAAAGTAGAAGTGATGCAAGGAGGGAAGAGTATATGGAGAAAAGAGAGGTTAAAAGAGTGGTGAAGCAATGTAAAAGAGAGCAGATGAGAGATGGTGAGATGTTTTCAGCAAATTTTGTTGAAAATAAGAAAAAGTTTTGGAATGAGATTAATAAGTTGAGGAAGCCTAGAGAACAAATGGATTTGACAGTTAAAAATAGGAGAGGAGAGTTATTAAATGGAGAGTTAGAGGTATCGGGAAGATGGAGAGAATATTTTGAGGAGTTGTTAAATGTTGATGAAGACAGGAAGCTGTGATTTCGTGTGTAGGGCAAGGAGGAATAACATCTTGTAGGAGTGTGGAAGAGCCAGTTGTGGGTGTAGGGGAAGTTCGTGAGGCAGTGTGTAGAATGAAAGGGGGTAAGGCAGCTGGGATTGATGGGATAAATATAGAAATGTTAAAAGCAGGTGGGGATATAGTTTTGGAGTGGTTGGTGCTATTATTTAATAAATGTATGGAAGAGGGTAAGGTACCTAGGATTGGCAGAGAGCGTGTATTGTTCCTTTGTATAAAGGCAAAGGGGACAAAAGAGAGTGCAAAATTATAGGGAATAAGTCTGTTGAGTGTACCTGGTAAAGTGTATGGTAGAGTTATTATTGAAAGAATTAAGAGTAAGACAGAAGGCAGGATAGCAGATGAACAAGGGGGCTTTAGGAAAGGTAGGGGGTGTGTAGACCAGGTGTTTACAGTGAAACATATAGGTGAGCAGTATTTGGATAAGGGTAAAGATGTTTTTGTGGCATTTATGGATTTGGAAAAGGCGTATGATAGGGTAGATAGGGGGGCAATGTGGCAGATGTTGCAGGTGTATGGAATAGGAGGAAGGTTACTGAAAGCAGTGAAGAGTTTTTATGAGGATAGTGAGGCTCAGGTTAGAGTGTGTAGGAGGGAAGGGGACTATTTCCCAGTAAAAGTGGGCCTTAGACAAGGATGTGTGATGTCACCGAGGTTGTTCAATATATTTATAGATGGGGTTGTAGGAGAAGTGAATGTGAGGGTCTTGGCAAGAGGTGTTGGGCTAAAAGATAAAGAAGCAAATACAAAGTGGGAGTTGTCACAGTTGCTTTTTGCTGATGACACTGTGCTTTTGGGAGATTCTGAAGAGAAGTTGCAGAGGTTGGTGGATGAATTTGGTAGGGTGTGTAAAAGAAGAAAATTGAAAGTGAATATAGGAAAGAGTAAGGTGATGAGGATAACAAAAAGAATAGGTGACGAAAGATTGGATATCAGATTGGAGGGAGAGAGTATGGAGGAGGTGAATGTATTCAGATATTTGGGAGTGGACATGTCGGCGGATGGGTCTATGAAGGATGAGGTGAATTATAGAATTGATGAGGGAAAAGGGTGAGTGAGCACTTCGAGTCTGTGGAGACAAAGAACCTTGTCCATGGAAGTAAAGGGGAATGTATGAGAGTATAGTTATACCAACGCTCTTGTATGGGTGTGAAGCATAGGTGATGAATGTTGCAACGAGGAGAAGGCTAGAGGCTGTGGAGATGTCATGTCTGAGGTTAATGTGTGGTGTGAATATAATGCAGAGAATTCGGAGTTTGGAAATTAGGAGGAGGTGCGGATTACAAAACGATTGTCCAGGAGCTGAGGAGGGGTTGTTGAGGTGGTTTGGACATGTAGAGAGAATGGAACGAGACAGAGTGACTTCGAGAGTGTATAAATCTGTAGTGGAGGGAAGGCGGGTAGGGGTCGGCCTAGGAGAGGTTGGAGGGGGGGGTAAAGGAAGTTTTGTGTGCGAGGGCTTGGACTTCCAGCAAGCATGTGTGAGCGTATTTGATAGGAGTGAATGGAGGCATATGGATTTTATTACTTGACGTGCTGTTGGAGGTGAGCAAAGTAACATATATGAAGGGATTCAGGAAACCGGCAGGCTGGACTTGAGTTCTGGAGATGGGAAGTACAGTGCCGGCACTCTGAAGGAGGGTGTTAATGTTGCAGTTTTATAACTGTAGTGTAAAGCACCTCTGGCAAGACAGTGATGGAGTGAATGATGATGAAAGTTTTTCTTTTCAAGCCACCCTGCCTTGGTGGGAATCGGCCGATGTGTAAATAAAAAAAATATATATATATATATATATATATATATATATATATATATATATATATATATATATATATATATATATATATATATATAATACAATTATATAATGTCCTCACAACATGAAGCAAGCCTAGCTCGCTTGTCTCATGTTGTTTTGTAGATTCTATGTTCCAGTCGTTTAGTGCATCTTGAATTTACGCTCTCTTCCCACGAGGCGGGCTAAAACAACACGGGTTCGATCCCCCAGCTAGCCACAGTTTGTTATTGATTTAATACCACTTGATCGTGGAATTTTGAAGGTATGGAGTTACTAAAAGTATTAGCCAGACTGCTGAAGAGGGGTTGTTCAGGTGGTTTGGTCATTTAGAGAGAATGGATCAAAGTAGAGTGACTTGGAGAGCATATAAATCTGTTGGGAAAGGAAGGCAGGGTAGAGGTCGTCCTCGAAAAGGTTGGAGGGAGGGGGTAAAGGAGGTTTTGTGGGCGAGGGGCTTGGAGTTCCAGCTAGAGTGCGTGAGCGTGTTAGATAGGAGTGAATGAAGACGAATGGATTTTGGGAACTGACGGGCTGTTGGAGTGTGAGCAGGGTAATATTTAGTGCAGGGATTCAAGGAAACCAGTTAGCCGGACTTGAGTCCTGGAAATAGAAGTACAATGCCTGCACTTTAAAGGAGGGGTTTGGGATATTGGCAGTTTGGAGGGACTTCTAAACTGTCGTATCTGAGCTCCTCTGCAAAGACAGTGATTATGTATGAGTGAGGTGAAAGTGTTGAATGATAATGAAAGTATTTTGTTTTTGGGGATTTTCTTTTTTTTTTGGTCACTCTGCCTCGGTGGGAGACGGCCGACTTGTTGAAAAAAAAAAATATATATATATATATATATATATATATATATATATATATATATATATCAATACCAACATTGCACTAGCCAAGGACTTGAACCCATGCTGAATTGATCTGCTTATGGTGAGCGAGAACCACATGATGCTTTAACCAACAGGATCACTAAATCATACTCGGGGTCCTGTGGTTAGGCGTCATCATAGGCGGGTAAATACAACATTCGTTTGGGTCCTTGGCTAGCGCTGCAGTGTTGTTATTGATCAATACCACTAGTTCGTGGTTATATATATATATATATATATATATATATATGTGTGTGTGTGTGTGTGTGTGTGTAATAAAATATAACTATTGGTAAAAAAAAGAAAAGATGGGGTGGTAGGGGAAGTGGAATATTCAAATGGCTTCAGGAACAAATCCAAATATTCTTCCTCGAAGCCGTTTTATCCACTTCTCCGAGGCTATGGGTCCAACAATTTGTATCAGAGGTGAACCTATATATATATATATATATATATATATATATATATATATATAGGGTTCACCTGATACAAATTTTGGACCCATATATATATATATATATATATATATATATATATATATATATATATAAATATATATATATATATATATATATATATATATATATATTCAAATATTCAAATAGTTTCAGGAAGAAATTCAAATATTCTTCCTTTGAGCTTTTTATCCACTTCTGTACCTGAGGTGGACCCTATATATATATATATATATATATATATATATATATATATATATATATATATATATATATATATATATATATATATATATGTCGTCCGATTAGGTAAAACTTGCGATTTTCGCTTAAATACCAACGCTCACCTTGCCATAAAGACAAGTGAAAATTTGTGTATGCAATAATTTCGCCAAAATCATTCTGAACATAAAAAAAATATATTTCATTGTGTTTGTTTTTTATTAAATTAATGTTAACGTATCTAAAATATATTTACTTGGGTTAGGCTAAATTAAATTGCCTTGTTGTAATAAGGTTAGGTAGGTTTTCAAAGTTTCTCTTGGTACAAAATTATAAATTCTTACATTAACATAAATGAAAAAATATATCTTTAAACGTATAAGAGAAAATTTTAGAAAGGACGTAATTTTAGATGAGTTCTTGCTAATTGACCAGTTTTACCTAATCGGCACGACATATATATATATATATATATATATATATATATATATAAACGATCATATATATATATATATATATATATATATATATATATATATATATATATATATATATATATATATATTGTGTAAGGTCTGTGTTATAGTTTTTAATGTGTAACGTCTGTGTTATAGTGTGTATTGTGTCTGTGTTATAGTGTTTATTTTGTAAAGTCTGTTTTGTAGTGTGTATTGTGTAACGTCTGTGTTCGACTGTGTATTGAGTAAAGTCTGTGTTATACTGTGTATTGTGTAAAGTCTGTTATAGTGTGCATTGTGTAACGTATGTGTTATAGTGTGTATTGTGTAACGTCTGTGTTATAGTGTGTATTGTGTAACTTCTGTGTTATAGTGTATAATGTGTAACGTCTGAGTTATAAAGTGTATTGTGTAACGTCTGTGTTATAGTGTGTATTGTGTAACGTCTGTGTTATAGTGTGTATTGTTTAACGTCTGTGTTATAGTGTGTATTGTTTAACTTCTGTGTTATAGTGTGTATTGTGTACCATCTGTGTTATAGTGTGTATTGTTTAACGTCTGTGTTATAGTGTGTATTGTATAATGTCTGTGTTTTAGTGTGTATTGTGTAACGTCTGAGTTATAGAGTGTATTGTATAACGTCTGTGTTATAGTGTGTATTGTGTAACATCTGTGTTATAGTGTGTATTGTTTAACGTCTGTGTTATAGTGTGTATAGTATAACGTCTGTGTTATAGTGTGTATTGTGTAACGTCTGTGTTATAGTGTGTATTGTGTACCGTCTGAGTTATAGAGTGTATGGTGTAACGTGTGTGTTATAGTGTGTATTGTGTAACGTCTGTGTTATAGTGTGTATTGTGTAACGCCTGAGTTATAGAGTGTATGGTGTAACGTGTGTGTTATAGTGTGTAATGTGTAACGTCTGAGTTATAGAGTGTATGGTGTAACGTGTGTATTGTAGTGTGTATTGTGTAACATCTGTGTTATAGTGTGTATTGTGTATCGTCAGTGTTATAGTGTGTATTGTGTAACGTCTGAGTTATAGAGTGTATTGTATAACGTCTGTGTTATAGTGTGTATTGTGTAACGTCTGAGTTATAGAGTGTATGGTGTAACGTGTGTGTTATAGTGTGTATTGTGTAACGTCTGAGTTATAGTGTATTGTATAACGTCTGTCTTATAGTGTGCATTGTGTAACGTCTGTGTTATAGTGTGTATTGTGTATCGTCAGTGTTATAGTGTGTATTGTGTAACGTCTGAGTTATAGAGTGTATGGTGTAACGTATGTGTTATAGTGTGTATTGTGTAACGTCTGTGTTATAGTGTGTATTGTTTAACGTCTGTTTTGTAGATTAAGCAATGTGAGGTTTTCAGGACACCGCCGAGCGGACCCCAACATTACTTTTTTTTTTTAGGTTAATAATGTGGGGTCTTCAGGACACCGCGTAGCGGACACCAACATTACACTACAGATACCAGTATCATCACTACTACAGCCACCAGCATCATGACTACTACAGCCACCAGTATCATCACTACTACAACCACCAGTATCATCACTACTACAGTTACCAGTATCATCACTACTACAGCCACCAGCATCATGACTACTACAACCACCAGTATCATCACTACTACAACCACCAGTATCATCACTACTACAACCACCAGTATCATCACTACTACAACCACCAGTATCATCTCTACTACAACTACCAGTATCATCACTACTACAACCACCAGTGTCATCACTTCTACAACCACCAGTATCATGACTACTACAGCCACCAGTAACATCACTACTACAACCACCAGTATCATGACTACTACAGACACCAGTATCATCACTACTACAACCACCAGTATCATCACTACTACAGCCACCAGTATCATGACTACTACAGACACCAGTATCATCACTACTACAACCACCAGTATCATAACTACTACAACCACCAGTATCATCACTACTACAGCCACCAGTATCATCACTACTACAGCCACCAGTATCATCACTACTACAGCCACCAGTATCATCACTACTATAGCCACCAGTATCATGACTACTACAGCCACCAGAATCATCACTACTACAACCACCAGTATCATCACTACTACAACCACCAGTATCATCACTACTACAACCACCTGTATCATCACTACTACCACCACCAGTATCATCACTACTACAACCACCAGTATCATCACTATTTCAGCCACCAGTATCATCACTACTACTACCACTAGTATCATCACTACTACAATCACCAGTATCATCACTACTAACTCGACCACTTTCAAAAACCATCATTACTTCCTCTACAATCATCGCTTCTTGTTACTCTACTATAATCACATTATTTTCTATCATTATCATAGCGCCACGCTTTTAAATATTTATTACTTCATTCTTTAACATCACAATTATCAATGCTTTATGTTTTTCAATTATCTCTACTACATGGTACATCACTGTAAAACTTCACTATCATCAAGACTCAATCATCACTATCATGAAGACTCAATCATCACCATCATCACGACTCAATCATCACCATCATAAAGACTCAATCATCACTATCATCAAGACTCAATCATCACTATCATCAAGACTCAATCATCACCATCATCACGACTCAATCATCACTATCATCAAGACTCAATCATCACTATCATCAAGACTCAATCATCACTATCATCAAGACGTAATAATCATTATCATCAAGACTCAATCATTACTATCATCAAGACTCAATCATCACCATCATCAAGACTCAATCATCACCATCATCAAGACTCAATAATCAGTATCATCAAGACTCAATCATCACTATCATCAAGACTCAATCATTACCATCATCAAGACTCAATCATTACTATCATAAGACTCAATCATCACTATCATCAAGACTCAATCATCACCATCATCAAGACTCAATCATCACTATCATCAAGACTCAGTCATTACTATCAAGAAGACTCAGTCATCACTATTATCAAGATTTAATCATCACTATCATCAAGACTCAATCATCACCATCATCAAGACTCAATCATTACTATCAACAAGACTCAATCATCACTATCATCAAGACTCAATCATTACTATCAACAAGACTCAATCATCACTATCATCAAGACTCAATCATCACTATCATCAAGACTCAATCATCACTTGTCTGTCTTCCTTCTTTTCTCTTTCATCACTTTACTAATGCCCATTATCATCACTTCACTAATTTTACTATTTTTCTAAACATCATTTTCATTACTACATTATACTTCAATATACATTACACAATACACACTATAACACAGATGTTACACAATACACACTATAACACAGATGTTACACAATACACACTATAACACAGACGTTACACAATACACACTATAACAGACGTTACACAATACACACTATAACAGACGTTACACAATACAGACTATAACACAGACGTTACACAATACACACTAATACAGACGTTACACAATACACAATATAACACAGACATTGCACGGTTTACTACGCAGCACTTAATTAATAATTGATGTTAAGCGCTAAGCCCAGTTAAGATATTTAGAACAAGATGTGGTGGAGGCTTGATCCTCTGTCTGCTGGGTGCGAGATACACAACTTTCCAATGTGTATTCACCTATATCATATAGCACTAACGTGCATCACTCTTCACTATGCAGTACACTTACTTTAAAAGGATTTGAAAATAATTCGAAAATAACTAAAATTTGGACAATATCTTTTACACGTCTAGTTCCTAGGACGATTACTTGACACCAGTAATGTTGGTGTCCGCTCGGCGGTGTCCTGAAGACCCCACATTATTAACCTAAAAAAACCAGTAATGTTGGTGTCCGCTCGGCGGTGTCCTGAAGACCCCACATTATTAACCTAAAAAAAAAAGTAATGTTGGTGTCCACTCGGCGGTGTCCTGAAGACCCCACATTGCTTAATCTTTAAAAAATAAAAATTCCTTGAAGGTGGGGTCCTGGAGACCGCACTCCCCATCGACGCTGAGTCACCTTAATGTGGTGATGGGGTTTGAGTGGCATCGCCTGACGAAGAACTCAGCAGTTTCTCTCCTAAATTGTTTCTGTTTAATATCGAGGAATTTTCTTTGTTCATGTTGAATTTTAATTACTTTCTTTTTTTGCAATGATTTTTTCAGTTGTGGTATTAATGGAAAATGTAAATTAGGTAACAGCGGCAATAATAAGGTTCCAAAATGAAGCAGAATTTGACAGTAATTGTTAAAATGATATTGCTTCCGGATTAAAAAAATATTAACATTAATAGTGATGAATATCGAAGAATACTTTCTTAATTGGGATTAACTGTCTCCAATCAGTCAAAACAGACAACAATTTTTTTTTAATGTGGGACTATAGCGTATGAAGTGGAACACACAAACACACACACACACACACACACACACACACACACACACACACACACACACACACATATATATATATATATATATATATATATATATATATAATACAATTATATAATGTCCTCACAACATGAAGCAAGCCTAGCTCGCTTGTCTCATGTTGTGTTGTAAGATTCTATGTTCTAGTCGTTTAGTGCATCTTGAATTTACGCTCCCTTCCCACGAGGCGGGCTAAAACAACAAGGGTTCGATCCCCCAGCTAGTCACAGTTTGTTATTGATTTAATACCACTGGATCGTGGAAATTAGAAGGTATGGAGTTACTAAAAGTATTAGTCAGACTGCTGAAGAGGGGTTGTTCAGGTGGTTTGGTCATTTAGAGAGAATGGATAAAGTAGAGTGACTTGGAAAGCATATAAATCTGTTGGGAAAGGAAGGCAGGGTAGAGGTCGTCCTCGAAAAGATTGGAGGGAGGGGGTAAAGGAGGTTTTGTGGGCGAGGGGCTTGGAGTTCCAGCAAGAGTGCGTGAGCGTGTTAGATAGGAGTGAATGAAGACGAATGGTTTTTTGGGAACTGACGGGCTGTTGGAGTGTGAGCAGGGTAATATTTAGTGCAGGGATTCAAGGAAACCGGTTAGCCGGACTTGAGTCCTGGAAATAGAAGTACAATGCCTGCACTTTAAAGGAGGGGTTTGGGATATTTGCAGTTTGGAGGGACTTCTAAACTGTCGTATCTGAGCTCCTCTGCAAAGACAGTGATCATGTATGAGTGAGGTGAAAGTGTTGAATGATAATGAAAGTATTTTCTTTTTGGGGATTTTCTTTTTTTTTTTGGTCACTCTGCCTCGGTGGTAGACAGCCGACTTGTTGAAAAAAAAAAAGAAATATACAGACGTTACACAATACACAATATAACACAGACGTTACACAATACACACTATAACAGACGTTACACAATACACAATATAACACAGACGTTACACGGTTTACTATGCAGCTCTTAATCTATAATTGATGTTAAGCGCTAAGCCCAGTTAAGATATTTAGAACAAGATGTGGTGGAGGCTTGATCCTCTGTCTGCTGGGTGCGAGATACACAACTTTCCAATGTGCACTCACCTATATCATATAGCACTAACGTGCATTACTCTTCACTATGCAGTACACTTACTTTAAAAGGTTTTTGAAAATATTTCGAAAATTACTATAATTTGGACAATATCCTATACACGTCTAGTTCTTAGGACGATTACTAGACACTACTGAAAATTAAAAAAGTTAAGAAAATAATAGTGTAATGATGGGGTCCGCTCGGCGGTGTCCTGAAGACCCCACATTGCATTATCTACAACACAGACGTTACACAATACACACTATAAAACAGACATTATACAATACACTCTATAACTCAGACGTTACACAATATACACTTTAACTTAGACGTTACACAATACACACTATAAAACAGACGTTACACAATACACACTATAACACAGACGTTATACAATACACACTATAACACAGACGTTACACAATACACTCTATAACTCAGACGTTACACAATACACACTATAACACAGAAGTTACACAATACACACTATAACACAGACATTACACAATACACATAATAACACAGACTTTACACAATACACACTTTAACACGCACGTTACACAATAAACACTATAACACAGAAGTTACACAATACACACTATAACTCAGACGTTACACAATACACACTATCACAGAAGTTACACAATACACACTATAACACAGACATTACACAATACACATAATAACACAGACTTTACACAATACACACTTTAACACACACGTTAAACAATAAACACTATAACACAGATGTTACACAATACACACTATTACACAGACATTACACAATACACACTAAAACACAGACGTTACACAATACACCCTATATAAATAAATGTTAAGAAAATTATAGTGTAATGTTGGTGTCCGCTCGGCGGTGTCCTGAAGACCCCACATTATTAACCTAAAAAAAAAAGTAATGTTGGTGTCCACTCGGCGGTGTCCTGAAGACCCCACATTGCTTAATCTTTAAAAAATAAAAATACCTTGAAGGTGGGGTCCTGGAGACCCCACTCCCCATCGACGCTGAGTCACCTTAATGTGGTGATGGGGTTTGAGTGGCATCGCCTGACGAAGAACTCAGCAGTTCCTCTCCTAAATTGTTTCTGTTTAATATCGAGGAATTTTCTTTGTTCATGTTGAATTTTAATTACTTTCTTTTTTTGCAATGATTTTTTCAATTGTGGCATTAATTGTAAACTGTAAATTAGTTAACGGCAGCAATAATAAGGTTCCAAAATGAAGCAGAATTTGACAGTAATTGTTAAAATGATATTGGTTCTGGATTAAAAAAATAGTAACATCAATAGTGATGAATATCGAAGAATACTTCCTTAATTGGGATTAACTGTCTCCAATCAGTCAAAACTGACAAAATTTTTTTTAATGTGGGACTATGACGTATGAAATGGAACACACGCACACACACACACACACATATATATATATATATATATATATATATATATATATATATATATATATATATATATATATATATATATATATATATATATATATATATATATATATATATATATATATATATATATATATATATATACAATTATATAATGTCATATATAAGCATGAAGCAAGCCTAGCTCGCTAGGCTTATTTTGTTTGTAAGATTCTATGTTCCAGTCGTTTAGTGCATCGTGAATTTTCGCTCTCTTCCCACTGGGTAAAACAACACGGGTTCGATCCCCAGCTATCCACAGTTTGTTATTGATTTAATACCACTTGATCGTGGAAATTAGGAGGTATGGAGTTACTAAAAGTATTAGCCAGACTGCTGAAGAGGGGTTGTTCAGGTTGTTTGGTCATTTAGAGAGAATGGATCAAAGTAGAGTGACTTGGAGAGCATATAAATCTGTTGGGAAAGGAAGGCAGGGTAGAGGTCGTCCTCGAGAAGGTTGGAGGGAGGGGGTAAAGGAGGTTTTGTGGGCGAGGGGCTTGGAGTTCCAGCAAGAGTGCGTGAGCGTGTTAGATAGGAGTGAATGAAGACGAATGGTTTTTGGGAACTGACGGGCTGTTGGAGTGTGAGCAGGGTAATATTTAGTGCAGGGATTCAGGGAAACCGGTTAGCCGGACTTGAGTCCTGGAAATAGAAGTACAATGCCTGCACTTTAAAGGAGGGGTTTGGGATATTTGCAGTTTGGAGGGACTTCTAAACTGTCGTATCTGATCTCCTCTGCAAAGACAGTGATCATGTATGAGTGAGGTGAAAGTGTTGAATGATAATGAAAGTATTTTCTTTTTGGGGATTTTTTTTTTTTTGGTCACTCTGCCTTGGTGGTAGACGGCCGACTTGTTGAAAAAAAAAAAAGAAAAAAAAAAAAATATATATATATATATATATATATATATCAATAACAACATTGCACTAGCCATGGACTCGACCCCATGCTGAATTGATCCGCTTATGGTGAGCGAGAACCACATGATGCTTTAACCCACAGGATCACCAAATCATACTCGTGGTCCTGTGGTTAGGGCGTCAACATTCGTTTGGGTCCTTGGCTAGCGCAGCAGTGTTGTTATTGATCAATACCACTAGTTCGTGGTATTGATCAATACTGTTTTTTTCCTCTGAGATCACTCGTATTTCCCTGCTTTTTGGTTTTAAATGAGTATGACACTTTAGCCTATGCCCACGCCTGTTTGTTGCACTCGGATTCCCCCTAGGACCACCCAATACCACCCAATTTAGCGGAGCTCAAAACGCGCGTGACTGCATGTGTGTGTGCGTGCGTGTGTGTGTGCGTGTGCGTGTGTGTTCCTGTTTTTGTGTGTGCGTATGTGTCGTGTGGTCGTGGTGTGTGTGTGTGTGCGTATTTGTGTCGTAGTGTGTGTGCATGTGTGTGTGCGTGCGTGTGGGTGTGGGTGTGTTTGTATGGGTGTGTGTGTGGGTGTGAAACTATTTTCAAACTTTATCTCTCAGTCCACAGCAGGATGCAACCTGCTAACTCGGCATCAGAGTTCCTGGTACTTTACCACACAGCCAGACTCCCGATAAGTATGGTCGCCTAGCCATAGCTAGTACACAAGGTATTACAACCTCAGGTTCAATGGCCTGTTAACCTGAGTGTAAAGGGAGCTTGGAGCAAAGAAACACAGTAGAAGATGTATTGAAATTGTATTTCTTTCAAAAATCAGCTAGATTAATTCCAAACTTTTATCTTTTCCTTCACCAAGTAATTGTGATTATATAAGACTTTTGTCTTTTCCTTCACCAAGTATAACAAAGTGCTATTTACACATATGTACACTATATACAGAGTAGTGTTTAGTGCACGCCACAGTTGTCTAGGCTAAGCAGCAGCCAAAAGACAGACAACTTTCCACAACCAGCTCTATGCAGAAATTCCAATGACAAACCGCGAGTGGTAACCACGTCACCTTTGTCATTGTTAAACTCGCATTTTAATTGGCTGAACCGAGTCGTTGATTTGATGATGGGGCCCCATCACCAAACCCTTAACGATGGTTCGCTGGTTGGAGGGGAGCCTATGTGGGTGTGTTTAACATGCTCCGAATAAAGGTTACATACTCTTTGCATGCAACACAAGGATATTTCATCAATTCCTGTCACATGCAGTGAACTATGAAAGAGATTTGAAAAGCTTTACAATTCCCAAACATTATCTCTCAGTCCACATTAGGATTCGAAACATGTAAAGTGTGTGGTTAGTATTGCGTACTCTGATGCTGAATTAGCAGTTTCGAATTCTGCTGTGGACTGAAAGACAGTGACCTACGACTGAACCAGTCGTAGGTCACTGCATGTGGCAGGATTTGGTGAAATATCTTAGTACAAGCCTGGTGCTTCGGGGTATGGGAAAGTCACCGTATAGCTTCGGCTTAGATGGTCATTTTTGAAGCCAGGGATAGTTCAGTAAATCTCATATTAAGTGTATGATCAAACTGCAGCTCACAAAATTCTTCTCTTAAGGGGCACCTAACTTCCCCCGTCTTCTAATAACATGTTTATTTTTCCACTATAATCTACCTTGTCCATAATTACTATCGCATTTGCTTTATCCGTTTCGTGCTCACACCTCTACAACAACAGTTGTCATCAAAGATTTGTTAAGTTATGCCATGAATTAAGGAAAGATCCTGGACTTCACCTTACGAAACGAATAAAGCAAATGCGATAGTAATTATGGACAAGGTAGATTATAGTGCAAACATAAGCATGTTATTAGAAGACGGAGGAAGTTAGGTGCCCCTTAAAGTCGAGTTCTCAGGATGAGCAGAAGATTCAGAGTGTGGATCCCTCACCCAATCATACACTTGTGTTGAAAGGGAAGGAAAATAATGTTCGACTTTCATCCACAGTTATTCCAGGCGGGTTTCAATTAGACTTGAAATTTGCTGATATCCCTCTTCACTTTTAAGCCCCAGCAGTAGTTGAAACATCTCTATGATTTCATTTTGCAACAAGATTTTCCAAAGATTCAGTCTTCTTTTAAATCCGAGAATCTTGTCACTTGAAGTCAATACATTTTCTCCAGGGCCTTGCAGTGACTTGTTCAGCTGACTCATGTCTGCTAAGTAGGCTAGGTGTGTCTTTTAGAAGGCCTTGGTCACATGACCAAAAGCTACAGCTGTGGGTCATCGTTTGACTAAGACCCGCATCAAGAAACACTTGACCAATTTCCTGACGAACCTACCTAACCTATCACAGTGTATTGAACTATTGATGATGGTAGATACAAGTAAATTGCAGTCTTAAAAATTAGGGGGCAGTAGATGCGCTTTACAGTGCGCTGCTCGACTGTATTCGTGTCAGTTACAAGTTACTTTATGGCCTTTCAGATTTTAAGGGAAAATTTGAACATTAAGCAAATGTATAAAGTTCATATCATTATTTGTAAATATCTGAAATCATTATTTGATATTATCTCTTATGATTATGATTATGAACAATATTCTATGATTATCTATAATCATTACTGCAAAAGGAAAGCATACATGCAGCTAAATATTGGAACACTCGGCTCACAATCGAAGGAATCCGGCACTAAGTAATCACTTGAGAGATAGTCGACCCTTGTGGATGGCATCTCAGGGAGTGGTAGTAAACACTAAACAGTCAAGTGTTGTCAATAGTATCGTAAGAAGAGATATTATACCATAAAATCGTAGATTATTTTGTGTAGCATTATAGAACGAGGCAGGATGCGATAAGTAGTAATCGACTCTTGTGGTTGCCATCCTGTAGTTGTAGTCAACCTTAGACTATCGATTGTTGTAACATCTTAGAGTAGCGGTAATTTTTAAATATTTCTCTCTACTGGAACAATACTGTTACTGAACAATACTGTTACTGGAACAATACATAAATAACCCGCATATAGGATAATGAAACTCATGACGACATTTTGGTCCGACTTGGGCCATGAACTAGTTACTAGTAGACTAGTCACTAGTAGACTAGTCACTAGTAGACTAGTCACTAGTAGACTAGTCACTAGTAGACTAGTCACTAATACACTAGTCACTAGTTAACTAGTCACTAGTAGACCAGTCACTAGTTAACTAGTCACTAGTAGACTAGTCACTAGTTAATGGTCCGAGTCGGACAGAAGCGAATGTAGAAAATGAATTTTGTCATCATTTTGGGCATGAAGTGGTTAAAATACAATCATTTTTGATGAAGCTTTCATACTTGAAGCTGATAATCAATCCTCAAATGAAATATTTGGAAAAATTTAAATGATCCATTATCAGGTTACTGAAATGAATCCTGCCAATACACTAGTTAAATTACAAATATTATCTCCTAATGTAAGACCAGGGCGAGTTTTTTTTTTACGAAACGGGGTAGACAGTGTTTGTTTGGTTCTTGTAACAGTAGTCTGATTGTCAGGGTTTTCACTTCTCTCTCGGCATGGGCCATATGTAGCGCCATCTAATGAGGGAATCTCTTAATTTTTCATGGTTCGTCATCTGACGTTTCTCTTCTGTTCTTCTCCATCTTTCTTCAGGGGAGTCACTTCTTGACTCCCCACTTCACCTACACTCGCTCTGCAACCCACCTAAGCTATATAGTGCTTTTATTTATACCTGGAGGGTGTTAAAGGGGTCAAAGCCTCCACGTCCTGGTTCATGACCAGGAACTTTCTATTATATCAAGGACTTCAAATAGATGTCTTTACTTTTAAGTATTATCTAATGCCTTGGCCTTACACTTTATTCATATAACCTCTTGTTTTCTCCCAGTTCTCATTTAACGGCTTACCTGTTGGTAATGATGCCGGAGGTGACCTTACCTCTAGACGCTGCTGCTGGAGGTTTCATTACCTGTAGATGATTATGCAGGAGGCGACCTTACTTGTATGTATTGATACTGAAGGTGACCTTACCTCTGGATGTTGATGCTCGAAATGACTTCACTTCCCAATGACGCTGGAGGTGACCTTATCTGTAGGTGATGAGGACTGGGGTGACCTTACTAATAGGTTATGACGCTAGAAGTGACCTTACCTGTAGGTGATGACGCTAGAGGCGACCTTACCTGTAGGTGATGACGCTGGGGTTGGCTAAGGCACTGCATACAATGGTAGCCTCGTCTCCTCCATCAGCAGGTGTGGACGGACGTGGAGCTGAACTTCAGGAGGGAAGAGGACACTCAGCTGGACCGAACTGCAGGGAGAAGTGTCCAGAGGAGTGTGGGAGTGAGAGTGGGGAGAGTCTGTGTAGGGGAGTGTGTTGAAGTGGGCATGGATGAGTGTGGAAGTGAGAGTGGGAAGAGTTTGTGTAGGATTAGAGTGTTGGGGTGAGTGGGCATGGATGATTGTGGGAGTGTATTGGAGTAGCATGTATGAGTGTGGGAGCGAGAGTGGGGTGAGTGGGAATGGATGAGTGTGGGTACCAGAGTGGGGTGAGTGGGCATGGATGATTGTGGGAGTGTATTGGAGTGGGCATGTATGAGTGTGGGAGCGAGAGTGGGGATGAATGAATGTGGGAGAGTAAACATAATTGTGAAGGTGAAAGTGAGTTTTAGGGTGAGAATAAGTGTAGGGGGTTAGAGGATGAATGTGGGGAGATTATGGAGTGAAAGTGAGTGTGAGGGAGAGTGTGGAGTGAAAGTGAGTGTGAGGGAGAGTGTGGAGTGAAAGTGAGTGTGAGTGAGAGTGTGGAGTGAAAGTGAGTGTGAGGGAGAGTGTGGAGTGAAAGTGAGTGTGAGGGAGAGTGTGGAGTGAAAGGGAATGTGAAAGTGAGAGAGGGTATTGTGTGAGTGTTGGTGAGTGTGAGAGGTGGAGGTGAAGTGAGTGTGTAGGTGAGAGTGAGTGTAGACGTGAGAGTGAGTGTAGACGTGAGTGAGTGTAGAGTTGAGAGTGAGTGCAGAGGTGAGAGTGAGTGTAGAGGTGAGAGTAAGTGTAGAGGTGAGAGTGAGTGCAGAGGTGAGAGTGAGTGTAGAGTTGAGAGTGAGTGCAGAGGTGAGAGTGAGTGTAGAGGTGAGAGTAAGTGTAGAGGTGAGAGTGAGTGTAGAGGTGAGAGTGAGTGTAGAGGTGAGAGTAAGTGTAGAGGTGAGAGTGAGTGTAGAGGTGAGAATGAGTGTAGAGTGAGAGAGGAGAGGTGAGAGTGAGTGTAGAGGTGAGAGTGAGTGCAGAGGTGAGAGTGAGTGTAGAGTGAGAGTGAGTGTAGAGGTAAGAGTGAGTGTGAGGGTTAGAGTGGGTAAGGGTGAGAAGAGGAGTAAGAGTGAAAGTGAGTCAAATGAATGTTGGTAAGAGTGTGACTGAGAGTGGGAGTAGGTTAGGGTGAGAGTCAGTCAGAGTGCATTAGAGTCGAGCCTTCTTGAGAGTGTGAGTTAGAGTGAGTGTTGGTGAAAAGTATTTGAGAATGAAGGTGAGAGCCAGAGTGAAAGTGAGAGTGAGGTGGGTTGATATTGAGGGGGTGAGAGTGAGAGCGGGTGAGAGTGAGAGCGGGTGAGAGTGACAGATGTGAGATTTGGGGAGAGAAATTAGTGGGAGTCAAAGAGGTTAGAAGGGTGTGTGGGGATATAAGGTGTGTGGGGGGTATTAGGTGTGTGAGGATATAAGGTATGTGAGGGTTATTAGGTGTGTGGGGACATAAGGTGTGTGGGGGATATTAGGTGTGTGGGGATATAAGGTGTGTGAGTTGTTAGGTGTGTGGGGATATAAGGTGTGTGGTGGTATTAGGTGTGTGGGGATAAAAGGTGTGTGGGGATTAGGTGTGTGGATATAAGATGTGGGGTTATTAGGTGTGGGATATAAGTGTGTGGGGGATTAGGTGTGTGGAGATATAAGATGTGGGGTTATTAGGTGTGTGGGATATAAGATGTGTAGGGGATTAGGTGTATGGGGATATAAGATGTGAGGGTTATTAGGTGTGTGAGGGATATTAGGTGTGTGGGGATATAAGATGTGTGGGGGTATTAGGAGTATGGGGATATAAGATGTGTGGGAGTATTAGGTGTGTGGGGATATAAGATGTGTGGGGATATGAGGTGTGTAGGGGTATAAAGTGTATGGGTATATAAGGTGTGTGTGGGGGTATTAGGTGTGTGAGGGATATAAGGTGTGTGGGGGTATTAGGTGTGTGTGGGGTATGAGATGTGAGGGTTATAAAGTGTGGGAATATGAGGTGTGTGAGAGTATAAGGTGTGTGATGGTAAGAGGTTTGTAGTGGGTATAGAGTGTGGAGATGCAGTATGTGATGTTAAGAGGTGTGGGGGTGCAGTATGTGATGTTAAGAGGTGTGGGGGTGCAGTATGTGATGTTAAGAGGTGTGGGGTGCAGTATGTGATGTTAAGAGGTGTGAGTGTGTAAAGTGCAGTATGTGATTTTAGGTGGCAGTGTGATGTAGAGTGTGGCAGTTGTGAGTAAGAAGTGGTGGTGACAGGTGAGTGTTAATAGGAAGTGTTTGGGGTAAGAACAGTGTGGGGTTGAGAACTGGTGAGATGGAAACAGGAGAGGTGAGAGGGGAGATGGGAAGGGATGAGAAGTGAGTGGGAAATAGGGGTGAATGTGAGTTATCACAATCAGGAATATTTATAATAATAATTCATAAGCGTGTAGAAAGTCTCAACATAGGTAATACAGGAACTGTCTTTGAGATATTTCTTTGACTCATTCTAAGCATTCCATATCTGGCTGACACACGACACTTGAAGCAGTACACATTTTTAATGTCTCATCCCTCCAGTAGTGTTATTTTCTCAACTTGTTTGACTCCCCATGGATGGAGCATAATAAATTACAGTTAAAAGAAAGTTAGAAATAATACCTGTGAGAGCAACGTACATTGTTGTAAATGAACTGTCGCTACAGACTGTCAGTCATCAAACTGTCGCTACAGACTGTCAGTCATCAAACTGTCGCTACAGACTGTCAGTCATCAAACTGTCGCTACAGACTGTCAGTCATCAAACTGTCGCTACAGACTGCCAGTCATCAAACTGTCGCTACAGACTGTCAGTCATTAAACTGTCGCTACAGACTGTCAGTCATCAAACTGTCGCTACAGACTGCCAGTCATCAAACTGTCGCTACAGACTGTCAGTCATCAAACTGTCGCTACAGACTGCCAGTCATCAAACAGAAAAAAAAATTGTCATGATTTTTAGACTTTTAGGGCATCAAGGAATCTGAAGGAAATGAAAAAGTTGAAAAAAAATGAGAGATATGAGTTATTAACGATGTATGATGAGAAGAAAGAAAAGAAGACTTTCTTTTACAAATGGAGTGTTTATCAGTGAATGACTTAGTCAAGCAAGAATTACTTTTTTTGATCAGTAAACAGAAATCAAATCAAGGTCAATGAGAAAGGTAAGACAAAATATTCCAAAAAAAAAAGGATTGGGCAAACGAGGTGAGAAAAACAGAAGCGAAAGATAACCACAGAATTAAGGAAGGAAGAACAATAACTAGAGACCATCAATCACGAGTAATAATCAGCAAATAGGGAAAAGCTCTTCGAAAGGTGGAAAACTGGTACACGAGGGCACATCCGGATGTCAACAACACGGCTAATATTTTGCACCTTAATTAACGAATTCTCGACTAACTTTGCCAAAATTTAACAAACTGTGATATAATTCTGCATAATACTTTTAAAGTACCAGTAAGTCAGACTAAGTTTACAGACAGAAGATTAACAAGAACATTTATGTCTTACCCAAACTGAACTTAATAATAACTGCAAGTGTCGTAAGAAATATTTTCAGTGACATTTACAAGTGAGAAGACCGAGTCGATCACCGTAAGACTGACGCAAGTTACACGAGGGGGAAAGTGACCTGCTAGAGAGAATGTGACCTTCATGATGAAGGAATGTGACCTTCCTGATGAAGGAAAGTGACCTTCCTGGTGAAGAAAGTGACCTACCAGAGAGAGAATGTGACCTTCCTGGTGAAAGAAAGTTACCTACCAGAGAGAGAATGTGACCTTCCAGGTGAAGGAAAGTGACCTAAAAAGAAAGAATGTGACCTTCCTGGTAAAGAAAAGTGACCTGCCTGAGAGAATGTGACATTCCTGGTGAAAGAAAGTGACCTACCAGAGAGAATGTGACCTTCCTTTTAAGTGACTAGAGAGAAAGTGACCTCCAATAGAAGTGCCACCTGAGAGAATGTCACTTTCCTGGTGAAGGAAAGTGACCTACTAGAGAGAAAATGGGACCTTCCTGGTGAAGGAAAGTGACCTACTAGAGAGAAAATGTGACCATCCTGGTGAAGGAAAGTGACCTACTAGAGAGAGAATGTGACCTTCCTGGTGAAGGAAAGTGACCTACCAGAGAGAAATTATGTGGCCTTAATTAGGGAAAACGACCAACGAGAAATGTGACCTTCTTTGTGAGGGAAAGTGACCAACCAGAATGTGACTTTCTTGGTGAAGGAAAGTGACCAGCCAGAATGTGACCTTCCTGGTGAGGGATACTGAGAATGAATGTGACCTTGGTGAGAGGGAATGTGACCTACCTGGTGAGGGAAATGTGATCTACCTGACATAATGTTATCTGGTGAGGGGAGCTTTACTTGCTTGAGAAAGAATGTGACCTTCCTGGTGAAAGGTGAGACAGGTGTTGAAGAAGTGACGTACCTGGTGAGGGGAGAGGTGAAGGCCTAGTGAGAGGCGCGAGAGGGGGTGACCTTCCTGGTGAGGGTAAAGGTGAGAGAGAGGTTGACCTACCTGATGAGGGGAGAGGTGACGGCCTGGTGAGAGGTGAGGCAGGTGAGAGAGGGATGACCTACCTGGTAAGGGGAAAGGTGAAGGAAAAGTTGACTTACCTGGTGAGGGGGAAAGGTGAGGGAATTTTACCTACCTGGTGAGGGGAAAGGTGAGGGCATAGTGAGAGGTGAGAGAGGGATGTCATTCCTGGTGAAGGGGGGATAAGTGATGTTCTCGTGAGAGGTGAGAGAGAGGAGTGACCTACCTGGTGAGAGGAGAGGTGAGGGCCTGGTGAGAGGCGAGAGAGGAAGTGACCTACCTGGTGAGGGGAGAGGTGAGGGCCTGGTGAGAGGTGAGGCAGGTGAGGGAAGAGTTGTGGTGTGAGCGTCGTGGAGTGAAGGAGAGACGTGAGTGGACAGTCACTCTCTTGCCGTCTGCCATTATCTCTGTCAGCAGCACCACACCTGTCTTGATGCTCTCTCGACGACTGTCATCCACCCATTGTATCTGTCATGGTGAGACAGTACCAGGAGGTTACTGGGGGTAGCTGCTGGGTTACTGGGGCTAAACACTGGGGTTACTGGGACTTACTGGTGAGGTTACTGGGGCTCACTGGTGAGGTTACTGGGGCTCACTGGTGAGGTTACTGTGGCTCACTGGTGGTGTTACTGAGGCTCACTGGTGGTGTTACTGAGGCTCACTGGTGGTGTTACTGGGGCTCACTGGTGTGGTTACTGTGGCTCACTGGTGGTGTTACTGAGGCTCACTGGTGGTGTTACTGGGGCTCACTGGTGGTGTTACTGGGGCTCACTGGTGGTGTTACTGGGGCTCACTGGTGGTGTTACTGGGGCTCACTGGTGGTGTTACTGGGGCTCACTGGTGGTGTTACTGGGGCTCACTGGTGGTGTTACTGGGGCTCACTGGTGGTGTTACTGGGGCTCACTGGTGGTGTTACTGGGGCTCACTGGTGAGGTTACTGAGGTTACTGATTGCTTGCAATAAAACACAATTTAAAATTATTCGTTTATTCCCCGTGTTCACTGTTCTGCTGGTTCATTTGTTTGGGTCGTCCCAGGAAGGGTTGGAGGGGGGTTAAAGGTGGTTTTATGTGCGAGAAGCTTAGACTTCCAGCAAGTGTGCGTGAACGTATTAGATAGGAACGAGTCTAGTCAAATGGTTTTTATGACCTGACCTTCTGTTGGAGTGTGAGCAAAGTACCATTTATGAAGGGATTCAGAGAAACCGGATAGACGGACTTGAGTCCTGGCGGTGGGAAGTACAGCGTTTGGGCTCTGAAGGAGAGGTGGAGATATGTCGCAATTTTTGAACTATAGTACACCTCTGGCAAGACAGTGATGGAATAAGTGATGATGAAAGTGTTTCTTCTTTTTCGCGTCACCCTGCCTCGGTGGGAAACAGCCGATGTGTTAAAAACTTGTAAATGTGTCTGAAAGAGTATGAATGTTGCCTACTACTTAAAAGTGAGTGTATAATGTAATTTAGGGTGGCCAGGACCCTCCCAGACCTGCCAGAGGCAGCGACTCAGTAACTGATGTAAATGTTGTTTTTCTGAATATTCCTGACCTGGTAAACAGTGAGACCTGGGGTTTTCCTGACCTGGTAAGCAGAGAGACCTAGAGTTTTCCTGACCTGGTAAACAGTGAGATCTGGGTTTTTTCCTGACCTGCTGACAGGTACTGGTACGGTAGATCTGGTCAGGTGGCTAGACCCAGTGGTGTTGAGTGGTGAGGACACAGTGGCAGTGATAGTGAGTGGTGAGGAGGACACAGTGGCACTGATAGTGAGTGGTGAGGAGGACACAGTGGCAGTGATAGTGAGTGGTGAGGAGGACACAGTGGCAGTGATAGTGAGTGGTGAGGAGGACACAGTGGCAGTGATAGTGAGTGGTGAGGAGGACACAATGGCAGTGATAGTGAGTGGTGAGGAGGACACAGTGGCAGTGATAGTGAGTGGTGAGGAGGACACAGTGGCAGTGATAGTGAGTGGTGAGGAGGACACAGTGGCAGTGATAGTGAGTGGTGAGGAGGACACAGTGGCAGTGATAGTGAGTGGTGAGGAGGACACAGTGGCAGTGATAGTGAGTGGTGAGGAGGACACAGTGGCAGTGATAGTGAGCTTGAGTATGTCAGCAGAATGTGGATAATTCGGGAATGTGAAACTAGGCATGTTGTTTAGCCTGAAGAGTTCGTTGATGATAATGCAAAAGAATCCTGGTTTCGCCATATTGCGCATGTGGGCAGGCATCATGCAGTAGTGGATTTTTTTGGGGTTCACTGTCTGGTATGGGAGGTAGCAAGTTGCTGGTGGAGGGTAAAGATTGTGTAGTCTTAAGTATTTTAGTAGCGTCTGCTTGCAGTTTCGTGATTGCAGCATATGTTGGGGACCTTGTAGTTATTTTTTTGTTCTCCTTGGGATTTCTTGAGTACTTCTCTTCTTGTTGGAGACTTGGCAGCTAAGGTGTGGTGCTCATTCTTTCAGTTCAGGCATTTTGGTGGTGTGGTGGAGGTACAGGCCTTGAAATTATGTCCTTCACTGCCGCAGGTCGAGCAGAATGTTTTTTCCTTGCTAGGACAATCCTTGGTGATATGCAAGTAAGAGTAACAACTGTAACATTGCGTGATGTGGTGGAACCTCTCGGCTTCAATGAAGTTTGAGTTGATGTGGAAGTAGTGGATTGCCATTCCATCAGCGAGAGCTTGGGTAGCCATGTTGACATCAGTGAAGGTGATCTTAAGTATAGAAGAAGCGTTGGAGATCTTGGTAATATATTCCACAGTAGCCCAGGGGTTCTGGTCTTCTATTGACTTCTTGATGTCTTCGATGGGTTGGGTAGTGATGAGGAAGACGTGACTTGAAATTGTCGTGCAGCAAGGGTGGTTGTAGCTGCTGTCGTGAATTTATCCTACAATCTGCCGCTAACAACAGCTGCAAGGGCTAGTTTAGGACGAGTCATTTACTGTCCCACTTCTCAGTTTGATTTTCACACTATTTGAATAGTGCATCGTGGAGGAGCGTTGCCGATAAGTGCAGAAGTAAAAGTTTCTTTCTCCAACGGGGATCGCTGGGATACCAGCAATTCTGGCTCACTTACTGGTTCCCTTACTGATGTGTTTAGTTGAGATCACGTGTGTGGTTACTGGGGTTCAATGGTGATGTTACCGGGGCTCGCTTCTGTGATTACTCGGGTTCAATGGTGATATTACCCGGGGCTCACAGGAGTAGTTACTGGTGCTCAATGGTGGTGTAATTGGGGCTCGCTGGAGTGGTTACTGAGGGTTCAGAGGTGTTATTGGGGCTCACTGGTGGGGTTACTGGGTATTATGCTGGATGCTGCATTGTTGTAATAATATATGAATACTATAAAGTAATGTTTGTAGTATGGGGAAAAACCTCCATAAAAGTAGAGTTAGTGCAAGTGGACGCGTGTTGACACTGCCAGTTGAGGTACTGGCGGCTGAGACAGTGACGAGAGAGGAGCAGCTTGGGAAGCTGTGCTGGACAGAGCTTCCAGATAAGTAGTTTGTGTTTTTTTTTTTTTTGGTAATGTTTAGGCCATAGTTTGTTTTCAGTGAAAAATTTGTACTCTTAAGTTGGCCCTAGCATTGGGCAAGGCCTTGGTATTTATGTGGGGCCCGTAATAAATACAGAGTGCTGAAACAATTGTAATGATACCTGCAGGCTGGAGCCGGCAGAAAAATGAGGGGAAGACATTGACACCTACTGTTGTGGATATTTCATATGGCCTAACTTTAAATAACTAGTATCAGTGTGCTACTGAGCTACTTTGTAAAATGTGAAATGTAATGAAGGCAGGTTTGTGTTGACATTACCAACAGTGAGGTTGTGAATACAATTATCATAAGGTCCAGGTTATGACCACAATAATGAGGAATACCATGGTATTAATGGGATTGGGTCAATGACAAAAACTGGAATGTATGATAAGAAGAGCCTAAGAATATAGACCTCTCTGAAACTTTTCCTTGATAGCTACAACAGAACACATATATATAACACAAGACACACGAACCTCTTTGACATCTCCCCGTGATAGTCCTAATTTGGAGCTCGCTACCTGAAGCATTATTCACTGGTTAAGAAAAAGAAATTAGTTGCCAACGATATTTGAAGGTATTTAGGGTATTTTGGGGTTGCTGAATTCGAAAATTGCAGTAGGTTTTCAAAAAGGCTCTAGTATGTCAGATATTGCATACCTATCTTCAATTAACAGGAATCCTAGCCATAATGCATGTATATTTATACGTAATGACAATTTGTATATACAGTGGACCACCGGTTTTCGTTTGGTGCTGAAATAGTACAATTCGGATTTCGAGCACATTTTCGACTAAATTTCCCCCGGGTTTCGTACATCCGCTCGGAAATCGTCCGTATCAGACGCGTCCACCCGCCCGGGATGCCGCTTCTCACACATACAGACTCAGTCTGCCTCTGTCTCTCGTTGAGTTAGCAATACTCTGCGCATTCATCCATTGTTCTTTGTTTGTTTATTGATTGCAACTGTGAAATAAGCCACCATGGGGCCAAAAAAAGTTCAGAGTGCCAGCCCTTTGGTAAAGAAGATGAGAAACACGATAGAATTCAAGAGGAAATTGCTTCAGAGTAGGAGGAAGAGAGAGGGGAGAATGCACCTTCTTCTGTGATTAAGGACAAGTGTGCAAAATGGAACGACTTGCAAAGTTTAGTGGAGAATTATTACCCTAACAAAACTGTTGCAAGCCGTGTCTGCAACATGTTCAATGACAAAGCCTTGTCCCATTTTAGGCAAATCTTAAAGAGACACCAGAAACAGAGCTCTCTGGACAGATTTTTTGTGCGACAGGGGTACAGTGACTCTCAAGCTGGTCCTAGTACCAGTAAAAGACAAAGAAGAGAAGTAACCCCGGATAGGGAAATGATACCTGAAGTCCTTATGGAAGAGGATTCCTCTTCCAAACAATAACCTCAACTCCCTCTCCTCTCCTCGCCTCGCCTTCTTCCATACGCCAACAAGAGTCTTCAATAAAGATATGTAATGTTCATTTATCCTTAAACTTAGTCATTTATATTTATTTCTCATTGTATTTTTAATATTTTTGAGTGTCTGGAACGGATTAATTGGATTTACATTATTTCTTATGGGAAATATTACTTCGGGTTCCCTCAATTTCGTATTTCGACCGACCTTTTGGAACGGATTAAGAACGAAAACCGGGGTATTACTGTATAGATTGTTTGAATAAATTATTGAATATTTAACGAAGGAGTTGCATCACAACGACCACGTGACAATATTGTAACCTTTATTTTGTTATTTTTTCCGGATAAACATGAGTTTTTCACAAAGAGCCTGCAATCCCTAATGTATTTTTCAATATTACTGGCTAATACTCTTTGCAACAACAAAGAAAAAACATCACAGATTTTGTAAAACAAGCTTATTTTGCTTATTTTAGAGTGGCGCTTGGAGAACAAGTCTTGGGCTCCCCATATGGTTTCAAAAACTGTGTAGATATGCTTACGACAGTGAATAAATAGGCAAAGGCAAAGTTTAAACTTGGGTGTACTTATAGTGTGGAGAGAGCCGAAAAACCACCACGATGATTGTTATATCTGTATTGTTTCAATCGATACAAAAAAAGTTAAGTGGGAATATCCTGATATGGAGTCAGCAAGAAGACCTGTATCACATCGAAGACGTTACCATAGCAGTGTTTACAACACTGCCTGACCTTCCCATGTTGAACAGACTTAGGATTTAGGATGTAACACAGGTGATTTAAGTAAAGGTGAATATGAAGTAAGCATTTCAGCACCCCAGGAGTTCTACCAAGAAGAACTCAATTATCTGATACATGACCTCAGTCTGTCAAAGCAAACATCTGAGCTACAACAAGAAGTTAAAATAACAGAATATCGGACAAGAGAGATTGAACCTCTTCCATACTTCAGCCATGATGAAGAACTTGTATATTGTAATAACATCTCGGGACTTCTTCCAATGAGACTTGAATATTGACCAGGAGACTGACAGCTGTTTATAGACTGCTCCATTAGAAGCTAAAAATGTGTCTTATTACACAATGGTAACCAAAAAGTTCGTATAAACAACGTTTTCATATGCAGTACTTAATGGCATCTGAATTATCTTACTATGTTAATCTGTTATTATATAGAAGGAAGTGCTGGTATGTATTACATGATTTGACTTTTGCATGATCTGAAAATAATTTCAATGCAATTTGAAAGTTAGCCCCGCTTGATCAAGATATTTTTCACATCTTTTGTTTTTCAATAGGATATCAAATTTATCAAATTTATCAGCACCACACACTTACCCAAAAATCGATGTAATATCATTGACCAGAAAATAAGTGTTGATCAGTGATATATATATATTTTTTTATAAAGGAGAGGTTTTCTGTTCATCCTGGTAATCAAACCCTGAAGTCCTGACCACTTGTATAGCGCTTGTGTAAAGTTAAAACTGGACCTACATTGGTGTATTTTTTAATATTTTGAATGAGTCCTTTGACAAGGCTTTTACTCACCTAGCCTTCAGGTTATTGTCGTATCATGGGGGCCAAGTCCCAGAGAATTATCAAATTATTGTGATAATTCAATTTTAATACCTGGACGGGTCAATACCTGTTTTTAACTATTAAAACCTGGAGTTTATTTTCCAGGTAGTGTTCGATTAAAGGAAGGATTGACTATAAAATATTAACAGAAAACAATAATTTACCTTTTTTCAAGAGCAATAAATAAACAATTATATTTATGCCTGATTTTGTGTGTGCAAATCTGGTTTTTGAGGGAATAATTGACAGTAATTCTTTGTAAATATAATAAGATTTTGTGTAACAATGTTTTCCTGCTTTGCTTTATTGTGGTTTATTATCTTACATTATTAATTTTCCAGAAATAATAAGCAGGTTTTTTGTGCAACTAATTTCCAAAATGTTTGTGACGAGTAGAGATCCTAGTGGTGAGAGGATCTTGGAGAAGACACTGGATCAAGTCCCTCTGCTAATAATGAGAATACTAAAGCACAGATATTAAGGTATAAATGTGGCCTAATTAAAAGGAAAAAGGCCTCAGAAGGACTGAACGTAGAAAGATCCAGGAGGAAAAAGAGTGAGAAATCCTTACGGCTGGAGAGAGAGAGAGAGAGAGAGAGAAGTGCTATATAATATAATAATAATAAAATATGTTTATTTACTACAAGTACATGTACAAGGTATACATGTCTCGGTGATGACATGGAGAGGGTCTCGGTGCTGACATGGAGAGGGTCTCGGTGCTGACATGGAGAGGGTCTCGGTGCTGGCATGGAGAGGGTCTCGGTGCTGGCATGGAGAGGGTCTCGGTGCTGGCATGGAGAGGGTCTCGGTGCTGACATGGAGAGGGTCTCGGTGCTGACATGGAGAGGGTCTCGGTGCTGACATGGAGAGGGTCTCGGTGCTGACATGGAGAGGGTCTCGGTGCTGGCATGGAGACGGTCTCGGTGCTGGCATGGAGAGGGTCTCGGTGCTGGCATGGAGAGGGTCTCGGTGCTGGCATGGAGAGGGTCTCGGTGCTGGCATGGAAGGGTCTCGGTGCTGGGATGGAGAGGGTCTCGGTGCTGGCATGGAGAGGGTCTCGGTGCTGGCATGGAGAGGGTCTCGGTGCTGGCATGGAGAGGGTCTCGGTGCTGGCATGGAGGGGGTCTCGGTGCTGGCATGGAGAGGTCTCAGTGCTGGCATGGAGAGGTCTCGGTGCTGGCATGGAGAGGTCTCGGTGCTGGCATGGAGAGGGTCTGTGCTGGCATGGAGAGGGTCTCTGTGCTGGCATGGAGAGGGTCTCGGTGCTGGCATGGAGAGGGTCTCGGTGCTGGCATGGAGAGGGTCTCTGTGCTGGCATGGAGAGGGTCTCGGTGCTGGTATGGAGAGGGTCTCGGTGCTGACATGGAGAGGGTCTCGGTGCTGGCATGGAGAGGGTCTCGGTGCTGGCATGGAGAGGGTCTCGGTGCTGGCATGGAGAGGGTCTCGGTGCTGGCATGGAGAGGTCTCGGTGCTGGCATGGAGAGGGTCTCGGTGCTGGCATGGAGAGGGTCTCGGTGCTGGCATGGAGAGGGTCTCGGTGCTGGTATGGAGAGGGTCTCGGTGCTGACATGGAGAGGGTCTCGGTGCTGGCATGGAGACGGTCTCGGTGCTGGCATGGAGAGGGTCTCGGTGCTGGCATGGAGAGGGTCTCGGTGCTGGCATGGAGAGGGTCTCGGTGCTGGCATGGAAAGGGTCTCGGTACTGGGATGGAGAGGGTCTCGGTGCTGGCATGGAGAGGGTCTCGGTGCTGGCATGGAGAGGGTCTCGGTGCTGGCATGGAGAGGGTCTCGGTGCTGGCATGGAGAGGGTCTCGGTGCTGGCATGGAGAGAGTCTCAGTGCTGGCATGGAGAGGGTCTCGGTGCTGGCATGGAGAGGGTCTCGGTGCTGGCATGGAGAGGGTCTCTGTGCTGGCATGGAGAGGGTCTCGGTGCTGGCATGGAGAGGGTCTCGGTGCTGGCATGGAGAGGGTCTCGGTGCTGGCATGGAGAGGGTCTCGGTGTGCCATGGAGAGGGTCTCAGTGCTATCATGGAGAGGGTCTCGGTGCTGGCATGGAGAGGGTCTCGGTGCTGGCATGGAGAGGGTCTCGGTGCTGGCAGGAAGAGGGTCTCGGTGCTGGCATGGGAGTGAATACCTTGGATGTTGTGACACACTGAAAGCTCTTCAGTTAACAGATGTTACAGAGGAAGTGGTTTACACATTTAACAAATGTTTACATTGCAAAGTTGAACTAATGGATAAACTCTGTTTAAGGAAGTATGCGACAAAGTGGTCACGTCGGTGTAATTTTTCAGTGTCCTCTACCGTAGAGACTTTCATGCTTATTTTAGTGTCATCTGCAAATGATGATACAAAAGTGTGCCGGGAGTTTTTATCTATGTCTGCTATGAGGATGAGAAACAGCAGAGGTGCCAGGACAGTGCCTTGGGGCACTGAGCTTTTGACCTCGCCGATGCTGGATCTTGCCTTGTTCACTACTACTTTTTGTGTTCTGTGTGTTAGGAACTCGAAAATCCATCTGCCTATCTTCCCCGTAATGCCTATGGCCCTCATTTTGTGCGCTATCACTCCATGATCGCATTTGTCAAACGCCTTTGCAAAATCTGTGTAAATCACATCTGCGTTTTGGTCGTCTTCCAACGCCTCCGTAATTCTGTCATAATGGTTCAGCAGCTGTGACAGGCATGATTGTCCTGCTCTAAAGCCATGCTGGTTCGGGTTATGTTGGTTGTGCTGGTCCATGAACTTTGTAATCTGCCGTCTCATCACTCTTTCGAAGATTTTTATGATGTGAGAAGTGAGGGCTACTGGTCTGTAATTTTTAGATAGTGTTCTACTACGTCCCTTATGCAAAGGAGCTATGTCTGCACTCTTTAAGTCCTCCGGTATTTCACCTAGATCTAAGCTCTTCAAAGAACACTAAGGGCTCTTGCTAATGGTACTTTGCACTTCTTTATAAATAAAGCATTCCATGAATCTGGTCCAGGTGCTGAGTGAGTGGGCATGTTGTCCATTTCTTTTTCGAAATCTATAGGATTTGTACTAATGTCAGTTAGTTGGTCTGCGCGGCCTTCTGCTGGAGTGGAAAATATTTCTGCATTTTCTACCTTGCTGTCATTTAGTGGATTGTTGAACACCGACTCATACTGTTCTTTTAGGATTTCACTCATTTTCTGCTCATCGTCAGTATACGAATCTCCTCTCAATAATGGTCCAATTCTACAGGTAGTTCTTAGCTTGGATTTTGCATAGGTGAAGGCCTAGGAGGTCCACATTCTGAGGGTCTTCAGTGATGACTCCAATATTTTCTTTAGGGTCACAGTTCCACCAACAAAATGTATGTGCGACTACCCAGGTTTTGGAGTCTGATACTTATCCCTCCTGTGCTCTCGTACTTCTCCCAGTTTTGTTTACTAAAGATTGTTGTGAGACAAAAGCTGGATGATGTGATATTCTTTTCACAATGATGTGATGTTTCTTTGCACAATTATTTTTGCACATTATTTTTTTTATGAAAAGTTGCTTATATTTTGTGCCCATTTTGAAACATTGCATGTATATATTGTAAGCAGATATTTGTGGTAATGTTCATTAATCCTGTTTAAAGAGATAGTTTCTCGGTTATAAACCAGGTTATTTTTATGTGGTTATGTGGAAATATAATGTACAGAGGTAACCCGGTCAGTTATAAATAAGGTTGTATGATGTATAATGCAACACTACCGGTGTTCCGCCAACACTGTGTTGTGATAGTACATTTTCCTTGTTTTAGGTTTGTTAAATAATATAGGTATAAAGCGCAAATGTGGGCTCTATTGACGTAAAACTTGATCACTTTTACGTTAAACACGTTTCTCACGTCTGCAGATTAGCAGTGCTCATAGTGGTGATAGTGGATTTTTTTGTGTTAATAAATTTCCATTTTGTTTAACCTATGTAAAATAAGAGTGCACAAAGACAAGTAAAGTAAGGATGAGTGATTGTTGTATTATGCAGTTTTCTTGTCTTTGGTTATGCAAATTTCTGTTTCCCCAGACCTTAGGGTAATTTTCCTCTTTTATTTTTCGTTGACTATCTGCATCCGATTGGATTCAGCTAGGTGAGGAAAACCTTTGGTCTGGTGGTGGAGGTATTATGCAGGCAGGACACTGCATTGTTGTAATAATAATGGTTAGTGTCCGTAGTATAAGAAAAAGCTTCATAAAAATAGTGCTTAAGTGGACGCGTGTTGACACGGCCAGTCGAGGTACAGGCGGCTGAGAAGTGACGAGGGAGGAGTGGCTTGGGAAGCTGTGCTGGAGAGTGCTTCCAGATAAGTAGAATTTTTTTTAGTAATGTTCAGGTCAGTTTTTTTTTGTGAAAATTTTTGTACTCTTAAGTTGGTCCTAGCACTGGGCAAGGCCCTGGTATTTATGTGGGGCCTGTGTAAGTAATGCAGAATGCGGAAATGATTGTAATTTTACCTGCAGGTTGGAGCCGGCAGGAAAAAGAAGGCAAGGGGATATCATGGAGATCCACTGTTGTGGATATTTCACATGGCCTAACATTAAATAACTAGTAACGGTAAACTAGTGAGCTATTTTGAGAGATGTTAAATGTGGTGAAGGAATGTTTTGCGCTAAACAAGTATTGATCACTTGTTTAGTATTGTGAGGTTACACGTGTGGCCTTAGGGTGGTATACTTTTTAATAATTTGCATGTGCTCCTAGACAAGGCTTTTATCCCCCTAGGCTCCAGGATATTTTCGTAACACTGGGGCTCACTAGTGATGTTATTGCAACATGACTGGAGGTGTTCTTGCAGCTCACTGGTGGGGTTACTGGTGATCACTGGTGGGGTTATTGGGGATCACTAGTGGGATTACTGGGGCTCCCTAGTGAGGTTACTGGATCACTGGTGTGTTTACGTTGGATCACTTCTGGATTACTGAGGATCCATGAGGTTGTTACTGAAGCTCACTAGTGAAGATCAAAAGGATTAGTTTGCAGTGTTACTGAGTGGCACTGGGGTTTGTTATTGGGACTCACTGGCTGCCTGGGATGCCTGGGCTGCCTGGGCTAACTGGTGTTGTTACGTTAACCTGTCAGAACTACAAATGGACCTGCCACTAGGAAAATTTTTAACTGTATTGGTTGTGAACTTATCAGTACTATTAGTGGAGCTGTCAGTATTGGTGGTGTCCATTCCCAATTTTCAGAGGTCCTACCTTTTCCCTCACCTTCGTGCTATACACTTGAAAGAACCCTTTTGGATTAGTCTTTGATTCATTAGCAACCTTAATCTCATAGTCACGTTTAGTTTTTCTAATCCCCCTTTTTACTTCTCTTTTCAACTGAACATATTGGTCAATAAGGTTAACATCTCCTCTTTTGATGCTCCTATAAATTCCTCTTTTCTCCCCTAATAGATGTTTTAGCCTCCTGTTAATCCATTTGGGATCGTTTTTATTTGACCTAAATTCTCTCTGGGGAATAAATATACTCTGTGCACGTTGTACATTATTAAAAAAAATCATAAACGCAGATCCCATCGTAATCGTTAACTAGATTACCCCAGTCGAGATTAGACAGGTGTTCTCTAAGTCCATTATAATCGGCAGAACGAAAATCAGGAACTTTTACTGTATTATCCCTATTCTCGTACTCCCAGGTAATATTAAAAGTAATGGATTTGTGATCACTTGCGCCAAGCTCTTCAGTGATCTCCAGATTATTTACAAGGGTTTCTTTATTTGACAAAACTAGGTAGAGCAAATTATTACCTCTGGTGGATCTGTCAGTATTGGTGGTGGATCTGTCAGTATTGGTGGTTGATCTGTCAGTATTGGTGGTGGATCTGTCAGTACTTGTGGTGGACCTGTTAGTACCGGTGGTGGACCTGTCAGTACCGGTGGTGGACCTGTCAGTACCGGTGGCGGACCTGGCAGACCTGTCAGTTCTGGTGGTAGACCTGTCAGTTAAAGGACCCCAATGGAAATAAGTCATTCTGTCTGACTTTTTGGGTTATCCTGGGATCTCTACACATATGCTGCTATGTATGATAATCTATGTAAATGTATTTGTGTATAACAATAAACTTACTTACTTACTTAGTACCGGCAGCAGACCTGGCAGACCTGTCAGTGCTGGTGGTCGACCTGTCAGTACTGGTGGCAGACCTGTCAGTCCTGGTGGTGGACCTGTCAGTATAGGTGATGGATCTGTCAGTACTGGTGGTGTATCTGTTAGTATTGGTGATGGACATGTCAGTCCTGGTGGTGGACCAGTCAGTACTGGTGGTGAACCTGTCAGTCCTGGTGTGGAGCTGTCAGTCCTGGTGGTGGACCTGTCAGTACTGATGGTGGACCTGTCAGTGCCAGTGGTGAACCTGTCAGTGCCGGTGGAGGATCTGTCAGTACCGGTGGTGGATCTGTCAGTACTGGTGGTTCACTTGTCAGTATTGGTGATGGACCTGTCAGTCCTGGTGGTGGACCTGTCAATACCAGTGATGGATCTGTCAGTACCGGTGGTGGATCTGTCAGTACCGGTGGTGGATATGTCAGTACCGGTGGTGGATCTGTCAGTACCGGTGGTGGATCTGTCAGTACTGGTGGTGGATCTGTCAGTACTGGTGGTGGACCTGTCAGTACTGGTGGTGGATCTGTCAGTACTGGTGGTGGACCTGTCAGTACTGGTGGTGGATCTGTCAGTATTGGTGGTGGACCTGTCAGTATTGGTGGTGGATCTGTCAGTACTGGTGGTGGATCTGTCAGTACTGGTGGTGGATCTGTCAGTACTGGTGGTGGATCTGTCAGTGTTGGTGGTGGACCTGTCAGTATTGGTGGTGGATCTGTCAGTACTGGTGGTGGACCTGTCAGTACTGGTAGTGGATCTGTCAGTATTGGTGGTAAACCTGTCAGTACTTGTGGTGGATCTGTCAGCATTGGTGGTAGAATTGCCAGTACCGGTGGCAGACCTTGCAGATCTCTCTGTACTGGTGGTGGACCTGTCAGTATTGGTTGTGGACCTGTCAGTACTGGTGGTGGACCTGCCAGTACTGGTGGTGGACCTGTCAATACTGATGGTGGACCTGCCTGTGCTGGTGATGGACCTGTCAGCACTGGAAATGAATCTGTCTATACAGAAAATGGACCTCTTACCTCTGGTGGAGGTCGTCCTCCACGGCTCTCACACTCGAGAGAGAGGGTCATCCCCGCTGTAGCTCGCAAGACTGGAGGCTTGACCCTGGGTGGGTCTGGTGGCACATAGACAGTGAGACGCACTGGGTAGGACCTAATACCTGGCACTCCGTCGCTGGCACTCACTTGACACTGATACAGCGAGTCATCTTCCAGCAGCACGGGCTGGATCTTCAGGCTGAAGTCTCCTGTAGGAAGCAGATAGTCGGTACTGATTCTGGTGACCTTGTGCACGGTCTCAGACCAGCCTCATAAATTAACAAGGAAATATTACTGCATTAAAACTATTTAAGCACATTTACACATACAGTTTAAAGTAAATGTTAGTAAAAGTTTGCAATATTTACCTCTCTTCTTATTTAACACTGGAGTGTGAGTCCCAGCCTCCAGTGACACTGCATCTGCTGCACCTCATCTGACTCCACTATATAAGCGTTTGTCTTCCTTCCTTTACTGCATATTAATCAAGACTACGGTGTTCAACACCTGCTCTTAGGCGAAGGCTCTGATTATCTCATCTTCTCTTGTCTATATATAATTCTGTGAGGATGAGGGATTGATTAACTCTTACTGTCGTCTGTTTATTTCTGTCTATTGTATAGAGAAGTATAATGGATGGCGAAACTTCTACATAATAAAGACACCCAGATGTTGCACATTTGTCTAATTCATCAACTTATCTGTTTTGTCTGCTATTGAGATATTGTGTTATTTAGGACATCTTGTTCGTTTATGTCTTTCTGGTATATTATGCTTCTTGATACTTATAATTTTTCTTTTAAATCGGTTCCATATTTCCTTTACATTACTTGTAGATCAAACAACATAACTTTGCTGATATCTGTGCGCATCTGATGAAAGTTAGCTACTCTGTAGCTGGGGACAATCACGATGTTACTTTGAATATCAAAGTCTGTATTTTGAAAGACTGTATTTTGACTCGAATCATGTGATCACTCCTTCCTAGTCTCTCTCCTGCCCTACATGACCACAAGGAGTTTTCCTGGAGAGGGTTTCGGGGGTCAACGCCCCAGCGGCTCGGTCTGAGACCAGGCCTCATGGTGGATCAGGGTCTGATCAACCAGGCTGTTATTGTCGGCCGCACGCAAACTGATGTACGAACAACAGCCCGGTTGGTCAGGTATTGACTTTAGGTGCTTGTCCAGTGCCTTCTTGAAGACAGCCAGGGGTTTATTGGTAATCCCCCTAATCTATGCTGAGAGGCAGTTAAACCGTCTTGGGCCCCGGACACTTATGGTGGTGTCTCTCAGTGTACTCGTGGCGCCACTGCTTTTCATCGGGGGAATGTTGCATCTCCTGCCGAGTCTTTTGCTTTCATAGGGAGTGATTTTCGTGTGCAGGTTTGGTACCAATCCCTCCAAGACCTTCCAAGTGTATATTATCATGTATCTCTCTCTCCTGCGTTCCAGGGAATACAGATCAAGGACCTTCAACCGTTCCCAGTAATTTAGGTGCTTTATCGTACTTATGTATGCTGTGAAAGTTCTTTGTACACTCTCCAGGTCTGCAATGTCGCCAGCCTTGAAGGGGGCTGTTAGTGTACAGCAGTATTCCAGCCTAGAGAGAACATGTGATTTAAAGAGTGTCATCATGGGCTTGGCGTCCCTAGTTTTGAAGGTTCTCATTATCCATCCTATCATTTTCCTAGACGATGAGGTAGATACATTTTTGTGGTCTTTAAAGGCGAGATCCTCTGACATTATCACTCCCAAGTCCTTCACATTTCTTTTTCGCTCTATTGTATGGTCAGAATTTGTCGTATACCTTGATACATTTTTTATTTCCTCAAGTTTTCCATATGTGAGTAGTTGAAATTTCTCCTCGTTGAACTTCATATTGTTTTGAGTGACCCATTTGAAGATTTGGTTGATGTCCGCTTGGAGTTTTGCAGTGTCTTCAATGGAGGTCACTGCCATGGAAATCCGAGTGTCATCCACAAAGGAAGACACGGAGCTTAATGAAGTTGAAGCGAGGAAAGAGAGAGAGAGAGAGTGAGCGAGCTTAGGCCATTGTTATGGAATGTCTATATCAGTGACCTTCTCATCCCAGAATCCCAAGCATATGCAGACGACTGTACTCTGACATTTACGTAACCAAGAGAGAGGAAATGCCAGCTGCTGTATGTTACATCAATCATCAGCTTACAGCTGTATCACCCTGGGGTAAACGGTGGCAAGTAGCATTTATTCCTGAGAAAACACAAATGATGATGGTCTCTAGACATCATGATGGTAATGCTGGAGCTGTGATAAAAATGAATGGGAAAGTGTTGGTACCCGGGGACGAAATGGGAGTCCACAATGACCATGAAGAACCATAGTGTAAATCTTGCAAACAAGGCGGACAGGAAACTTACGGGAATTCGATGTATTTCACATCTGCTCAATAGTATAGGTTGCAAGATTCTGTACGAGGCACAAATGTACTCACATCTTGAGTATGCTCTCACATCTTGAGTATGCTCTCACATCTTGAGTATGCTCTCACATCTTGAGTATGCTCCACTTTCTTGGACTGCCTGCCCTCAGTCTCATCTGTGATTTCTTGACAGAACAGAGAACAGAGCAAGACGACTCAATTCTTGCCTGGATATATCTGTCATTTCAAAAGAGCCCTCAACACCGGAGGGATGTGGGTGGATTTACTGTTCTGTACAACGCCAATATTGACAAGATACTACACCTGGCTCCACTCCAAGAACAGCGAGAAGTGAGCTACACAACAGGAGCAACTTCGCTCTGACTGTACCCTTCTCCAGGCCATCACTTCATCAGAAATCATTTATTCTTAGGATGGCTCGTAGGGGATGTTCTTACAGCATAATGATATCAACGAAATATAATCAGTTGATAAAATGAAATTGCTGGCCCACAGATGGTTCCAATTTCATCCTGTCCCATATCTGTATGTTTCATAACCATAAAAAGGCTTTCAAATGAGTTGATGTAGGTAACACCTCTTTGATTGTAAATATAGTTAGGTGTCCTTAACCTAACCTTGTAAAACTCTGTGTAAGAAGAGAGAGAGAGAGAGAGAGAGAGAGAGAGAGAGAGAGAGAGAGAGAGAGAGAGAGAGAGAGAGAGAGAGAGAGAGAGAGAGAGAGAGAGAGAGAGAGAGAGAGAGAGAGAGAAGAGAGAGAAGAAAGAAGAAGAGAGAGAGAGAGAGAGAGAAGAAGAAGATGAGAGAGAAGAGAGAGAGAGAGAGAGAGAGAAGAAAAAGAGAGAGAGAAAGAGTAAGAGGCTGAAGACAGACAGACAGATATACAGACAGAGACAGACAGACAGACAGATATACAGACAGAGACAGACAGACAGATAAGAAAAAAGGAGCCAACAGACATAACGTATTAAACGTGGGAGACAAGTAAAACAAGTAAGCTAAAAGTAAAAATCTGAAAAAAATCGGAGGGTAGAGAGGAAAAAAAAGAATTAAAGTGAGCCGCCGCGTGTGTGATGTTTGTGTGTGTGATGTTTGTGTGTGTGATGTTTATGTGTGTGATGTTTGTGTGTGTGATGTTTGTGTGTGTGATGTTTGTGTGTGTGATGTTTGTGTGTGTGATGTTTGTGTGTGTGATGTTTGTGTGTGTGATGTTTGTGTGTGATGTTTGTGTGTGTGATGTTTGTGTGTGTGATGTTTGTGTGTGTGATGTTTGTGTGTGTGATGTTTGTGTGTGTGATGTTTGTGTGTGTGATGTTTGTGTGTGTGATGTTTGAGCAGCAAGGTGAAGGTGAGTTATTGTACTGAGAAAGAATTATAGACGAAGATGAGGGAGGGAGGAGGAGGTGAGGGAGAACCTGAATGAATGGTGAGGGAGAACTTGAAGGAAGGGTGAAGGAGAACTTGAAGGATGGGTGAGGGAGAACTTGAAGGATGGGTGAAGGAGAACTTGAAGGATGGGTGAAGGAGAACTTGAAGGATGGGTGAGGGAGAACTTGAAAGAAGGGTGAAGGAGAACTTGAAGGATAGGTGAAGGAGAACTTGAAGGATGGGTGAAGGAGAACTTGAAGGATGGGTGAGGGAGAACTTGAAAGAAGGGTGAAGGAGAACTTGAAGGATGGGTGAAGGAGAACTTGAAGGATGGGTGAAGGAGAACTTGAAGGATGGGTGAAGGAGAACTTGAAGGATGGGTGAAGGAGAACTTGAAGGATGGGTGAGGGAGAACTTGAAGGATGGGTGAAGGACAGCTTAAAGAAAGGGTGGAGGGAAAATATGAAAGAAAGGTAAAGGAAGAAGATGAACGTAGGGTGAAGGGAGAACTTGAGGGAAGAGTGAAGGAAGGACTTGAACGAAGGGTGAAAAAAGAATTTGAAGGTGAAAGTGAACTTGAAGGAAGGGTGAGGGAGAACTTGAAGGAAGGGTGAGGGAGAACTTGAAGGAAGGGTGAGGGAGAACTTGATGGAAGGGTGAGGGAGAACTTGATGAAAGGGTGAGGGAGAACTTGAAGGAAGGGTGAGGGAGAACTTGAAGGAAGGGTGAGGGAGAACTTGAAGGAAGGGTGAGGGAGAACTTGATGGAAGGGTGAGGGAGAACGTGATGGAAGGGTGAGGGAGAACTTGATGAAAGGGTGAGGGAGAACACGATGGAAGGGTGAAGGAGAACTTGATGGAAGGGTGAAGGAGAACTTGATGGAAGGGTGAGGGAGAACTTGATGAAAGGGTGAGGAAGAACTTGAAGGAAGGATGAGGGGAAAATCTGACGGAAAAGTAAAGGGAGAAGTTAAAGGAAGAGTGAAGGAGAACTTGAAGAAAGGGTGAGGGAGAAGTTAAAAGTAGGGTGAGAGAGAAGTTAAAAGAAGGATGAGAGAGAAGTTAAGGGAAGGGTGAGGGAGAAGTTAAGGGAAGGGTGAGGGAGAAGTTAGGGAAAGGGTGAGTTAGACATTAAAGGAAGTGCGAGCGAGACAGTAAAAGAAGGGTGAGGGAGAAGGTGAAGAATGAGGGAGAAGGTAAGGAAAGGGTGAGAGAGAAAATATATTAAGGGTGAGGAGAATGTAAAAGAAGGGTGAGGGAAGGTTGAGGGAGAAGGTGAAGGGTGAAGGAGAAGTTAAGAAAAGGATGAGGGAGAAATTAAGGAAAGGGTGAGGGAGAAGTTAAGGGAGGGGTGAAAGAGAAAGTTAAGGGAAGGGTGAGGGAGAAGTTAAGGGAAGGGTAAGGGAGAAGTTAAGGAAAGAGGAAGATGATAACGGAGGTGAGAGGTTAAAGGAAAGGAAGGATTTAAAGATATGAAGAGTGGATAAGACAGTAATGGTAGTGGATAAGACAGTAATGGTAGTGGATAAGACAGTAATGGTAGTGGATAAGACAGTAATGGTAGTGGATAAGACGGTAATGGTAGTGGATAAGACAGTAATGGTAGTGGATAAGACGGTAATGGTAGTGGATAAGACAGTAATGGTAGTGGATAAGACAGTAATGGTAGTGGATAAGACAGTAATGGTAGTGGATAAGACAGTAATGGTAGTGGATAAGACAGTAATGGTAGTGGATAAGACAGTAATGGTAGTGGATAAGGCAGTAATGGTAGTGGATAAGACAGTAATGGTAGTGGATAAGACAGTAATGGTAGTGGATAAGACGGTAATGGTAGTGGATAAGACAGTAATGGTAGTGGATAAGACAGTAATGGTAGTGGATAAGACAGTAATGGTAGGGGATGAGACAATAATGGAAGTGGATAAGACAGTAATGGTAGTGGATAAGACAGTAATGGTAGTGGATAAGACAGTAATGGTAGTGGATAAGACGATAATGGTGTTTAATAAGACGGTAATGGTAGTGGATAAGACAGTAATGGTAGTGGATAAGACAGTAATGGTAGTGGATAAGACGGTAATGGTAGTGGACAAGACAGTAATGGTAGTGGATAAGACAGTAATGGTAGTGGATAAGACAGTAATGGTAGGGGATGAGACAATAATGGAAGTGGATAAGACAGTAATGGAAGTGGATAAGACAGTAATGGTAGTGGATAAGACAGTAATGGTAGTGGATAAGACAGTAATGGAAGTGGATAAGACAGTAATGGTAGGGGATGAGACAATAATGGAAGTGGATAAGACAGTAATGGAAGTGGATAAGACAGTAATGGTAGTGGATAAGACAGTAATGGTAGTGGAGTGGCATAAATGTTAATCTTCTTGCTGAATTAGACGTTTCTTAATCCAGTGGCTTTATCAAAACAAGGACATAATGTGAAGACTGTAGAAATGTATACAAAAGCCGAGGTAATCAGTCCCTCAGCCTAGGAGTAAGTTGTTGAAGAATGTGAAGAACAGGCAGGAAAACTGGCTCTTACATACTGGCCTCAGATGAGGGAGGTGCAGCAGGTGAAGGTGTTGTCAGCGGTAGGCGGGATTCCCCAGTGGAAGTAGGTTATACCTAAGGGATGATCCAGGGGTGAGAAAGTAGGTTGTGGAGATGTCCTCTTTACCAAGATTCCATGATGTTACTATGTTTCACAAGTTGTGTATGAATGTTATACAATACCGACATCTTGGTATCTATAATTTAGAGACGTATCGCCATCCAGTGGCTTTATCAATACAATACAAGGTTATAGTGTGAAGATATGCAGAAGACGAGGTAATCAGCCCCTCAGCCTTTGGGTTGGTGATGAGCACCGTAGTCGTGAAGATTCTGAAGCACAGATACAAAGATTCTTCAAGACTACGGCTCTCATTATCTAGGCTGAGGGACTGATTACCTCGTCTTTTGTAAATACTTCTACAGTCTTCACATTATGTCCTTGTATTGTATTGATAAAGCCACTGGATGAAGAAACGTCTTCCAGATGTTGCATATGTGTCTTATCCTTCATCTTCGTCGGTATCATGCAATCTTGTTGTTACCTTGAATAATGTTGCAACTTTCAGATTTATATTGCAAGCATCAAGCTATATCATATTTATTTTTTGTCTCTTCTTTCTTTCTCTCAGTGGTGTACAAGATGAGGTGACTCACTGATCTTCCCTCGTATCTCTCCCTCATTGGTGTGCAAGAGGTGATTGACTCACTGACCTTCCCTCGTATCTCTCCCTCATTGGTGTGCAAGAGGTGATTGACTCACTGACCTTCCCTCGTATCTCTCCCTCATTGGTGTGCAAGAGGTGATTGACTCACTGATCTTCCCTCGTATCTCTCCCTCATTGGTGTGCAGGTGGTGATTGACTCACTGACCTTCCCTCGTATCTCCCCCTCACCGGTGCACAAAGGTTGACACACTGACCTTCATCGTCGGAGCCGATCATGGCGTAGCGGGAGAAGCCGAAAAGGTCCCTCTCAGTACCGAGACCGAAGCCGTCCTTGGTCCACTGTAGATGTCCCACCTTGTTGATCACTCTGCAGGGAAGTGTCATAGATTTTAAAGGAAAACCATAGAGTGCTCTTTTGAATTTAGGTAAATGTTGAAGCCAAGAATCTTTCCGCTTCCAGCCTTCTCTACTGTGTATATAAACACTAATTTTGCAAAGCTAAGTTATACTAATGTGACTGAAAAAAATCCAGAAAACTCGAAAATCGGAAATGAAAACAAGATTGCTTGGGTTCATTCTGGATCATGACAGTCGATGACCATAACATATATTTTGTCCAGTTTGTTTATTATTTGCTTATAATTATTAAAAATAATATTGTAACTTAACAACGACACTCGAATATCATCAAGACTATGAAATATAATTTGAAAATAATTATAATTAGCAGTATTATATAAACAAAAATGCGTGTGATGTTGTGTTCCAAGAAACTTGCTCAAAAACACTATACAATATTTTTTTGACAAATAGATAAATAACCCGGACATAGAAAGAAACTTATGACGACGTTTCAGTTTGAAACTTGGCACTGAATGCACGAGTGTCGGGTGATGATGGTGATGAAGCTATGCCAGCCAAGAAGCAGAGTGGCCAAGAAGCAGAGTGGCCAAGAAGCAGAGTGGCCAAGAAGCAGAGTGGCCAGAGTGGCCAAGAAGCAGAGTGGCCAAGAAGCAGAGTGGCCAAGCAAGGCAAGAAAGAGTGCAAGAGAGGGCAATTACAGATGGCCAAGACATGCAAGAACGATTTCAAGTAAGCAGATGCCACAGCAGTTGCCAAGAAGAAGGTATTAGAATCGAGGAATTCTCTGATGACGCCGTCCATGACGAACTTGATCTTCAAGTATATGCATGCCACTGCAGCTTTGCCAGTATATGCATGCCACTGCAGCTTTGCCAGTATATGCATGCCACTGCAACTTTGCCAGCATATGCATGCCACTGCAACTTTTCAAACTTGATGTCTCTGTCACTGCAAGATCAGAAGCACAAAAGTTTAGATGCAGCAGCATAAGAACAACTCCATGACCTTAACCAAGTATACTTCCAGTGTTGGCAATGATGACCGTGATTCGTCAAGTTCAAAAATACCATCTACAATGCAGTACCAACTTGCACCTGATGACTGTGTGAAGTATCATGCAATGCTAAATCACTGGGCATAGAGTACCAAGATCTTTTCTTGTCTCAGATGCAAAGTCAGTCTATGTATCAAGGGAAACAATTGCTTCATTAAAATTCATTTCAATAAATAATCATCTAGAATGACTGTTCTTTTTCAGGAAATTCAGGAAAAAAGGTATTACAAGTTACAGTAGACCTTTATATTACACGGGTTGTTAGTGGTTATTACACTACTGCAAAATTGGGGCATATTTTTATACAACACTTCGTAAAATTGTTAACTCTATCCGTTTCTGGGCGGAGAAAAAATCTGGAGCGTCGCCCGCGGGCTCTCAGGCTTTCTGGCTCTGGGTCAGGCTTTCTGGCTCTGGGTCAGGCTTTCTGGCTCTGGGTCAGGCTTTCTGGCTCTGGGTCAGGCTTTCTGGCTCTGGGTCAGGCTTTCTGGCTCTGGGTCATGCTTTCTGGCTCTGGGTCAGGCTTTCTGGCTCTGAGTCAGGCTTTCTGGCTCTGGGTCAGGCTTTCTGGCTCTGGGTCAGGCTTTCTGGCTCTGGGTCAGCCTATTGTCTCTGCGGGGAAAGTCGTACCTTCCTCCCCTGCCACCCCGGTCTCAGTGCTGCGTGTATACACGTCTCGTACGCGTCTCGGAGCTGTGTTTGTAAATTGTTTTGATCTTTATATTGCCATATGTTGTACCTGTCAAGCAGTGGTTCACGTGTGGTGGACATAGAGAAATAACAAAAAAACGGCACAATACCGTGACTGAAATAATACACTAATAACCCGCACATAGAAGAGAGGAGATTACGACGACGTTTCGGTCCGACTTGGACCATTTACAAAGTCAACTGTGACTTTGTAAATGGTCCATGTCGGACCGAAACGTCGTCTTAAGCTCCTTTCATCTATATGCGGGTTATTTGTGACATAGAGAAAGCTTATGGCATTCATGAAGCGTCAGTTCATACAATTAAAAAAATTGAGGCAAATATATGGGCTTGTGTAATGACTTACCCAGGATGTTACCTGACCCGGTGGTCTGGTGGCTTGAGCTCTCGCTTCACACACGGAGGGCCCGGGTTCGATTCCCGACGGGTGGAAACATTTCGACGTGTTTCCTTACACCTGTTGTCATGTTCACCTAGCAGCAAATAGGTACCTGGGTTGTTAGTCGACTGGTGTGGTTCGCATCCTGGGGACAAGATTAAGGACCCCAATGGAAATAGCTAACCCTCCGGGGTTAAAAATCAGAAGAAATCTTATTATCAGGCACTGGACAGGCACCTAAAGTCGGTACCTGACCAGCCAGGCTGTGGTTCGTACGTTGGACTGCGTGCGGCCAGCAGTAACAGCCTGGTTGATCAGGCTCTGGTCCAACAGGAGGCCTGTTCACAGACTGGGCCGCAGGCGCGTTGTACCCTTGGAATTCTCTCCAGGTAAACTCCAGGTAAAACAATGACAGATCACAACTACCTGAATAAACTGACTGACTGAGTGACTTGATTTACTGACTTAACTTACTTATTGACTGACATAAAATTACTGACTTGGCTAACTGACTGAGTGACTTGATTTACTGACTTAACTTACTTATTGACTGACATAAAATTACTGACTTGGCTAACTGACTTGGCTGAATTGACTTGACTGACTTACTGAATTGACTTGACTGACTTACTGAATTGACTTGACTGACTTACTGAATTGACTTGACTGACTTACTGAATTGACTTGACTGACTGAACTGACATACTGATTTGACTAACTGACTTGACTGACTAAATTGACTTACTGATTTGACTAAGTGACTTGACTGACTTACTGAATTGACTTGATTGACTGAATTGACTTGAGTGACTGAATTGACTTGATTGACTGAATTGACTTGATTGACTGAATTGACTTACTGATTTGACTAACTGATTTGACTTACTGATTTGATTAAGTGACTTGACTGAATTGACTTGACTGACTTACTGAACTGGCATGACTGACTTACTGAATTGACTTGACTGACTTACTGAATTGAATTGACTGACCAAATTGACTTACTTGACTGACCAAATTGACTTACTTGACTGACCAAATTGACTTACTTGACTGACCAAATTGGTTTACTGACTTGATTGAATTGACTTGACTGATTTACTGACTTGTCTGAATTGATTTGACTGCCTTACTGAATTTACAAAATTTATGCACACTCCACTACAACCATCGACAAGTGCCAGAACCTGTATCATCCAACTCATCCCAGTAGGGCCAGAGCATGACTCTCCACTCTCTTCACAATCACTGACTAACACCAGCACCCACAACTTAAGGTAAGAAATACTATCATATCTGTTGCATTTGTAGCCGACAATTACATAATCATTTTTATTTTTGTAAGATTTGAAGACCTATAAATAAAAAAAAAAAGTTGTTTGGTATTTTTGGGGCTCTCAGGAACATAACCCTATTTTTCCCATAAGTTCTTAAGTTTATCTAACATGGATTCACCTAATACGTACTGCGTTTTCAGTAACGTAACTGCCGTATTATATAACGGTTTACTATACGTATATCCCTTTCCAATGTTAAAATGTTGATTGTTGATTCTTTTTTATATTTTTTGTATAGCTTCAAAATGATTGGAAACAAGTTTCATTTATATTTTTGATATTGTCTGTTTGCATAATAAATTAGAAAAATAAATACTTGGCCTTTAATTAACAATCGGGTCTTTGGAACATTTACAATGCAGACCTCCCTTATTGGGCAGGCCATGTTGCTTTCATTGAGATACTCTATTTACTCATAGTAAAGACAATTCAAATTTCGCATTTTCCTGGACGTGCCCGGTAAAGGGGTATTATTAATGGTGACAAGTCTGAGTGGGGACTGGTCACAAGTGGCACTCGACAAGAATCAGTTTTAGGCACATAGTTCTTTGTAATTTGCATTAATGACCTTGATGAAGGAATTGCAAGTGACATAAGTAAATTCGTCAGGATTTGCACAAATTAATGTCATTGTCTGAAAAGTGGCAGATGAAGTTCAGTGTAGAAAAGTGAAAAGTCCTAATCGTTGGGAATGAAAATGTCCCTCATTTCGAGTGTGCAGTTTGGTGGTCGAGATGTAATTTATGTTAAGGAAATGAATGACTGAGAATGTTCAAATTCTAGGAACGTTATTGCAGAAATCAAAAACAAAATGAAAGTAACATCTTTATGTATTTTTCAAGACACTAAAATATTTCATGTGTATCAAAAAAATCCTCGGAAGTAACCACAATATCTTCTCACTCCAGCCATTCATGAAAATTCCTTCCAAATTATACCACATAAAATGACTCTTAATACTTGTGTAACATAAAATACATCTCAATATTTAGTAGTTTACAAATTCCATACGGTACCCCCACTACATAATGCCTCATTTAAATAACACCAAGACAGCTGACTGTTGTCAAAGCAGGTACATTGCCTCAGGAACCTTTTCCAAAAAACGGTTTAAAGAAGTCTGGTTCAGAAGCCTAGATTGCGTGTTAAAAATGCGTCATGGATGAATCTGAAGTCATCCAGTTGGGATGAATTCAAACAATCCAGACACTACTAGGTATTTAAAATAAAAATGATAATATAAGCTAATCATGAACATATATGCAAGAGGAAGGTGCAGAAGGGAGAAAGGTATGGCAGAGAGATAATGAATGAATTTAGGAAAATTCAATTAGGGATAATAAAATTTGGAGGACATCCCAAAGACTTCTTCGCTGTGTGTCACTGCGTCAAGGACAAATATATCTCCACTGGCCATAGAACCATGCAGGAAGTCATTTAGTTTGGATTCTAGCATGACATGTCTACCATAAATGTAGGTCATTTTTTTTCAAGTCCTCCAGAAATAAGAAGACTAGCAAAGTGGAATTTGTCCAAGGACAATTTATCCAGTAGGGCTGAACATTTATTAAAATCAAAGGAAACATGACTTTTGAACGCATTCACTGATACTGGCATCCAGGTGGCAATTGCTGAAGTTAAGACTTTGGATAATCTGGCAGGTTGTAGAGATCATAAAACGAATAGAGAGATTTCTATTGCCAGTGGTCAGAGTATAGAGGTCCAAGGTCAGGCGGAATTATATTTTTCTGCTACTATTCCCCATGAATGGCTTGAAGAATACATGTAACATCTCAGCAAAATTCCCCTAACTGGACAGCGAAATTTATTAATACCTTAGTACCAGCCAACGTGATTAATGGTATCATCTTATTTATTACCACTAGATTTCCGTTGATGATAGAGAAACATATTTCACAGCAGAATCTTGCTTCTAGTAATTAACCTGTATATGCTGGGAAATTAAGAAGTGTACAAGTCAATGAAGCAGAAATTATTGACACTGACCAGATAGTAGAATCTGAATCTTGCCTGGATTTTAAAATATCATTTCAAATCTATGGTTCCTTATCATTGATTCAGGATTGCATACAACTTCTGTGACAGCTCAAGTTGAAATAGGTCATGACATAGTTGAATAAGCTGCCACTCAACCATTTAACACTATTAGTAATAAGGATGCCTGGATACACTATTAAAGCATTCCTTATATTATTCTCTACTGATAATGGAGATATTAGCACTACCAGGACAATAGAGCATACCATCATCACAGGTGAAAATCGATGAACCTTGGCAAGATTCAATAAGTTGAAAGAGGATTATTTAAGAAGAATCCTAGAAAATGATGAAAAATGACATCATATTGCCTGTTTCTTCACAGTCTTTCTCTTGTAGTCTTAGAAAAGAATCATGACAAATCTTGTTGACTTTTTGTAGATTAACTGTAACTTAAAGTGACCGCTGCTAACAGAGTCCCTCTCTTTGTTCCTGATGGGGAAGATAATGGACTCTTTCGGTATGGTCAAATATTTTTCAGTGTTGGACACAAAGTCAGCATAGTGGGCAATTTCTGTGGCAGAAGCTGGTATAGAGAAGACAGCATTCTTATATGATGAATGACTGATAAATCTTAAAAGAATGGTGTGTGGATTAAAGATTGAACATAGTTGATTTCAGAGCCAAAAAAATCCATCTAGAGCCCAGCGCAAGGTTGGCATTCTCTGGTTTATCAGGTAGACCAACAAGGTCCTAAATATGTTTACCAGAGTTTTTATTCTCCAACTTATCATTCCTATTTCTATCAACTAAAGAAGACCTTATCTATTAGCATCAAATTTTCAATACTGGCGCATTAAAAGATTCTAAAAATAATTGGCATGTGCCCTATAACCAAAGTTTTTGACCCCATTCCCAGCATCTTGTAATAGCTGCGATAACTTCGAAAAGCCTCTGTGGCATAACTTCAAACATTAAAACAAATGGTTCCTAGTTTGACGATGGTGCAAAGTGAAATTCAAACGTGTAGGAGCACACCTGCTTATTATATACCTGGAGTTTACCTGGAGGGTATTCCAGGGATCAACGCCCCCGCGGCCCTGTTCACGACCAGGCCTCCCGGTGGATCAGGGCCTGATCAACCAGGCTGTTACAGCTGGCCGCACACAGTCCAACATACAAACCACAGCCCGGCTGATCTGGCACCGACTTTAAGTATCTGTCCAGCTCCCTCTTGAAGGCAGCCAGGGGCCTATTGGTAATTCTCCTTATGCTTGGTGGGAGGATGTTGAACAGTCTTGGGCCTTGGACACTTATTATGTTTCCTCTTAGTGCAGTAACAGGGCCCCTACTTTTCACTGGGGGTATGTTGCACCGCCTGTGTGCAGATTAGGGACCATTCCTATGATTTTCCAAGTGTAGATTATGATTTATCTCACTCGCCTACATTCCAGCGAGTACAAGTCAAGTGCTTCCAAGCGTTTCCAGTAGTTAAGGTGTTTGGTGGAACTTATATGTGAGGTAAAGGTTCTCTGTACACTCTCTAGATCTGCAATTTCACCTGCTTTGAATGAAGATGTTAATGTACAGCAGTATTCCAGCCTAGAGAGAACAAGTGATCTAAAAAGGATTATCAGTGGCTTGGCATCTTTTGTTTTGGACGTTCTCTTTATCCATCCTATCAGTTTCTTCGCAATTATGATAGTGGCACTGTTGTGATCCTTGAAGGTGAGATCCTCAGACCACCACTCCCAGGTCCCTCACATTACTTTTCCACTCTATTGTATGATTAGAGTTTGTAGAATGCTCAATTCTAATTATTATCTCCTCCAGTTTTTCATAACATATGCAAAATAGTGTAAAATTTTGAGTCTAATTTATTCAAATTAAATACATATATCTCAGTTTACCTCTTTTGGACGGTTTTAATGTTTTATGGCTGATGCGTCTTATTGCCAGGATAGTACCAATTAAGTTTAGCTTGCATGCAGGCAATATATTCAAGGCACTATTTTATGTTAAATCGTTGCCATTTTTACTGAAGACATTTTGACATTAGTGTCTGTCCGTTTGTGAACACCTCGTATGATTTGCTTTACATTTTCAATTATAATAATATTTAACTGCATCTGAAATTGATGCCTCACTCCGTACTATTCCTTCTCCGTGCATTGGTGTACACGAACCTGGAATAAGGTAATATAGGGATACTTTTCTCGAATTGTGACTGAAATAAATGTAGTCTTTCCACCTCTGAAGACCACTTGTCGAACTGATGGAAACCCTGTCACTTTTTAACAAAGTAAGCTTGAAGTTTAATGCTAAGGCGTGGATACTGACAGCTGGTTCTGTCAAATTTCTAGGTGACACATCATTTGCGATGGTATCTTGTCAAACCCGAATAAGTGGAAGGCCATATGAAATAGCTACCGCAAAGTCAGCACGTGAAGCAGAGCTGCTGGATAGTTCACAAGGAATGTTAAATACTTTGTTAAATAGCCGCTCTGGTTACTTAATTATCAAAGAAAATGCGCATTTTTATTAAGGAACGTGAACAAGAGGTGGCCTAGTGCATGGCAATAGCATCGATAATTAAAAAAAAATTGCATGTAGTTTCCGACTTTTTGTAGAATAGAAGATAGATACAGATACGTGTGTGATAGCTGTGAAGGTTGCTTGCTGCCTGGTGACACTATAAATTACCTATGTATCTTATTTTATTTTAGTCAGAACTCATGGGACCGATTCTGATCACAAATAAAGAATGTTTCAGATACTTTGAGTTTTATATTTACCAACGTCACCTCAAGAGCTCCACTGACCAGCATTCTCTACTCTATTTCTCCAAGAAGATAACACAATGTCCTGGAATATCTGGTTGGCGATATTCACATTCCTAGCAGATCCTGTACAAACTGGGAGCTTCACTTTATGTACCAGATGAACTGATCAGGAATGTGTCTGATAAATAAGTCACTTAGGCCATATTTGGGAATCTTTATTCAGGAAACGTTTTGCCACCCATTATCTGCTTCGATAATCTTTTATCTACCTCCCACAGGATGGGTTCGGGATCCATAACAAAGCTATTAATTAAATCACCTTCAAAGTATATTTAGGGTGATCCAGTGTTTATAATTTTGGAACTTGAACCTAAAATTGACAGTTATACCTTAGAAATACCTATTGGTCATCCAAAATCTCAAAAAAAAAATTATATTGTTGCTATTTTACAAGGGGTGACATGATCATTTATAAAGAAATTGCTTCATTGGTAAAAGTGATTCACATTTGTGATGCAAGTCTAAGTGTTTTCACAAACTGTTCTAAGGTTGTATTACACAAGGTATATTGTACCGACAAATATATAAATTAGACACATGTGTAATGTTTAAAAACTTTTACTATGAGACATTTCGCTCACCAAGATCTCCTTGTGAGCGAAACATATCCTTTTAATGTTTCCAAATTCTGCAAACGAGACAAATTTTTCAATCCGTGGCTACTGGTCAGTTTTCAAACACGGGAGAAAATAAAAAAAATTATATTGTTTTTGCTTCACATTTTCGAACTTTGAACATTAAACATTTAGAAAGGTTTTCATAGACATAAATATTATTTGAGATGTCATAAAGGAATGATGAGGACAGCTAATGCTCAGTTTCCGTTATATTCCAACACCCCCGTGTAAACTTTGGCAATTTGGATATGGTTTATGTGTCTGACCTCACATATGTTCACATATGTTCTCCTTGATATGCTACTCTAAGTTCTTATTATGCAATGGCTGCTTGAGCTTGGGAGATAGCTTAAAAAAATTGTGGGCTTATTTGAATATAAGTTCAATTTAGAAGAATCCTTTCCTCTCAAAATCCCAGTTATCCTTATATATAAAAATGACAAACTTTTCAACTAAAAAGCATCATTTGCTAGAGAGTCCTGCTGAGGTCTTTGCTACTTGCTAAAAATGGATCAGTATTTACTCTGGGAAAACATTCCTTACATCCTATTTGGTCTTTTTGCCTTGCTTAGAAAATGGACAATGACTTGCATTTATTTGAGTTTAATGTATTAACAGTTTTGTGAGCTACGATGTATTATCTGTGTTAACCGACTACAAATTATCCCCACTCCTCAGGAGATTCAACTTTGTGAAAATTAGAATAAATTATAACCAACAAATGTGTGTAAGACACACGTATCCAGATACTTATGTATCCTCGTATTCTTCACTGGTATATGGTTCATGTACAGCCTATAATTTTCTCACTAGAAATGGTGAAAAATCTCTTTGCCTTTTTACCTTAATTCCAAATTAAAGTTTTAGGATGACATATAGAAAGAAAACGATTTCGTTATTGTCAGGTCTTCAAAAACAAAACTGCCGGATGTTTGAGAACCTATTTAAAGCAGTGACCCTTTTCCTTGGACCGTAACTAGGTTAAAGAGGAAGGTATCAGTTCTAGAAAATGCACAAGGTTTCTCTGCAATATACTTATATGTTATTCCAATATTTTTTGTCTTGGAGTTAGCATGTCTTGCAGAAGTTCCTCTGCAACGTCCTGGCAGAAGTCGAACTCCTTCCAATAAATCGGAAGACTATAAAACACTGTCTACTATTTTCAATAATTGTTTAGCATTCACTGTGCAATGGTTTATTAATCTCACTCTAAACAAAGTTCCATTTCCACTGATAAACCACTGTCAATGTTGCTGCTGTATCTGGGTAAACCCTGAAATGCAAAGCAAACTCTTATGTTTTACAATGGACTGATGAAATATATGTGAAAAAGAATGTCATTTATATATTTTACATTCAGATTTTCTTGATTAATCGTGCAAAAAAAGTAAACCATATTCAAAATTTAAGTACAAGAAAGTGCCAGATTGTTTGATATAAAAAACAAAACTCCCAGTTTTATTATAAATCTTGACAGTTATATAGAAATTGTACGTATCAGGTTTTCCTTTTCTGAAGAAAATATAAAACTAGATGCAAAACTTATGTACTTATTGTGTTTCCATAGAAAAGAATGTGTAGAATGTTTTCACTTATGGGTAATTGACAGTTTTTTCTACATTCCATCTTTAATAAATTATTTATCAAAAATTCTGAATACATTTGAAAAAATGTTTATATTCGCCTCAAAAATCATTAATGATGATTTCAAGTTATCCCTGATAAAAAACGAAGGGTGATTTCCTTGAATTGTTTAATAAATATATTGGAGTTAGGTTAGGTAAGATTTATCAATAAACAGGACAAGTGTTTCCTGGTGCGGGTCTTAGTCGTATAATGATCAGCTACTGGACCTTTTGGTTATTTGACTGAGGCCTTACAATGGCTCACCAGTCCACCCCTTTAAAAAATTGAAATTGTTATTTTACATATGTATAATCTAACTTGGCTCATTAATGCATATAATTGTCTCGAAATTTTATAGTAGCAGCCATTTATAATATGTCCACCACAGGCCTCTGGATGCTGATTTAAACTTAAATTAAAAAAAAAGAAATGAACGTAAAGTGTTTGTAAAGTATCATGCGTATTCTCAGAACAACAGGATTCTTTAAGAATGATGGTGAAGATTTATGAAATAACTACTCCCACCATGAAAAAAGCTTTTGTAAACAGCCTAAACTACACCCAATACACCCACAAAATCCTTCTCTAAATGTTAATCCTATAAACAGCATTGGGCAGATGTGAGTGTGGGAGAGGTGCAAAAGGTTTAGTTAGTTAGTTCAGACTCTCAGGTAAGGACCCACTAGGGGCGAACAACAAGGCTGTGGGTAGAATGAAAGGGAATAAAGCAGCTGGGACTGATGACATCAAGACAGTAATGTTAAAGCAGATGGGGTTATAGTTTTGGAATGGTTGGCGTCTTTATTTAATAAATGCACGAAAGAGGGAAAGGTACCTAGGGTTTGGCAGAGAGCATCAATAGTTCCTTTGTATAAAGGCAAACGGGACAAAAGAGAGTGTAAATATAATAGGGGAATAAGTCTGTTGAGTATACCTGGGTAATAATTTTTTAGTGAGAAGCCTCAGAATTTATTATTATTATTATTAGTGTTATTATTATTATTATTATTATTATTATTATTATTATTATTATTATTATTATTATTATTATTATTATTATTATTATTAACGTAGTTGACGGTGTAAAGCATTGTCACCCTTTACCTCTCTGCAACTGTAAATATGGTCAGAGTATAATTAATATATATACAGGACATCTGTATACGATTTGCTAATATTCCTATTACTGTAAAAGCTGTAAATTAACTAAAGAAATGTATTAGAAGTATGACCATTCTAGCATAGTGATGCTCCATTGTCATTGGTTTCAATATAATTTCACTGTAGCAGTTATTTATCTGTCATATAATGTATAAATTTATCTTTTAGGTGTCAGATTATTTTTCTAAGTGTTATTATTTATTGTAATAATGCCAGTCTTAATAAGGTGTAGTGATTAAGATTGAACCATTTGGTGCCCCGTGGCAAAAACTCTTGCTTCACACGCTGAGTGTCCGGGTTCGATTCTCGGCGAAGGGGTTGAAACATCGGACGTGTTTCGTAACACCGGTTGTTTATGTTCACCAATCAGTAAAATGGGTACCTGGGTGTTAGTCGACTGGTGTGGGTCGCATCCTGGGAAAAAACTTACTTAATTTGCCCGAAATGCTCTGCATAATAAAGGGCTTTCTACATAGTAGTATGTCATTGATGTCAGCTAGGCCTGTATACCTTGTACATGTACTTGTAGTAAATATATAAATATATTATTATTATTATTATTATTATTATTATTATAATTATTATTATTATTGTTATTATTATTATTATTATTATTATTATTATTATTATTATTATTATTATTATTATTATTATTATTATTATTATTATTGTTGTTATTATTATTAATATTGTTAAGGGTTTTTATAAAGAGGTTGAGTGTAAAGTGTGGGAGAAGTTCAAGATCGAGGCGGGAACACAAAGACAGGCACCACAACCATTACTCTAATTCTTTTTGGGACACATCCTAGTAGAGGACCCACTATTTTCTGCTAAAAAGTGAGTTTATAACCTATATTAATGTGGATATAAGTAGAGAAGCCCAAGTATTAATATTAATGTATGTTTTTTGGTGAGATAGCCACTTTGGGTAAACAGCCTCCAGGCGGTGTAGCAGCCCACATTAATTAACCCCCCGCCAAACGATACCCGGGGTTAAAGTGGGCTAGCCTGTTTTATACCCCGGGATATATTCTGGGATAGTTCAGTTTATACCCCGGGGAATAAAACAGGCTAGCCCAGAATATCTCTCTCTAGTCCAGATTGTACCTCCTCCCCCCATTGTGTTTTTCATAATTAAGTCTGTATTTCAATATCCAGAGTTTTTTTTCCATCATAATTTATATATTTTGGGCTAGACCAGACAATATCTGTCCTGTCCATATTATACCTCCTTGTGTTTTTTACAAGAAGGCAATTCAGATCCACGGTGGCCCGTGGCCTGGTGGCGAACGTTCTCGCTTCACACGCTGAGGGTCCGGGTTCGATTCCCAGCCGGGTGGGAAAGTAAATCCGAAAATTACTATACACATATTTAATTCAAAGTTTTGTAACACTATGAATTCATAGGATGCATTTTATAAATTTCACATTGTGTTAATAAATTCTATGTTCAAACAGGACAAAATAAAGAAAGCATTATCTGTGTAAGGTGTAATGTCAGGTCAGGTTGTGTGAGGTGGTCAGAGGGTAGATTGAGGTCATGTATATATACTGGTGTTTTTTAATTTAAATTAAGATAGTTTAGCCAGACCACTGAGTTCAAAACAGAACTCTCATAGGGCTGGTTTCTGAGTGAGTAGGGAGTATAATCTGGCCTGGGATAGGGGGTATGAAATAGCTTATCCTGTTTTATACCCAGAGTATTGTTTGGGCTAGTCCAGTTCATACCCCAGAGTATAAAATAGGCTAGCCAACTTTAACACCGGGTATTTTCTGGGGAGGGGGTTTATTTTGGGCTGTTACACCAGCACTTGTATACTACCCTAGGGAAGGGCTATTAAATGTGTGTGTCTTGTATCTTACATTATTATAGCATAAATAATACCTGCATATTGTATATTTAGAGTCAACTGCAAGATAGTAATAATTTAAGGTGTAAAACGATCTGATTAGGTATTACCAAGTGACTACCCTATATAAGTCTAGGTCTGTCTTTATACTAGCCTATGTAACCCTAACTATTTTTAAAACTGTTTTCCTAACATCACTTTACTAGATTTCTGCTGTTACTTATGAGAGATTTAGAGTAAAACTTTCAAGGGTAATTTTTCTTCAACCTGTAATCTACCTCAATATTCTCTGTTTCTAACCTATGACTTCTCTTACCTATCTTTCTTTGTTGTTTTATGTATTTGTAATTTTTATATATGCGAATGTGTCTGCATATGTTTATTTTTTTGTATCTGATGTGTTAAATTTTATGGTGTGTTCGTTTTATCTTAGTTAGATCTCTTATTTTTTGTGCTAATATATTAGTCTTTAATTTTTATAAGTGAATAATTTTTGATAAGTCATTTTTATTGTTTTGACGAATGTTTACTGGTGTTTTGATGAATGTTTACTGGTGTTTTGATAATCATGTCCCTCCCAAATTTTTGTAATATCCTTTTTGGTTTATTAATAGTATTTGCTTGAGAGTTTTGTGACTAAACCAGATAACACTCTTATAGGGTTAGTAGAAACCAGGCACCCCTGAAGATATGCTAGAAGTTTAGTAGTTAACTAAACCAGGTACACTGAAAAAATGCCATAGAGTAACTAGAGGCCTTGACAACTCTAGTCCTGGAGGATCAGACAAGACTTGTAATCTGGAATTCTGAAGATCTCTGTGTTAGCCTGAAGAAGGAATGTATAGGCCAATTGGATCAGGGAAGTACCCATAGACAGCATGTTATGGCAAGACAGTTTTCTACAATTCTGTGAAAGTGAGAGCCATAATTTTTACCAGGTGTCCTGGTGATGTAAGGCTAAGACTGTATTTTACATTTTTGAGTGATTTAAATGCTTCTCAGTATCGAGACGTGTAAATATTCTTTGTTTCCGCTTGCGTCCAAGTGCAGATTTCCCTGTATCGTATGGGTGTTTATTAAACTCTTAGTATATAGGGTCCATTTGTGAAAATTAAACTGGGTAATATATGTAGTAACTATACCTTTTTACCTGGAGAGTCAAGCCCCTGATTAGGTGCCTACTGCTCAATTTTCAGGACAAGCTTCCCTAAGAGGCAGTACTTATCAGAACTAATACTTTGTCTTAACTATCCTGTATATTTCCCATTGGGTTCTTCCTGCTCTAACCCAAATTTTGTGTCTCCCTCTTCTGCTGGTACTTTATCTCCTTTCACTTCTATTACTAAAAGAGCAGATGGTGGCAGCATATATTCTTAATTGAGAGAACTGAACCCTACCTTTATTTTCTCTCATATTTTTATTTATTCTTTATTTATGACATTGTTTAGTTCTCTGTCTACCCAAGGGTGGGACCGAGGTAGTACGCGTCACCTGGTAAGGTGTAACATAGACTTATTACTGAAAGAATTAAGAGTAAGACGGTAAGCTGGATCACAGATTGACAAGGAGGCTTTAGGAAGGTTCGGGGAGGGGGTGGGGTGGACCAAGAGTTTACAGTGAAACATATAGGTGAACAGTATTTAGATATGGATAAAGAGGTTATCGTTGCCTTTATGCTTTGGAAAAGGCATATGATAGGTTGGATAGAGGAGTAATGTGGCAGATGTTGCAAGTGAAAGGAATAGGTGGTAGGTTATTGAAAGCAGTTAAGAGTTTTTACAAGGTTAGTAAGGCTCAGGTTAAAGTACGAGACAAAGAGATTATTTCCCAGTAAAAGTAGGCCTTAGACAGGGATGCTTAAAGTCACCATGGTTGTTCCATATATTTAGATACAGTGTTGAAAGAGAAGCGAATGCTCGGGTGTTAGGAAGAGGTGTGGGATTAAGAGATAAAGAATCTAACACCATGTGGGAGTTGTCACAGATGCTTTTTCCTGATGACACTGTGCTTTTGGGAGATTCTGAAGAGAAGTTGCAAAGGTTGGTGAACGAGTTTGAAAGGGTAAGCAAAAGAAAGAAATTAATAGTGGACATAGTTAAAAGCAAGGTGATGAGGATAACAGAAAATTTAGGTAATAAAAGATATATCGGATTGGAAGGAGGGAGTATGGAGAAAGTGAATGTATTTAGAAATTTGGTAGTGGACTTGTCAGCAGATGGGTCAATGAAAGACAAAGTGAATCATAGTAATGAGGGGGAAAAAGGTGAGTGGTGCACTTAAGAGTCTGTGGAGACAAAGAACGCTATCCAAGGAAGCAAAGAGGGAATGTATAAAAATATAGTGGTACCAATGCTCTTATATGGGGCAATGTGGTGTGAATATTATGCAGAGAATCCATAGCTTGGAGATTAGAAGAAGGTGCGGATTTCTAATAGTATTATCCAGAAGGCTGGCGAGGGGTTGAGGTGGTTAGGACATTTAGAGAGGAATGAAGAAAATAGAATGACTTGGAGAGAGTATAAATCTATAGTGGAAGGAAGGAAGTGTATGGATCGCCATTGGAAAAGTTGGAGGGATGGGGTAAAGGAGGTTTTGTGTGCAAGGGGCTTTGACTTCCAGCAAGTATGCATGAATGTGTTAGGAACGAGTGGAGGCACATGGATTTTATGACTTGAGGTGCTCTTGGAGTGTGAGCGAAGTAACATTTATGAAGAAATTCAGGGAAAAGGGTTATCTGTACTTGAGTCCTGGAGATATGTTGCAAGTTTTAACTGTAGTGTAGGTGCTCCTCTGGCAGACAGTGATGAAATGAATGATGATGATGAAAGAAAATGAGGACATAAACATGGCAACAATACCCACCAATACTCATTGGAAAGAGGGTAGTCCAGGCAATAACATGATGAAATATAGAAACAAACCATTCCACGGGCGGGGTTAGAACCCGCGATCAGAGACTCTGATCGCGGGTTCTAACCCGCCCGTGGTATGGTTTGTTTGCAATCGTGCCATTACGATTTCGTGAGTCATGAAATATAGAAGCCAGCAGTCTCCATCACAAACTCTCGAGGACCCATAGTTCACTTCTGACATTTCTTTGTTTATAAAATTATAAAACTGGAAAGGTGAAAATAAATGAGAGAAAATTATGAGGGGTACAAGTTAATTCCCACCTCTGATTATGTGGAACTCAGAATTTACTGGGAGGAGATAAAATTGCGGTTTCATGACAACACTTGTAAAGCATTCAGTCCCAGAATTTATTCAAAATCTAGAGGAAATGAAACACGTGCATAGCAAAGGTGATAAGAGAGAGAAAAATGGCACATGAGAGATGAAGCAGGACATCAGGTAGAAGGTCATGGAACACCTATACAAAGACGTGTAAGACATTTAGAAAAGCTTAAGAGGCATATGAAGAGCTTAGAAAAAGAGTCATGGAATGACGTTAACATAACAGAGGACTCACCTACATGGAAGCACAGCTGTGGAGCCCACTACAGCAGTCTGGGGGGTAGGTTGGGTAGCAAAGTGCTGTGCCCCTTCTCTGCCCAGGGTCTGCACGGCTGAGCCGCCCATGCCTGGGCCAAGAGGCACCTCCTTCGTTGATATAGGAGTTGCGGTGCTCCCCACCTGTTGGGTAATGCCTGCCTCCCACATAGCACTGACGCTCACGTGGGCCCACATACACCACAACACCCACGCCCACACCCAGGAGATCCACCACGTCAACATCGCCTGTTGGATAAACAAAATATGTTAATAGGAGTATATTAGGGATAGGACGGCTCCAAAATTTTTGCCGATACCGATACTCAAGTTTCGGCCGATACATATAACGATACTTGTACTATAATTATTTTACTTTTAATATTATGATAAATACGTTCAATATATACAGTAAGGTAATGCTTTTTCCTCAATAAGTAATAAATAATACAAGAAAGTTGAATATTAAATAATTTCTTTTCTCTGAAATGACAATGTCATTACAAGAACTTCTGTGAGGCTTCTAAACTTGGCGCTCTGATCCAGAAATAACACGAAATCATAAGAAAACAAAAGCCTCGGTAATTTCCTTTTACATTAAACGTGAAACTAAATTATCCAATATTTATAATGCTACAATTTTAAAGCTTTAATTTTTGGGGAATACTGGAAAAAAGTACTTTATTGTAATAGCTGGAAACTGAAACTCTAAAATCAAAGTTCAAAACCTGAGCAATACCTCTAGTACTAAAATGAATTAACAGACACATTTCCATTATACAATTTAAAGTTTTTTAAACTTTGATGAAAACGCTGAAAAATAGAAAAACTTTCCTTTTTCTAATTCCCGAAATTAAAAATAATAAAAATATCGAGTTAACATTGACACTTTCAGAACTGAGAATCTTGGATCACTCACAGTTATCGTGATGAAATGTTGCAAATATTGTGCTTGACACTATTTCTGATACCAGACAATTTCTTTCACTAAGACGAAGACTTGCTTTGCCAGAGTTTCTACATTCTTCCTTCAAATGACGGTAGCTGTGTCTGTTCTAAGTAATACATTGCAATGGCTCTTTTTATTCACAAATGCTATATAACAATAAAAATTATTACACCAGGTAGGTTTACCACCAAGGCAGGGTGCCCCGAAAAAGAAAACCTTTCACTATCATTCACTCCAATACTGTCTTGCCAGAGGCATGCTTACACTACAGTTATAAAACTGCAACATTAACACCTCTCCATCACGCTCACTCATGCTTGCTTGCTGGAAGTCCAAGCCCATCGCACACGAAACCTCCTTTACCCCCTCCCTCCAACCTTTCCTAGGCCAACCTCTAGCCCGCCTTCCCCCCTCTACAGATTTATACACTCTCGAAGTCATTCTATTTTGTTCCATCCTGTCTACATGACAAAACCACCTCAACAACCCCTCCTCAGCCCTCTCAATAGTTTTTGGTAATCCCGCACCTCCTCCTAATTTCCAAACTACGAATTCTCTGCATTATATTCACAATACACAATGCTCTCAGACACGACATCTAAACTGCCTCCAGCCTTCTCCTTGCTGCAACATTCTCCACCCATGCTTCGCACCCAGATAAGAGTGTTGGTATAACTATACTCTCATACATTCTCCTCTTTGCTTCCATGGGCAAAGTTCTTTGTCTCCACAGACTCCTAAGTGCACCACTCACCTTTTTTTTCTCGTCAATTCCATGATTCACCTCATCCTTCATAGATCCATCTGTTAACACTTCCACTCCTAAATATCTGAACACATTCACCTCCTCCATACTCTCTCCCTCCAATCTGATATCCAATCTTTCGTTACCTAATTTTTTTATCCTCATCCCCTTACTCTTTCCTATATTCACTTTTAATTTTCTTCTTTTACACACCCTACCAAATTCATCCACCAACCTCTGCAACTTCTCTTCAGAATCTCCTAAAACCACAGTGTCATCAGCAAAGAGGAACTGTGACAACTCCCACTTTGTGTTAAATTCTTTATCGTTTAACCCCACACCTCTTGCCAACACCCGAGCATTCACTTCTCTTACAACCCCATCTATAAATATATTGAGCAACCATGGTGACATCACACATCCTTGTCTAAGGCCTACTTTTACTGGGAAATAATCTCCCTCTCTTCTTCATACTGTAACCTGAGCCTCACTATCCTCGTAAAAACTTTTCACTTCCTTCAATAACCTACCTCCTATTTCATACATTTGCAATATGTGCCACATTGCCCCCCTATCCACCCTGTCATATGCCTTTTTCAAATCCAGAAATGCTGCAAAAACCTCTTTACCCTTATCTACATACTGTTTATCTATATGCTTCACTGTAAACACTTGGTCTACACACCCCCTACCTTTCCTAAAGCCTCCTTGTTCATCTGCTATCCTACTCTCCATCTTGCTCTTAATTCTTTCAATAATAACTCTACCATACACTTTACCAGGTATACTCAACAGACTTATTCCCCTATACACACACAACCCGCACATATAAAAAGAGAGGAGCTTACGACGACGTTTCGGTCCGACTTGGACCATTTACAAAGTCGGACCGAAACGTCGTCGTAAGCTCCTCTCTTTTTATATGTGCGGGTTGTGTGTGTATTGTTCCAGTCACGGTATTGTGCCTTTTTTGTTATTTATTCCCCTATAATTTTTGCACTCTCTTTTGTCCCCTTTGCCTTTATACAAAGTAACTATGCATGCTCTCTGCCAATCCCTAGGTACCTTACCCTCTTCCATACATTTATTAAATAAAAACACTAACCACTCCAAAACTATATCCCAACGTGCTCTTAACATTTTTATCTTTATCTCAACAATCCCAGCTGCTTTACCCGCTTTCATTCTACCCACTGCCCCACGAACTCTCCCCACACTCACAACTGGTTCTTCCTCACTCCTACAAGATGTTATTCCTCCTTGCCCTATACAACAAAAAATAGCTTCCGTATCTTCATCAACATTTAACAATATTCCCTCCATCTTCCCAATACTTCTAACTCTCCAGTTAATAACTATCCTCTCCTATTTTAAACTGTCAAATCCATTTGTTCCCTAGGCTTCCTCAACTTATTAATCTCAATCCAAAACTTTTTCTTATTTTCAACAAAATTTGTTGATAACATCTCACCCACCCTCTCATTTGCTCTCTTTTTACATTGCTTCACCACTCTCTTAACCTCTCTTTTTCTCTTCATATACTACAACCTCTTTGCATCACTTCTACTTTGTAAAAACCTCTCATATGCTAACTTTTTCTCTCTTTCTACTCTCTTTACATTATCATTCCACCAATCGCTCTTCTTCCCTCCTGCACCCACTCGCCTGTAACCACAAACTTCTGCTGAACACTCTAACACTACATTCTTAAACCTACCCCATACATCTTCAACCTCATTGCCTATACTCTCACTAGCCCATCTATCCTCCAATATTTGTATATATCTTACCCTAACTGCCTCCTCCTTTAGCTAATAAATTTTCATCTCTCTCCTACTTGCTGCTTACATTTTTCATGTATACCATCTACCTTTTGCTCTCATTGTAGCTACAACTAAAAAGTGATCTGATATATCTATGGCCCCTCTATAAACATGTACATCTTGAAATCTACCCAATAGCCTTTTATCTACCAATACGTAGTGCAGCAAACTACTGTAATTACACCCTACATTATATCTTGTATACTTATTTATCCTCTTTTTATTAAAATATGTATTACCTATAACCAAACCCCTTTCTATACAAAGTTCAATCAAAGGGTCCCTATTATCCTTTACACCTGGCACCCCAAACTTACCTACCACACCCTCTCTACATGTTTCTTCTACTTTAGCCTTTAGGTCCCCTACCACAATTACTCTCTCACTTGGTTCAAAAGTTCGTACACACTCGTGTAAGATCTCCTAAAATCTCTCTCTCTCCTCTACACTTCTCTCTTCTCCAGGTGCATACACGCTTATTATGACCCACTTTTCGCATCCGACTCTTATTTTGTTCCACATAATCCTTGAATTTATGCATTTATATTCCCTCTTCTCCTTCCATAACTGATCCTTCAACATTATTGCGACCCCTTCTTTAGCTCTAACTCTCTCAGATACTCCTGACTTAATCCCATTTATTTCTCCCCACTGAAACTCGCCTACCCCCTTCAGCTTTGTTTCGCTTAGGGCCAGGACATCCAACTTCTTTTCATTCATAACATCAGCAATCATCTCTCTCTTATCATCAGCACTACATCCACGCACATTCAAACATCCCAGTTTTATAAAGATTTTCTTTTCTTTTTTAGTATTTTCTACAAGAGAAGGGGTTACTAGCCCATTGCTCCCATTTTATTCACCTCATACGCATGACTTACGGAGGAAAGATTCTTTTCCACTTCCCAATGGAGAATAGAGGAAATAAAGAATAATAGTAACTATTAAGAAAAAAAGAAGAAAAACCTAGATGTGTGTAAGGTGTGGGGTTCCAAACTGGTGCTGCATACTCCAGCTCCACTGGAGTCTACCTGGAGAATTCCAGGGGTCAACGCCCCGCGGCCCGGTCTGTGACCAAGCCTCCTGTTGGACCAGAGCCTGATCAACCAGGCTGTTACTGCTGGCTGCACGCAGTTCACCTGCATGAACCACAGCCGGGCTGTGGTTCACGTATACTGTAGGTGTATACCTACAGAAAGAAGGGAGTGAGGGAGTTTATATAGGCAGAGCCGACAGGGGCGGGAACAAGAGAGAGTGGGGGAATAATAGTGGTACTAAAGAGTGGAGCCAGTTAAATACTAAGAAAGAGGAGCACTGCAAGTGGCCACAGAGGAGCCAGGGGGCCCACAAGGAGTTGGGGCCCACATGGAGCTAGGGGCCCATGCATGGAGCTAGTGGCCCACATAGGGTAGGCAAGAACACAGAGGGGGCAAAAATACAATGAACAAACATAAACAAGGCAAAAAGAAAGAAAACACAGTGAGGAGAAAGAAGAAAGATGAAAGGGGAAGAGGGAAGGTGGACTTTGTAAATGGGTCCAAGTTTCCACCGAACGTCGTTGTAAGCCTTCTGTATGGCAAGTTCTACGTTATTTAACTTATAAGTGCTTGGGTTATGGACACCCTGCTTCAGCAATTTCATTTATCTACATTGAATTGCATCTGCCACTTTTCTGACCACGAATTAAGTTTGTCTAAATCTTCCTGGAAGTTCTATGACATCTGATGCTTGAATCAATTATCCTACCTATCTTCGTGTCGTCGGCGAATTTGCTTCATATCACTAGTGAGTAATTCCCTCAAGTCAAGGTCACATATATATTATAAATAACAACGGGCCTAAGACTGATCCTCAGGAACACCACTTGTTACAAGTCCATTCAGATTTAACCCCATTTATGCACAATTCTCTGCTTCCTATCGGTGGAGTTATGACTTGATCCATACAGCACTTCCCCAATGCCATGAGCTGCCATACTTTCTTTTAATAGCCTTCGGTGTGGTATTCTTAATAAAAGCCTTCTTCTTGACAAAGTCCAAAATAAAAATATCGAATTCCTTTACCGTGATCAACAGCCTCGCGCCATTGAAGAAGGTTAATAAATTGGGATAGAAGTAGAATTGTCTTCGTGAATCCATGTTGATACTATTAATCAAATTAGTATATCAGAGGCTTAATAATATCAGCTATAATTGACTCTAGCAATTTGTCAACAACTTGAGGCTTAGGCGCATGGGCGGTAATATGACGGGTAGTGACTTGTCCCCTCGCTTAAAATAGGGAATTACATTAGCCATCTTCCACACCCAGATACCATGCACCTGTTTGGAATGAGGAGATAATTAAATATGTTGTATAATGGTTCAGAGTTCATTTTGGCATTCCTTTAAGAACCTTAGAAAGCTCATCAGACCTGGCGATTTATTTTGTTCTCGGTCATTTTAGTTATTTCATACTACTTTCACGTAGTGAACTGTGATATTATATAATTTATCTTTCTTTCTAGTTTCAGTAAATTTTAAATCGGGAGGATGGTTTATATCTTCCTTTGGTGAAAACCGAGAGAAAATAATTATTAAAAATAGATAACATATCATTCTCTGATATAAGATGTTAAGAGTATTTTATGATCTCATCTTGGATCCCTAACTTTTGTTCTATAAACCTGGAAAAAACTTTTTGGGCAGTTAGTTTTTGAATCCTAGCAACTTTAATTTCATATCTGGTTTAGCTTTTATCCTCTTTTAACGTCTTCTTAATGCTGTGATACTGATTTATAAGATGACCCTCACCTCTTTTTATGCGCCCATAAATTCCTTCTTCTAGTCCTGGGCAAAGATATTGATTTATTATTCATCCATTAATATTTCTACTGATCTAATTTTTATATGGGATAAATGTTCTTTGTGGCAACTGGTATATGTTAAGAAAACGTCAAGATGATGCACTTTTGTTACCTCCCAGTCCATGTAGCGATAAGTGTTCTCTAAGTCCATTATAATCTGCTAAGCGAAAATCTGGGACCGTTACTGAATTATCCCTACTATCATACATCCATTCAATGCTAAAGGTAATTGACTTATGGTCGCTGAGTTGAGTTCCTCTGTAATTTCTGTGTAAATTATTAACAAGGGTTTCTTTGCTTGCCAGAACTAACAAGTATAGGGTTATTTCCTCAGATTCTGGTCACAACTGTTCAAAAGCAATCCTGAATTACTTAAAAAGTCGTTAGATTCTAAATTCCTATTGTGTAATTCCTAATCAATCTGACTGAAGTTAAGCCTCTAGAATTACTACGTTATCGCATTTCAGCCTTGAATTTCCTCCCAAAGTACCTCTCGTCTCTCACGCTGGAGGACGGTAAATCACTCCTAAAACTAATTTTTCGCACCCTCTGAAAATTCTATCCAGACAGACTTCCTGTATGTGTTATTTCAGACTTTATAACTGTTTCTTTATGCAATGAATAAATGATCACGACATAGAGCACACCCCCACCCCCTTCCCGATACTTCTGTCTACTTGGAACAATTTAAAACCCTGAATGCATGATTCAAGAGTGGGCATGTCCTGATTTTTCATATTGAACCTGGTATATTCTTGAAGGCTGGTAAAATGATTTAATATTACCAGATTCCACTGTCTCCCCACTGGTTATCGTCCCACTGTCTCCCCACCGTTATCGTCCCACTGTTATCGTCCCACTGTCTCCCACTGTTATCTTCCCACCGTTATCTTCCCACCGTCTCCTCACTATGACTGTCCTCATCATTCCTCACTTTGTTATCAGTCCCACTGTCTCTCTTAATTGCTGCCGTCCCACTGTCTCCCCACTGTTGTCTTCCCACTGTTATCTTCCCACTATCTCCCCACTGTTATCGTCCTAATTATCTCCCCACTGCGGTTATCGTCCCACTGCTATCGTCCGGGCCACTGTTATCTTCCCACTGTCTCCCCACTGTTATCGTCCCACTGTCTCCCACTGCTTCAACAAATTTACCTCACTATCTGTCATCTTTAAGTAATGGAAATGTGTGAAAGTGAAAACAGTCTCGATACAGATTATAGCTTGTGTGATAGAGTGTTATAGACGCCTGGAACAGCATTTTTCATAAGATCAGTTTGATTATAGACGAGATGTAGTTTGCTCCATGGATGTGTGCTAAGCGCTCCTCAGTTCTAAGTGCTCCTCAGTTCTAAGTGCTCCTCAGTCTCTAAGTGCCTTCAGCTCTAAGTGCTCCTCAGTTCTATGCTCTTCAGTTCAAGGCTCTTCTGCCCTGCGGTTTTCAGTCTGGGTGGCTCCAGCTCCGGGTGGTTCCCTGGCTCTTGGGTGCTCCTCAGCTCTGGGCGGTTCTCAGGCCTGGCGCCCTCAGGCCTGGTGGCCCTCAGTTCTGAAGTGTCAGTCATGGCCTCAGGTCTGGCGTGGCCTCCTGCCCAACATGGCTCCTGCCTAAGGCTTCCTCATCTAAGTGCTCAGTTCAAGTGCTCCTCAGTTCTAAGTGCTCCTCAGTTCTAAGTGCCCCCCGTTCGTGCTCTTCATTTCTGTGCCCTGGCCCAAAGGCTCTTCAGTTCAAATGCTCCCTCAGTTCTAAGTGCCTCAGTTCTGTGCTCTTTTCTGTTCTTGCCCCCTCAGTTCAAAGTGCCCTCAGTTCTAAGTGCCCCTCAGTTCTAAGTGCTCCTCGTTCTAAGTGCTCCCAGTTCAAAGTGCTCTTCAGTTCTAAGTGCTCCCAGTTCTAAGTGCTCCTCATTTCTAAGTGCTCTCAGTTCTAATTGCTCCTCAGTTCTGTGCCTCAGTTCTGTGCTCCTCAGTTCAATGCTCCTCCCCAAGTGCTCAGTTCTAAGTGCTCCCAGTTCTAAGTGCTCTTCAGCCCCTGTGCTCCTCATTTCCCTTAGTGGCCTCCTAAAAAAAAAAAAAAAAAAAAAAAAAAAAAAAAAAAAAAAAAAAAAAAAAAAAAAAAAAAAAAAAAAAAAAAAAAAAAAAAAAAAAAAAAAAAAAAAAAAAAAAAAAAAAAAAAAAAAAAAAAAAAAAAAAAAAAAAAAAAAAAAAAAAAAAAAAAAAAAAAAAAAAAAAAAAAAAAAAAAAAAAAAAAAAAAAAAAAAAAATTTTTTTTTTTTTTTTTTTTTTTTTTTTTTTTTTTTTTTTTTTTTTTTTTTTTTTTTTTTTTTTTTTTTTTTTTTTTTTTTTTTTTTTTTTTTTTTTTTTTTTTTTTTTTTTTTTTTTTTTTTTTTTTTTTTTTTTTTTTTTTTTTTTTTTTTTTTTTTTTTTTTTTTTTTTTTTTTTTTTTTTTTTTTTTTTTTTTTTTTTTTTTTTTTTTTTTTTTTTTTTTTTTTTTTTTTTTTTTTTTTTTTTTTTTTTTTTTTTTTTTTTTTTTTTTTTTTTTTTTTTTTTTTTTTTTTTTTTTTTTTTTTTTTTTTTTTTTTTTTTTTTTTTTTTTTTTTTTTTTTTTTTTTTTTTTTTTTTTTTTTTTTTTTTTTTTTTTTTTTTTTTTCAGTGCTAAGTGGTTTTAAAGGCAAATGGTTTTCAGTGCAATGGTTTTCGGGTGCATGGTTTTCAGTGCTGTGGTTTTCAGTGCTGGGGTCCCCAGGGGCTACAGTTTTCGTGCAAATGGTTTTCAGTGCTAGGGTTTCAGTGCTAAGAGTCTCAGTGCTAAGTGATCTTCAGTGCTATGGTTTTCAGTGCTGTGGTTTTAAAGTGCTAAGTGGTCTCAGTGCTAAGCGGTTTTCAGTGTTGCCAGTTTTCAGTGCTAAGCAGTTTTCAGTGCTGCGTTTTCAGTGCAAAGCGGGTCTCAGTGCTAAGCAGTCTCAGTGCTAGCAGTTTTCAGTGCTACAGTCTGGCTAAGCGTTTTCAGTGCTAAGCGGGTTTTGGGTGCCGGGCCTCCAGGGGCTGGGTTTTCAGTGCTAAGCAGCCTCAGGGTGCGGCTCAGGCACGGGATCTTTCGTTGGCGGTCTTCAGTGCGGCCAGTTTTCAGTGCTAAGTGGTCTCAGTGTTAAGTGGTCTCAGTGCCAAGGATCTCAGGCTTTCTCGTGCAAGGGCCTTCGGGTGTAAGTGGTTTTCAGTTAAGGGCTCTTGTTATGGTTTTCAGTGGTGGTGGTCTTCAGTGCTAAGTGGTTTTCAGTGCTATGGTCTTCAGTGCTAAGTGGTTTTCAGTGCAAACAGTTTTCAGTGCAAGTGGTTTTCAGGTTAAGGGTTTTCAGTGGTGTGGTTTTTAGTGCAAATGGTTTTCAGGTGCTTTGTCATGAACATAAGAGTATGAGACATATAACTAAGCAAAGTAGATGAGAGAGCCATGTTGGTCTGAACACGGGGGAAGATCTTCATAGAAATTCTTGTTAAACCATTATTTGATAGAGCCAGTTCCTTCAAGGTGGCAGAATGTCTTCCTTCAAGGTGGTGGGCAGTTTCCCCCTTTTTCATGGTAGCAAAACCCTTTTCCTTAAAGGGTTTAGCACAGTTGTCCTCCTTCGGGTGTGGCACGGGCTTTCCTTCGGGTGTAGCAAAGTTGTCCTCTTCAAGGTGGTAGCACATGTCCTTCAGTGTGTGGGGGGGTTTTTCATTTAACATTGTAGTGTATCACATTCATCCCACTAAAAGGGGGGCCTTTGTGGCCGATCCCCAAAGGGAGGGCCGGGGACTAGGGGGCTGGATAGCTCAGATAGGCGTACCTCACAGCGTCAGACCTATAACTGAAGACGGGGGGACCCCCCTTTTTCAAGTCCGAATATTGTAACCACCCTTTAAAAGGGAGGGGTTCTATTTTCACAAATAATTCCCCAAGGGACAGAAAAGGTAGCAAGTTGTCTCTTCAAGGTGGTAGCACTTTTTGTCTTTCAGGTGTGCACAGTTGTCCTTCAAGGTGGAGAAGGTCCCCCCTTTTCGGTGGAGCAAGCTGTCCTCTTGGGGGAAAAAGGCTTTCCTTCAAGGTGGTGCACAGCTGTCCTTCTTCAAGGTGAGCACAGCTGTCTCAGTGGTAGCACAGTTGCCCCCTTCCTTAAGGTGGGTGGCAAGCGGGTCTTTTTTTTGGTGGTGAAGGCCCTTCAGTGGTAGCACAGCTGTCCTCCTTCAAGGTGGGACATTGCCTCCTCAAGGTGGTAGCACGGGCTTCTTCTAAGGTGGTAGCACAGTTGTCCTCCTTCAAGGTGGTAGCACAGCTGTCCGCCTTCGGGTGGTAAGACATTTGGGTCTCTCAGTGGTAGCACAGTTTGGTCTTTCAAGGTGGTAGCACAGTTGTCCTCCTTCGGTGGACGCTGTCCTCCTTCAAGGTGGAGCAAGTTGTCCGCCTTCGGGTGGTAGGACGGGTTGTCCTTTCGGGTGGTAGCACAGCTGTCCTCTAAAGGGTTTAGCACAGCTGTCCTCCTTAAAGGGTTTGGGGGCACAGCTGTCCGCCTTCAAGGTGGTAGCACATTTTCCTCCTTCGGTGGTAGCACAGTTGTCTCTTCAGGTGGTAGCACAGTTGTCTCTTATGGTAGCACAGCTGTCCCCCTTTCGGGGTAGAAACAGTGTCCTCCTTCAAGGTGGTAGCACAAGTGTCCTCCTTCAAGTGGTAGCACAGTTGTCCTCCACAAATGAACTAAAGAGCATGGCTCTATACTCACTATTTTAAAAGGTAAGGGAGTAAGGCTTTCAGAGGCCTGATTTTGTTATGTTTTAATAAGAGTATATATAATAATAACTATATTACATCTACTACTTATAATAATAATAATAGAATTATTTTTCCCCTTCCAAACTAATATTATTACTACAAATAGTAATAATAATATAATAATAATAATAATAATAATAATAATAATATAATATTAATATTAATAATAAAATATAATTTAATAATAAAATAAATAATAATAATAATAATGGAAATAATAATAATAAAAATTTAAAAAATAATAATAATAATAATAATAATAATAAAAAAATAATAATAATAATAATAATAATAATAAAAATTTAAATTAAAAAATTAATAGAAATAATAATTATAATAATAATAATAATAATAATAATAATAATAATAATAATAATAATAATAATAATAATAATAATAATAATTAATAATATGAAAAAATAATAATAATAATAATAATTTTAATAATAATAATAATAATAATTTAATAATAATAATAATAATAATAATAATAATAATAACAAATTATATTATTTAAAACTATTATTATTATTATTAGTAGTAGTAGCAGTAGTAGTATTACAACTAAACCATTACTACTACTAATAATAAAATTTATTTTTAAAATTCTGCTATGCGTTAATATTATGGAAATTTTTGGTATTATATGTGTTTTGTGAGTCCTCAGGTTAAAAACTTTAATAACGTACAATGTATTTTTGTAATTAGGGAAAGTTTTCTTTTTTGTCTTTGTGATCGATGGTGAAACAAATACTTCTTTTTTAAAACTGTCACAGTTCCTGTATTGAACCTCTCGTAGATTTATGAAGAGACTTATTGACCCCTTTTTTTTGGTTCTGTTGTCATAATTTTAAAATTTTTGTAATTTTGTTGTTATGAGACTATTGAACTTTCCTAAATTTTTTTTAAATTTTAGATTATTGAACTTTCCGTGGTTCTTTTGTTCAGAGACTTATTGAACCTCTCATAAATTCTGGATTTATAATGAGACGTTATTGAAAACCCCTGTAGGTCTGTTGTAGAGACTTATTGAACCTTTATAAATTCTGTTGTTTATAATGAGACGTTATTGAACCTCTCGTAGGTTCTGTTGTTCATGAGACGTTATTGAACCTCTCGTAGGTTCTCTTGTTCATGAAGAGACTTTATCGACCCGCTCTGGGGTTCTACTGTTTATAATATGACTGTAGTTTCCACGTATCATTCAACTCCTTTAAAATATCTACTGTATTTGGATATATCTGGAAAGAATAGTCGACGTCGATGATGAGCTTTTGATCAAAGGAATTGATCTGCCTTCACGTGGAACGAACCTGAGCGCTTTCCTATTCCCACAGCCACATTATGATGTCTGAATATCTGGGAAGATTGTAATATTAGTAATGTTTACATCTATATACACGCACACATTATATATATATATATATATATATATATATATATATATATATATATATATATATATATATAAAATATAATATATTATATATAAAATATATTTTTTATCTTTCCCAAGGCAGGGTGGCCTGAAAAAAAAAAACTTTCATCATCATTATCATCACTTTTTTTAGGGGGTTTAATTTGGTTATAAACTGCAACATTAACCCCCCCTTCCTTCGAGTGAACACTGTATTTCCCCCATCTCCAGGACTCAAGTCCGGCCTGCCGGTTTCCCTGAATCCCTTCATAAATGTTATTTTTTTTCACACTCCAACGGGCGAAAGGGATAAACATTGGCCTCATCACTATCAAATACGTCACAATGTTGCTGGAACCGGGCATCGCACACAAACCTCATTTACCCATCCTTCACCCTTTCCTAGGCGACCTCTACCCGCCTTCCTCACTACAGATTTTTACTGGGGCTTTTTGTCTCGTTCCATTCTCTCTTGTCGAAACCTTTTTCAACAACCCCTCCTCAGCTCTTTTGGATAATAGTTTTGACGGCACCTCCTCCTAATTTCCAAACTCCGAATTCTCTGCATTATATTCACACCACACATTGCCCCTAAGAATGACCCTCCACTGCCTCCACCCTTTCCCCTTTCGTTGCAAATTCATCACCCATGTTCACACAGATATAAGAGTGTTGGTATAACTATACTTTCACATTCTCTTTACTTCCATGTACCAAGGTTCTTTGTCTCCACAGACCCCGGGGAAGTGCTCCACTCCCCCTTTTTCCCCCTCATCATTTCTAGATTCACCTCATCCTTCATAGACCCATCTGCTGACATGTCCACTCCCAAATATCTGAATACATTCACCTCCTCCATACTCTCTCCTCCAATCTGATATCCAATCTTTCATCACCTAATCTTTTTGTTATCCTAATCACCTTACTCTTTCCTATATTCACCTTCATTCTTTTTACACACCCTACCAAATTCATCCACCAACCTCTGCAACTTCTCTTCAGAATCTCCAAAGCACAGTGTCATCAGCAAAAGCAACTGTGACAACTCCCACTTTGTATTTGATTCTTATCTTTTAACCAACACCTCTTGCCAAGACCCTGCATTCACTTCTTTACAACCCCATCTATAAATATATTGAACAACCACGGTGACATCACACATCCTTGTCAAGGCCCACTTTTACTGGGAAATAGTCCCCTCCCTCCTATACACTCTAACCTGAGCCTCACTATCCTCATAAAAACTTTTCACTGCTTTCAGTAACCTACCTCCTATTCCATACACCCGCAACATCCACATTGCCCCCTATCCACCCTATCATACGCCTTTCCAAATCCATAAATGCTACAAAACCTTTTTTATTTCTTATTCAAATACTATTCCCCTTATATGTTTCACTGTAAACACTTGGTCTACACACCCTACCTTTCCTAAAGCCCTTGTTCATTTTGCTATCCTGCTTTGTCTACTTTAATTAATAATCCCTCTCCCAAATACACTTTACCAGGTACACTCAACAGACTTATTCCCTAATTTTTAACTCTCTTTGTCCCCTTTGCCTTTATACAGGAACAATACACGCTCCCGCCAATCCCTAGGTACCTTACCCTCTTCCATACATTTATTAAATAATAGCACCAAACTATATTCCCACCTGCTTTTAACATTTCTATCTTTATCCCATCAATCCAGCTGCCTTACCCCCTTTTTCAAATTTTACCCACTGGGGTTTACGAACTTCCCCACACTCACAACTGGCTTTTCCACACTCCTCCCAAAATGTTATTCCTCCTTGCCCTACACACGAAATCACAGCTTCCTGTCTTCATCAACATTTAACAACTCCTCAAAATATTCTCCATCTTCCGATACCTCTAATCCCCCACTAATAACCCCTTTCCCATTTTTAAATGTCAAATCCATTTGTTCTTTGGCTTCCCAACTTATTAATCCCACTCAAAACTTTTTTTTATTTTCAACAAAATTTGTTGATAACATCTCACCCACTCTCATTTGCTTTTCTTTTTCATTGCTTCACCACCCCCTTAACTCTCTTTTTTCTTCATATACTCTTCACTCCCTTTCATCACTTCTACTTTGTAAAAACCTCTCATATGTTAACTTTTTTTCTCCATTATTTCTTTCTTTACATCATCATTCCACCAATCGCTCTTTCTTCCCTCCCCGCACCACTCGCCTGTAACCACAAACTTCGTGAACACTCAACACTACATTTTTAAATCTACCCCATTAAAATCCTCGACCCCCTTGCCTACACTCTCACTTTGTCCATCTATCCTCCAATAGTTGTTTATCTTACCCTGACTGCCTCCTTAGTTTATAACCACCTCTTACTTACCGTTTTATTTTCCTTGTATCCCATCTACCTTTTACTCCCACTGTAGCTATAACTAAAAAGGATCTGATATATCTGTGGCCCTCTATAAACATGTACATCCTGAAGTCTACTCAACAGTCTTTTATCTACCAATACGAAATCCAACAAACTACTGTTTATTACGCCCACATAATATCTTTTTATACTTATTTATCCTCTTCTTAAAATATGTATTATCTATAACTAAACCCCTTTTTTATACAAAGTTCAACGGGCTCCCCCTTATCATTTACACCTGGCACCGAAATTACCTACCACCTCTACATGTTTCTCCCACTTTAGCATTTAGGTCCCCTACCACAATTTCTTCCCCTTGGTTCAAAAGTTCCTATATATTCGCTTAACATCTCCCGAAATCTCTCCCCTACACCCCCTTCTCCAGGTGCATACACGCTTATTATGACCCACTTTTTGCATCCGACCCTTTTTTATATATATATATATATATATATATATATATATATATTGTGTGTGTGTGTGTGTGTGTGTGTATGTGTGTGTGTGTGTGTGTGTGTGTGTGTGTGTGTGTGTGTGTGTGTGTGTACTACCTAGTTGTGGTTGCAGGGGCGAGACATAGCTCCTTTGGCCCGCCTTTCACGGCGCCATTTGGGGCACTTCCCTCGCGCCATGAGCTTTACATACCTCTTCTTAAAGCTGTATGGAATCTGCCTACTACATCGCTTCCAAGCTTTTCCACTTCCCACTACCTGTGACTGAAGAAATACTTCCTAACATCCCTGTGATTCATCTGAGTCGTCAACTTCCAACTGTGTCCCCTTGTTGCTGTGTCCCATCTTTGGAACATTCTGTCTCTGTCAACCTTGTCAATTCCTCTCAGTATCTTATATGTCGTTATCATGTCCCCCCTATCTCTCCTGTGTGTGTGTGTGTGTGTGTGTGTGTGTGTGTGTGTGTGTGTGTGTGTTTGTGTGTGAAAATCATTGACGTCTTTCTTATAGTAATGAAACTCCTGTTTTCTCCGTGTCAACTTATCTTCATTTGTCTTCATTAAATCTTTTTTTTTCAGTTTCTCCCCAAAAACTCAAATGGATGTTTCTCACTCACTGTGAATTCATTTGTGTGTCTCAGTTCGGCCTAAGGCTTAATTAATTTGGCTCCTCATGCATCTAATTACCTACAAATTTACATAGAGTGTGTTAATCTGGTAAAGTCTTGCCTATGCTGCTACTAATAATGTTACTAAAGTTATCCTTCAACATTGTTACAACTTATGATATCCACCAAATTCTATTTTTTCTTCTGTCAGTCTTCTTTTGAGGCTGATCTAGGGTGATCTGAGGGTGAGCAGAAGGGATCCCTATATGAGGCTGGTCTAGGGTGATCTGAGGGTGAGCAGCAGAGATCCCTGTATGAGGCTGGTCTAGGGTGACCTGAGGGTGAGCAGCAGGGATCCCTGTATGAGGCTGGTCTAGGGTGATCTGAGGGTGAGCAGCAGGGATCCCTGTATGAGGCTGGTCTATGGTGATCTGAGGGTGAGCAGCAGGGATCCCTGTATGAGGCTGGTCTAGGGTGATCTGAAGGTGAGCAGCAGGGATCCCTGTATGAGGCTGGTCTAGGGTGATCTGAGGGTGAGCAGCAGGGATCCCTGTATGAGGCTGGTCTAGGGTGATCTGAGGGTGAGCAGCAGGAATCCCTGTATGAGGCTGGTCTATGGTGATCTGAGGGTGAGCAGCAGGGATCCCTATATGAGGCTGGTCTAGTGTGATCTGAGGGTGAGCAGCAGGGATCCCTGTATGAGGCTGGTCTATGGTGATCTGAGGGTGAGCAGCAGGGATCCCTGTATGAAGCTGGTCTAGGGTGATCTGAGGATGAGCAGCAGGGATCCCTGTATGAGGCTGGTCTAGGGTGATCTGAGGGTGAGCAGCAGGGATCCCTGTATGAGGCTGGTCTAGGGTGATCTGAGGGTGAGCAGCAGGGATCCCTGTATGAGGCTGGTCTATGGTGATCTGAGGGTGAGCAGCAGGGATCCCTGTATGAGGCTGGTCTAGGGTGATGTTCAGTGGTCCACTACCAGAATTTCAATCCTCTTAGTTGTATGTATTTATTTTTTAGGATGTCTCAGAATGGTTCTCTCTCTCTCTCTCTCTCTCTCTCTCTCTCTCTCTCTCTCTCTCTCTCCATCTGCTGCTGAAGTGAGATGTTCCATTCTTTCCCGAACATGATTTGCTTCATGTTCCTCTGATTAGATCATGTCAGCTCTACACCGGTGTTCCAGGCTGTGCTCCCTGACACCAAGGGTGAGTGTTCCAGGCTGTGCTCCCTGACACCAAGGGTGAGTGTTCCAGGATGTGCTCCCTGACACCAAGGGTGAGAGCTCAAGGCTGTGCTCCCTGACACCAAGGGTGAGTGTTCCAGGCTGTGCTCCCTGACACCAAGGGTGAGTGTTCCAGGATGTGCTCCCTGACACCAAGGGTGAGTGTTCCAGGATGTGCTCCCTGACACCAAGGGTGAGTGTTCCAGGCTGTGCTCCCTGACACCAAGGGTGAGTGTTCCAGGCTGTGCTCCCTGGCACCAAGGATGAGAGCTCCAGGATGTGCTCCCTTACACCAAGGGTGAGTGTTCCAGGCTGTGCTCCTGACACCAAGGGTGAGGTTCCAGGCTGTGCTCCTGACACCAAGGGTGAGAGCTCCAGGCTTGCTCCTGACACCAAGGGTGAGTGTTCCAGGCTGTGCTCCCTGACACCAAGGGTGAGAGCTCCAGGCTGTGCTCCTGACACCAAGGGTGAGAGCTCAAGGCTGGCTCCTGACACCAAGGGTGAGTGTTCCAGGCTGTGCTCCCTGACACCAAGGGTGAGTGTTCCAGGCTGTGCTCCCTGACACCAAGGGTGAGGCTCCAGGCTGTGCTCCTGACACCAAGGGTGAGAGCTCCAGGCTGTGCTCCTGACACCAAGGGTGAGTGTTCCAGGCTTGCTCCTGACACCAAGGGTGAGAGTTCCAGGCAGTGCTCCTGACGACACCAAGCGGTGGGGTGTTCCAGGCTGTGCTCCCTGACACCAAGGGTGAGTGTTCCAGGCTGTGCTCCCTGACACCAAGGGTGAGAGCTCCAGGCTTGTGCTCCTGACACCAAGGGTGAGAGAGGCAAGGGTGAAGGGGCTGAAGGGGAGTGAAGTGCTCTGACACCAAGGGTGAGTGTTCCAGGCTGTGCTCCTGCACCAAGGGTGAGTTTTGATGTTTGAAACCAAGGGAGGCAGGTGCTCCCTGACACCTAGCAGGGTAAGAGTGTTCCAGGCTGTGCTCATAGGACACCAAGGGTGAGGTTCCAGGCTGTGCTCTTGAGCACTAAGGGTGTGAGAAGAGACCTAGGTTGTGCTTCCTGATATAGAGAGGAGGAGAGGGAGGAAGGGTAGAAAGGAGGGAAGGGAGAAGGAAGGGGAATGGTAAGGAGAAAAGGTCTAACACAGAGAAAAACATTTCACGAAGAGGGAATGAAGCAATATTTGAATGCTGGAGAAGGAAGAGGGAGGAGGAATAAGCTGGTAAAAACTAGAGGAAAAGAATAGGAAAGAAATGTAAGACGAAAGAGAGGCAAATTGTGAGCAAAGACGTGTAGGGAACACACACACACACACACACACACACACACACACACACACACACACACACACACACACACACACACACACACACACACACACACACACACAACACACACACACACACACACACACAACACACACACACACACACACACACACACACACACACACACACACACACACACACACACACACACACACACACACATACACACACACACACACAATACACACACACTACACACACACACACACACACACACACACACACACACACACACACACACACATATATATATATATTATATATATATATATATATATATATATATATATATATATATATATATATTATATATATATATGTAATAACACTAACAAGTAAAACACAGAACTACGGTGGAGATGTTCAGTGAATCAGCACCCCAGCATCACCAGCAGCAACACCAGCAGCAACACCAGCAACACCAGCAACAACATCAGCACCACCACCAGCACCACCACCAGCACCAGCAGCAACACCAGCAGCACCACCAGCACCACCAGCAGTACCAGCAGCAACACCAGCAGCAATACCAGCAGCACCAGCAGCAACACAAGCAGCACCAGCAGCAACACCAGCAGCACCAGCAGTAACACCAGCAGCAACACAAGCAGCACCAGCAGCAACACAAGCAGCACCAGCAGTAACACCAGCAGCAACATCAGCAACACCAGCAGCAACATCAGCAGCACCAGCAGCAACACCAGCAGCACCACCAGCAACACCAGCAGCACCAGCAGCTACACCAGCAACACCATCAGCAACACCATCAGCAACACCAGCAGCACCACCAGCAACATCAGGTCACCCACAGCTTGGATCAATAATGACCTAAAATACACACCATCAGTTTAGAACTCAACTTACTATTCATCAATGTGTAACTGTTCGTTGATGGAGGTGGTTAAGGATGCTACGTCTGCATGATAATTTCCACATCATGCATGATGATTACCACATCATGCATGATGATCATCTGAGTTAATATATTTCAGCTATCTGCTCGTGCTTTACTTATTTAAAATGCCTTTTGGAGTTATTCTGGTTCCGGCGACACTTGTGCGATGAATAGAAAGTAGGTCAACTTATGTCTGCCAGTTCATGACTAAATATTCTGAAATCATATAGAGTCTTCCTGTCTTCTTGCATGGCATCTGTCTGTCTGTCAGTGACAGAGGGTGAGACACAAGATTAATGACCATCCCACTCTCCTGAGAGAGTCGCTCCTGACACAAAGCTTAAGGATGGTCGTGTTTGATGCATCCACTTCTCTCAAGGTAGTGCTGACAGTCACTTGTGTGTGTGTACTCACCTAGTTGTGGTTGCAGGGGTCGATTCACAGCTCCTGGACCCGCCTCTTCACTGGCCGCTACTCGGTCGCTCTTCCCGCTACATGAGCTTTATCATACCTCTTCTTAAAGCTATGTATGGATCCTGCCTCCACTATATTACTTCCCAGAATATTCCACTTCCTGACAACTCTGTGACTGAAGAAATACTTCCTGTGTGTGTGTACTCACCTATTTGTACTCACCTATTTGTGGTTGCAGCGGTCGATTCATAGCTCCTGGCCCCGCCTCTTCACTGATTGCTACTAGGTCCTCTCTCTCCCTGCTCCATGAGATTTATCAACCCTCGTCTTAAAACTATGTATGGTTCCTGCCTCCACTACGTCACTTTCTAGGCTATTCCACTTCCTGACAACTCTATGACTGAAGAAATACTTCCTAACATCCCTTTGACTCATAGGAGTCTTCAACTTCCAATTGTGACCCCTTGTTTCTGTGTCCCCTCTCTGGAACATCTTGTCTCTGTCCACCTTATCTATTCCTCGCAGTATTTTATATGTCGTTATCATGTCTCCCTTAACCCTCCTGTCCTCTAATGTCGTCAGGCCGATTTCCCTTAACCTTTCTTCGTAGGACAATCCCCTTAGCTCTGGGACTAGTCTTGTTGCAAACCTCTGCACTTTCTCTAATTTCCTGACGTGCTTGACCAGGTGTGGGTTCCAAACTGGTGCTGCATACTCCAGTATGGGCCTGACGTATATGGTATACAGAGTCTTGAATGATTCCTTAGTGAGGTATTGGAACGCTATTCTTAGGTTTGCCAGCCGCCCGTATGCTGCAGCAGTTATCTGATTGATGTGTGCCTCAGGAGATGTGCTCGGTATTATACTCACCCCAAGATCTTTTTCCTTGAGTGAGGTTTGCAGTCTTTGGCCTCCTAGACTATACTCTGTCTGCGGTCTTCTTTGCCCTTCCCCGATATTCATGACTTTACATTTGGCAGGGTTAAATTCAAGGAGCCAGTTACTGGACCAGGCTTGTAGCCTGTCCAGTAACTTGCCGCTTGCGAGGTTCGCTCCCTCCTTGCCTCGTGGGCCATGTCATACCTGTCCTTAAAGCTATGCTGGGAACTTTCCGCCCCCACTTCCTTGTCTGGCTCACTCCACTTGCACCACCAGTGAACACCGCCAGTGAACACCGCCAGTGAACACCACCAATGAACACCAACAGTGAACACCAACAGTGAACACCATCAGTGAACACCTACAGTGAACACCATCAGTGAACACCATCAGTGAACACGATCAGTGAATACCATCAATGAACACCATCAGTGAACACCATCAGTGAACACCATCAGTGAACACCATCAGTGAACACCATCAGTGAACACGATCAGTGAACACCATCAGTGAACACCATCAATGAACACCATCAGTGAACACCATCAATGAACACCATCAGTGAACACCATCAGTGAACACCATCAGTGAACACGATCAGTGAACACCATCAGTGAACACCATCAGTGAACACCATCAGTGAACACCATCAATGAACACCATCAGTGAACACCATCAGTGAACACCATCAGTGAACACCAACAGTGAATACCATCAATGAACACCAATAGTGATCTATAAAAAAATCTGCTTTCCTCTACATTTTTCAAAATCTAGTGGAACGTGAAGGAATATTTATGAATTTTATGAGTGTCTCTCCAACTCCCCCTCCACCTCATCCCTGTCCCGACCCCTTGTCCCGACCCCTTGTCCCGACCCCCTTGTCCCGACCCCTTGTCCCGACCCCCTTGTCCCGACCCCTTGTCCCGACCCCTTGTCCCGACCCCTTGTCCTGACCCCTTGTCCCGACTCCTTGTCCCAACCCCTTGTCCCGACCCCTTGTCCCGACCCTTTTCTCGACCCTCCTTGTCCCGACCCCTTGTCCCGACCCCTTGTCCCGACCCCTTGTCCCGACCCCTTGTCCCGACCCCTTGTCCCGACCCCTTGTCCCGACCCCTTGTCCCGACCCCTTGTCCCGACCCCTTGTCCCGACCCCTTGTCCCGACCCCTTGTCCCGACCCCCTTGTCCCGACCCCTTGTCCCGACCCCTTGTCCCGACCCCTTGTCCCGACCCCTTGTCCCGACCCCTTGTCCCGAACCCTTGTCCTGACCCCTTGTCCCGACCCCTTGTCCCGAACCCTTGTCCCGACCCCCTTGTCCCGACCCCCTTAAAATAGTTTGAGAGTTTTGGTTGGTCACGAACTACCTAACTTATGCTGCTCTTTACCGCCTCTGATGACACTGTCCATAACTATGCTAGCAGCACCAATGACAACACCTGCAGCAGCAACACCTGCAGCAGCAACACCTGCATCAGCAACACCTGCATCAGCAACACCTGCAGCAGCAACAACACCAGCAGCAGCAACATCAACAGCAGTAACAACATTTGTATACACACAGAAACACACTAACAAGACCTACGGAGCAGTAGCACTAACAAGACCTGCGGAGCAGTAGCACTAACAAGACCTACGGAGCAGTAGCACTAACAAGACCTGCGGAGCAGTAGCACTAACAAGACCTACGGAGCAGTAGCACTAACAAGACCTGCGGAGCAGTAGCACTAACAAGACCTGCGGAGCAGTAGCACTAACAAGACCTGCGGAGCAGTAGCACTAACAAGACCTGCGGAGCAGTAGCACTAACAAGACCTGCGGAGCAGTAGCACTAACAAGACCTGCGGAGCAGTAGCACTAACAAGACCTGCGGAGCAGTAGCACTAACAAGACCTGCGGAGCAGTAGCACTAACAAGACCTGCGGAGCAGTAGCACTAACAATACTGTCTTCATGGAGAGACCTGAGTTAGACAAGCCAGGTCGACATAAGTTAACGCTGGACACCAGCAACATAATAACTATCCTAGCTACTAGATCATTATAACTAAATTACTGTGACCTTGAAAGAAAAAATGCTGATGTAATCTAGACGGGTTTTGCATAGAGCTAGGAGGGGCTTGGACATGCAGCTAACTTGTGTGAGCGTGTTAGATAGGAGTGAGTGGAGGTTAGTGGTTTTCATGATTTGACATGCAGTTGGAGTGTGAGCAAGGAAACATTTACGAACTGGTTGAGGGAAACATGTTAGTCGGACTTGAGTCCTGGAGGTGGAAAGTATGGTGCCTGCACTCTGAAGGAGGGGTGAAGATGTTTGTGCCTGCACTCTGAAGGAGGGGTGAAGATGTTTCAATTCATAGAGTCATCTGATCTGTGATGTCCGCAAACTTCTGGCAAAACATTGATTGGAAGAATGACGGTGAAAGTGTTGTTGAAGAAGTGCGACTCAGGATTAATAATACAGTGAGGTCAAGACTTATAAACAAGAAAAGTAGGGAATTGTATAATATAATATCTAACACAGATCACAGAGACTGGTAGTAAAGAGTAGCAGCAACAGCACTAACAGTAACACTAACAGCAACAACAACAGCAGGAACAACAATACCCACAGTAATGGGAGTAACAGTATTAGCAGAATCACCAGCATAATTTGCATAACAACAGGAGAAAGACCTCCAGCATTAGCAAAATTAACAGTTTGTTAGCAATAGCAATACTAGCACTAAAAAATCAACAATAACAATTGCAAGTGCATTACCAGCAGCAGTAGTAATGGTAGCAGCAGCAGCAACAGTAAGAACATCAGCAGTAGCAGCAGCAGCAGCAGCAACAGTAGGAACATCAGCAGTAGCAGCAGCAGCAACAGTAGCAGCAACAACCACAATAGCAGTAGCAACAATTGTAACACCCTGGGCTGGCTGGTGACCCAAGTTAGGGAGACTGCTGTGTAAATCCTAAAGCCGAGCAAACCTGCGTTGGTAACAGTCTCAACCACATTAAAGCTGGTGGATGGTGGGCCAGGATGGCTGGTGGATGGTGGGCCAGGATGACTGGTGGATGGTGGGCCAGGATGGCTGGTGGATGGTAGGCCAGGATGGCTGGTGGATGGTAGGCCAGGATGACTGGTGGATGGTGAGCCAGGATGGCTGGTGGATGGTAGGCCAGGATGGCTGGTGGATGGTGGGCCAGGATGGTTGGTGGATGGTGGGCCAGGATGGCTGGTGGATGGTAGGCCAGGATGGTTGGTGGATGGTGGGCCAGGATGGCTGGTGGATGGTGAGCCAGGATGGCTAGTGGATGGTGGGCCAGGATGGCTGGTGGATGGTAGGCCAGGATGGCTGGTGGATGGTGGGCCAGGATGGCTGGTGGATGGTAGGCCAGGATGGTTGGTGGATGGTGGGCCAGGATGGCTGGTGGATGGTGGGCCAGGATGGCTAGTGGATGGTGGGCCAGGATGGCTGGTGGATGGTAGGCCAGGATGGCTGGTGGATGGTGGGCCAGGATGGCTGGTGGATGGTGGGCCAGGATGGCTGGTGGATGGTGGGCCAGGATGGCTGGTGGATGGTGGGCCAGGATGGCTGGTGGATGGTAGGCCAGGATGGCTGGTGGATGGTGGGCCAGGATGGCTGGTGGATGGTGGGCCAGGATGACTGGTGGATGGTAGGCCAGGATAGTTGGTGGATGGTGGGCCAGGATGGCTGGTGGATGGTGGGCCAGGATGGCTAGTGGATGGTGGGCCAGGATGGCTGGTGGATGGTAGGCAAGGATGGCTGGTGGATGGTGGGCCAGGATGGTTGGTGGATGGTGAGCCAGGATGGCTGGTGGATGGTGGGCCAGGATGGCTGGTGGATGGTGGGCCAGGATGGTTGGTGGATGGTGGGCCAGGATGGTTGGTGGATGGTGGGCCAGGATGGCTGGTGGATGGTGGGCCAGGATGGCTAGTGGATGGTGGGCCAGGAGAGCTGGTGGATGGTGGGCCAGGATGGCTAGTGGATGGTGGGCCAGGATGGCTGGTGGATAGTGGGCCAGGATGGCTGGTGGATGGTGGGCCAGAATGGCTGGTGGATGGTGGGCCAGGATGGCTGGTGGATGGTGGGCCAGAATGGCTGGTGGATGGTGGGCCAGGATGGCTGGTGGATGGTGGGCCAGGATGGCTGGTGGATGGTGGGCCAGGATGGCTGGTGATGGTAGACAGGCAGGATGGTGATGGTAGGTAGAAAGGCTGGTAATGGTAGGCAGGCAGACTGGTGATGGTAGACAGGCAGGCTGGTAATGGTAGGCAGGCAGGCTGGTGATGGTAGACAGGCAGGCTGGTAATGGTAGGCAGGCAGGATGGTGATGGTAGACAGGCAGGCTGGTAATGGTAGGCAGGCAGGCTGGTGATGGTAGACAGGCAGGCTGGTAATGGTAGACAGGCAGGCTGGTGATGGTAGACAGGCAGGCTGGTAATGGTAGGCAGGCAGGCTACTGATGGTAGACAGGCAGGCTGGTGATGGTAGACAGGCAGGCTGGTAATGGTAGGCAGGCAGGATGGTGATGGTAGACAGGCAGGATGGTGATGGTAGGCAGGCAGGCTGGTAATGGTAGACAGGCAGGCTGGTGATGGTAGACAGGCAGACTGGTGATGATAGACAGGCAGGCTGGTGATGGTAGACAGGCAGGCTGGTGATGGTAGACAGGCAGGCTGGTGATGTTAGACAGGCAGGCTGGTGATGGTAGACAGGCAGGCTGTTAATGGTAGACAGGCAGGCTGGTGATGGTAGACAGGCAGGCTGGTGATGGTAGACAGGCAGGCTGGTGATGGTAGACAGGCAGGCTGGTGATGGTAGACAGGCAGGCTGGTGATGGTAGACAGGCAGGCTGGTGATGGTAGACAGGCAGGCTGGTGATGGTAGACAGGCAGGCTGGTAATGGTAGACAGGCAGGCTGGTGATGGTAGACAGGCAGGCTGGTGATGGTAGACAGGCAGGCTGGTGATGGTAGACAGGCAGGCTGGTGATGGTAGACAGGCAGGCTGGTGATGGTAGACAGGCAGGCTGGTAATGGTAGACAGGCAGGCTGGTGATGATAGACAGGCAGACTGGTAATGGTAGACAGGCAGGCTGGTGATGGTAGGCAGGCAGGCTGGTGATGGTAGACAGGCAGGCTGGTGATGGTAGACAGGCAGGCTGGTAATGGTAGACAGGCAGGCTGGTGATGGTAGGCAGGCAGGCTGGTGATGGAAGACAGGCAGGATGGTGATGGTAGGCAGGCAGGCTGGTAATGGTAGACAGGCAGGATGGTGATGGTAGGCAGGCAGGCTGGTAATGGTAGACAGGCAGACTGGTGATGGTAAACAGGCAGGCTGGTAATGGTAGACAGGCAGACTGGTGATGGTAAACAGGCAGGATGTTGATGGTAGGTAGAAAGGCTGGTAATGGTAGACAGGCAGACTTGTGATAATAGACAGGCAGGCTGGTAATGGTAGGCAGGCAGACTGGTGATGGTAGACAGGCAGGCTGGTGATGGTAGACAGGCAGGCTGGTGATGGTAGACAGGCAGGCTGGTGATGGTAGACAGGCAGGCTGGTGATGGTAGACAGGCAGACTGGTGATGATAGACAGGCAGGCTGGTGATGGTAGACAGGCAGGCTGGTAATGGTAGACAGGCAGGCTGGTAATGGTAGACAGGCATGCTGGTGATGGTAGACAGGCAGGCTGGTGATGGTAGACAGGCAGGCTGGTGATGGTAGACAGGCAGGCTGGTGATGGTAGACAGGCAGGCTGGTGATGGTAGACAGGCAGGCTGGTGATGGTAGACAGGCAGGCTGGTGATGGTAGGCAGGCAGACTGGTGATGGTAGACAGGCAGGCTGGTGATGGTAGACAGGCAGGCTGGTGATGGTAGACAGGCAGGCTGGTGATGGTAGACAGGCAGGCTGGTGATGGTAGACAGGCAGGCTGGTGATGGTAGACAGGCAGGCTGGTGATGGTAGACAGGCAGGCTGGTGATGGTAGACAGGCAGGCTGGTGATGGTAGACAGGCAGGCTGGTGATGGTAGACAGGCAGGCTGGTGATGGTAGACAGGCAGGCTGGAATGTTTGACAGTGAAGGCGGCCTTCGGTGACCAGAGACTCAATAAGCGTGTTCCAGCAAGACAATATGTGATTCAACATATAATATAGCTTTAAAGATGAACCTGACACACGTCCCTATGTGTGGCTGACACCTCAGAGAGTACTCAGGTGTAAAGTGCTTGCTTCCTGTGTGTCCTCCCTCACCACCACCATGTCTGCTGACGTGAAACATAAATTGTACCTAGTTATGGTCATGCAAGAACTGCACCTCGAAGGTCAGGCAACACACGTCCTCCTGCTGCTAGTGTTGTGTCCAGGCAACACACGTCCTCCTATCGTTGGTATTAACACCAGGCAACACACTGGTAACATCAGATGTGGCAATCTTGAAATGCGTCAGCGTAATGTGATTCAACCACCTGCCACCTTTGCATAAGTCATACCAAATATTTGCATAAAACTGAAACACGTTCCTCTAATCTAATCTATCCTCTCTGAGGAGAAGTTTATCTCTGTGCGTAGTCTTGAAGTTTAGCATGCTAGTTTATTCATGGGTCGAGAATTGCATCAGCTACAACCTCACAATGGTTTACTGCAATTGAGAGATTTGCGTATATGCAGAGAAGGATTGTACATTGTGTTTATTATTATACTGGTTATAAATAAAAGACATGTAGAGAACAAGACTCAATTTGAGATCAGCGAGAGCTTTAACTAAGTTACATTATCAAGTACCTGTACACCAGCAGGCAAGGATACTTGAATACCTAGAGTAGGGATTATGAGACGATTGTGGAAAAGATGCTAAAGAGCAAGTTTACAGATCTTGATAACTGAATGGAAAGAGGGAATAATAGAGCTGGACAGAAAGGTGCCTGGCTGAACGAGGAGATGATAGAGCTGGACAGAAAGGCCGGACAAATTTCCCCTGAGTCTCAGATGTCTGGACAGGGAGCACAAACCACAGAGAGCAGCCACATAAACACAGACAACAATAATATAAACACAGGGGACAATAATATAAACACAGGGGGCAATAATACAAACACAGGGAGCAGCCATATAAACACACTAAGTAACAATATAAACACATTAAGTAACACTATAAACACGGAGCAGCAACAACACAACACAGCTCCTGAACATAAACCATTTCTGATCTCACATCAACATTAGCTGTTTGTATATATATATATATATATATATATATATATATATATATATATATATATATATATATATATATATATATATATATATCAGTCGAAATACAATATGCAGATGTCCCTACAGTAGTACAGTCTTTCCTAAGGACAATATTTACATGTATTCTTTCGCTTGCACAAACCATCCTAGCAGTATCCTCAGGGTAACACTATACCCTTGTTACCTCAGGGTAACACCGTGCCCTTGCTACCTCAGGGTAACACTATACCCTTGTTACCTCAGGGTAACACCGTGCCCTTGCTACCTCAGGGTAACACCGTGCCCTTGCTACCTCAGGGTAACACCGTGCCCTTGCTACCTCAGGGTAACACCGTGCCCTTGCTACCTCAGGGGAAAACCGTGCCCTTGCTACCTCAGGGTAACACCGTGTCCTTGCTACCTCAGGGAAACACCGTGCCCTTGCTACCTCAGAGTAACACCGTGTCCTTGCTACCTCAGGGTAACACCGTGCCCTTGCTACCTCAGAGTAACACCGTGTCCTTGCTACCTCAGGGAAACACCGTGCCCTTGCTACCTCAGGGTAATACCGTGCCCTTGCTACCTCAGGGTAACACCGTGCCCTTGCTACCTCAGAGTAACACCGTGTCCTTGCTACCTCAGGGAAACACCGTGCCCTTGCTACCTCAGGGTAATACCGTGCCCTTGCTACCTCAGGGTAATACCGTTCCCTTGCTACCTCAGGGTAACACCGTGCCCTTGCTACCTCAGGGTAACAACGTGCCCTTGCTACCTCAGGGTAACACTGTGCCCTTGCTACCTCAGGGTAACACCGTGCCCTTGCTACCTCAGGGTAATACCGTGCCCTTGCTACCTCAGGGTAATACCGTGTCCTTGCTACCTCAGAGTTACACCGTGCCCTTGCTAGGCACTTGGACTTTACAGAAGTAAAATATATAAGAAACTTATAAGATAAATTAATATATATTTTTAAACCGGTTTAATATGTAATGGTATTTAATGGTTATATTCTTCATTTAGCCATAATGAAGTTTTTCATTCTAATAAGGCGGACGTTTTTGATATGACTAATAGAAACATAAGAATAATTTTAATAATTTCTTCGTTGTGGTTTTAAGTGAAGGAAATTTATTTTTGGGGGATTAATTTTTTTAAATGAGTTCTCCTTAAGCAGATCTGCAGTCTGCCTGCAGCCTGGAGCCTGCAAGGTCTGCAGGCTGCCTAGAGCCTGCAAGGTCTGCAGGCTGCTTGGAGCCTGCAAGGTCTGCAGGCTACCTGAAGCCTGCAAGGTCTGCAGGCTGCCTGGAGTCTGCAAGTTCTGCAGGCTGCCTGGAGCCTGCAAGGTCTGCAGGCTGCCTGAAGCCTGCAAGGTCTGCAGGCTGCCTAGAGCCTGCAAGGTCTGCAGGCTTCCTGGAGCCTGCAAGGTCTGCAGGCTGCCTGAAGCCTGCAAGGTCTGCAGGCTGCCTAGAGCCTGCAAGGTCTGCAGGCTGCCTGGAGCCTGCAAGGTCTGCAGGCTGCCTAGAGCCTGCAAGGTCTGCAGGCTGCCTGGAGCCTGCAAGGTTCCGGTAACGACCACTGGTCTCCACATTAATCATTAAGACATGATCTTGGTGTAGAGTTTCGCCTTTGTTTGCATTCATCATATCGAATCATTGAGGTCTGGGCTCACCTGAGTCTGTATTCGGTGTTCATCAAAGTCTCTGTACTCTGGGCTCACCTGAGTCTGTATTCGGTGTTCATCAAAGTCTCTGTACTCTGGGCTCACCTGAGTCTGTATTCGGTGTTCATCAAAGTCTCTGTACTCTGGGCTCACCTGAGTCTGTATTCGGTGTTCATCAAAGTCTCTGTACTCTGGGCTCACCTGAGTCTGTATTCGGTGTTCATCAAAGTCTCTGTACTCTGGGCTCACCTGAGTCTCTAAACTCTTGACTCACCCAAGTCACTGAACTCTGGACTCACTAGTCTCAATAGACAGTGTAAGATCATCGTGGGTCAAGGTTTTGAGTGTTAAGTGTTAGTGAGTGTTCTCCAGGTCACAGTCTCCTGTACCAAGTGTTAGTGAGTGTTCTCCTGGTTACAGTCTCCTGAACCAAGTGTTAGTGAATGTTCTCCAGGTCACAGTCTCCTGGACCAAGTGTTAGTGAATGTTCTCCAGGTCACAGTCTCCTGGACCAAGTGTTAGTGAGTGTTCTCCAGGTCACAGTCTCCTAGACGAAGTGTTAGTAACTGTTCTCCAGGTTACAGTCTCCTGTACCAAGTGTTAGTGAGTGTTCTCCAGGTTAAAGTCTCCTGAACCAAGTGTTAGTGAATGTTCTCCAGGTCACAGTCTTTTGGACCAAGTGTTAGTGAGTGTTCTCCAGGTCACAGTCTCCTAGACGAAGTGTTAGTAACTGTTCTCCAGGTCACAGTCTCCTAGACCAAGTGTTAGTGAGTGTTCTCCAGGTCACAGTCTCCTAGACCAAGTGTTAGTGAGTGTTCTCCAGGTTACAGTCTCCTGGACCAAGTGTTAGTGAGTGTTCTCCAGGTCACAGTCTCCTGGACCAAGTGTTAGTGAGTGTTCTCCATGTCACAGTCTCCTGGACCAAGTGTTAGTGAGTGTTCTCCAGGTCACAGTCTCCTAGACGAAGTGTTAGTAACTGTTCTCCAGGTCACAGTCTCCTAGACCAAGTGTTAGTGAGTGTTCTCCAGGTCACAGTCTCCTAGACCAAGTGTTAGTGAGTGTTCTCCAGGTCACAGTCTCCTAGACCAAGTGTTAGTGAGTGTTCTCCAGGTCACAATCTCCTAGACGAAGTGTTAGTAACTGTTCTCCAGGTCACAGTCTCCTAGACCAAGTGTTAGTGAGTGTTCTCCAGGTCACAGTCTCCTAGACCAAGTGTTAGTGAGTGTTCTCCAGGTCACAGTCTCCTAGACCAAGTGCTAGTGAATGTTCTCCAGGTCAGTCTCCTAGAGAGAACAAAGTATTAATGGAGGTAGGAACCTATATATTAGAACGTCTTCTAACCTTTAAGAGAAGATGGGCGGGATTTGAGAATCATGACCAATGCATAAGATGGCGACTCTGACTACTGGATAAGTCACTGTAGAATCCATGACGAAGGTGACTGTGAACAGTGGATAAGTCACTGTAGAATGCATAACAAAGGTGATTGTGAACAGTGGATAAGTCACTGTAGAATCCATAACAAAGGTGACTGTGAACAGTGGATAAGTCACTGTAGAACTTACGTTGAAGATTTTTTCGGTTTGTATTTGAACAATAATTCCGACAAACTTGGTGTGAATCACGACTGAAAATTTATAGTCAATATTCTGACTCAGAAAGTTTCATGTTCTTCGGTAATGTTTCGCACTTAAGCTGTCTCTCAGTGTTCTCTCCTTGTTACGTTATTAATACTCAACTCTTTATAGAGGTGTTTCATAAGACTGACTTCTTAGTTTGTGTATCGTCTTGGTCCCCTGACTCCCTCAAGATGATCACTGACTTCTTAGTTTGTGTATCGTCTTGGTCCCCGGACTCCCTCAAGATGGACACTAACCTGACCAAGGCTCTGCAATATTCAACATGGTGACTCAACCTGTGTATCAGACAATATAGTTCTTGTTCGCTGAACAACGTCGTTTTTGTTCATTGAACAACGTCGTTCTTGTTCATTGAACACCGTCGTTCTTGCATAATAAACAACGTGTAAATGCATTATTCCAACAGATCTTCAAAAATTTGGGTCGACCTGAGACAGATTAACGAAGAATTAATATATATATTAAATGACGTTATTTTTTGTAAAGTAGAGTTAGACTTTGACGCACTCTTGAGGGAGTGTGTGACGCACTCTTGAGGGAGTGTTTGACGCACTCTTGAGGGAGTGTGTGACGCACTCTTGAGGGAGTGTTTGACGCACTCTTGAGGGAGCGTGTGACGCACTCTTGAGGGAGTGTGTGACGCACTCTTGAGGGAGTGTGTGACGCACTCTTGAGGGAGTGTCACGCTCTCTTGAGGGAGCGTGTCACGCACTCTTGAGGGAGTGTGTGACGCACTATTGAGGGAGCGTGTGACGCACTCTTGAGAGAGTGTGTGACGCACTCTTTAGGGAGTGTTTGACGCACTCTTGAGGGAGCGTGTGACGCACTGTTGAGGGAGTATGTGACGCACTCTTGAGGAAGTGTGTGACGCACTCTTGAGGGAGCATGTGACGAGCTCTTGAGGGAGTGTGTGACGCACTCTTGAAGGAGAGTATGAGACGCACTCTTGAAGGAGAGTATGAGACGCACTCTTGAGGGAGTGTGAGACACACTCTTGAGCAGTACACTGTCAGAAACTCATGTACAAGTGCGTCATACTTACAAGAATATCTGACAAATAGACTGTCACCTGACTCAATGTGGCACTACCAGACCCTATGTGACATTACCAGACCCTATGTGGCACTACCAGACCCTATGTGGCACTACCATACCCTATGTGGCACTACCAGACTCAATGTGGCACTACCAGACTCAATGTGGCACTACCAGACTCAATGTGGCACTACCAGACTCAATGTGGCACTACCAGACTCAATGTGGCACTACCAGACTCAATGTGGCACTACCAGACTCAATGTGGCACTACCAGACTATAAGTAGAGCCTCAAGTAACCACTGCCAGGAGAGGCATAAGGTTGTTAATTTTAAAGCCGTTGTTTCTTACTAAGGCATCCATCTCTCAGCAAGGTCGAGGGAGCCAATGAAGGAAACAGGTTTACCATCACTTGTACAGTAGCTGCCTCGCTAGAAGTGCACACACGCACACGCACATTCACATAAATCATGGATCAAACGACTCTCTGATCCGCGATATCCGCATCTGTTTCAGAGTACAAGTACTGCCATTGTACTGCCATTGTACTGCCATTGTACTGCCATTATACTGTTATTGTACTGCCATTGTACTTCCATTGTACTGCCATTGTACTGCCATTGTACTTCCATTGTACTGCCATTGTACTGCCATTGTACTGCCATTATACTGTTATTGTACTGCCACTGTACTTCCATTGTACTGCCATTGTACTGCCATTGTACTGCCATTGTACTGCCATTGTACTGCCATTATACTGTTATTGTACTGCCATTGTACTTCCATTGTACTGCCATTGTACTGCCATTGTACTGCCATTGTACTGCCATTGTACTGCCATTGTACTGCCATTGTACTGCCATTGTACTTCCATTGTACTGCCATTGTACTGCCATTGTACTGCCATTGTACTGCCATTGTACTGCCATTGTACTTCCATTGTACTGCCATTATACTGTTATTGTACTGCCATTGTACTTCCATTGTACTGCCATTGTACTGCCATTGTACTGCCATTGTACTGCCATTGTACTGCCATTGTACTGCCATTGTACTGCCATTTTGTACTGCCATTGTACTGCCATTGTACTCCATTGTACTGCCATTGTACTTCCATTGTACTGCCATTGTACTTCCATTGTACTGCCATTGTACTGCCATTGTACTGCCATTGTACTGCCATTGTACTGCCATTGTACTTCCATTGTACTGCCATTGTACTGCCATTGTACTGCCATTGTACTGCCATTGTACTTCCATTGTACTTCCAACTCCAACAACTCAACCCAGGCTGACCGCTTTCACTGACATCCTTCAAAATTTAAAACAATATATATACTGTATATATATATATATATATATATATATATATATATATATATATATATATATATATATATATATATATATATATAGTTATGCATACAAAGAATAAAAATTAGATACATGTGCAACATCTGGGTGTCTTTACTGTAGACGTTTCGCCCTCCAGTGGCTTTATCAATACACATTCTAGGACAATGTTATGAAAGACTGTTACAGTACTTACTAAGGCCAAGATCCATATAGTCACCTAACAAAACAACTGAAGATTCCCGAGGCTAGAGTCTCTTTACTTCTACAACTGTAGTATCACCATGACCTCGTCCAAACTGGGATCAATTTATAGTAGAACTATATACAAAAGATGAGGGACTGATTACCTCATCTTTTGTATATAGTTCTACTGTCTTCAAGTTTTGTCCTAGAAAGTGTATTGATAAAGCCACTGGATGGCGAAACGTCTACAATAAAGACACCCAGATGTATATGTGTCTAATTTTTATATTGTCGGTACTGTATACCATTCATGAACATACAAAGAATAGTTGGTGGTGGAGCAACTCAGACTGTGGTGGTGAGTAATGTGGTGGAGAGCGAGACAGTATTGACCAGCCACCACTACAACTTCACCACCACAATATTTATAAGTTCCAGAACTTGAAGACAAACTTGACATTTTGCCCACCGTAACTTTTTTCCACGAAGTGTTACCTGCTAATACCTCGACCAGACCAAACTGTGTTGTACTGTCTCAGGTGATAGTTAAGTTTGGTGGTGGAGGAGACGAACTTGATGGTGGAGGAGACGAACTTGATGGTGGAGGAGACGAACTTGATGGTGCAGTAAATGAACTTGACTAAGTTCCAGCACAAATGCTCTGTAAGGTTAAGATATGGGAATGTGTTTATTCTTGTAGCTGACCTATGATATGAGAGAGGTCCCACCCAAGAAGTATGGGTGGTCCCACCCATGAAATATGGGTGGTCCCACCCATGAAGTATGGGTGGGACCACCCATGAAGTAAGGATGGCTGGCACTTGTACAGTACACCATTGTATGGAATGATGTTTATTTTCTTCTTTGCTGGATGTTTTAGTTGAGTCGTGAGGGAGATGGGGTGAAAGAGGTGGTAGGGGGGTGGAAGAGGTGGTAGGGGGTGACAGGGGTTGCGGTGGCAGGATGTTACTGGCAGGGTTCTTCCTCCAACTTTGTGTAATACCTGCTACTGTACTCTGCTTCAACACCTGTGATAACAACTGCTATCAGCTCTCCTAGAGTAAGCTTTAGGTGTTATAGAAGAGTCATCTAGGTGTTATATACAGCATAGGTACTAAAGAAGAGTCCTTACGTGTTATGTGTCGAAGAGTCCTCAGGTGTTAAGGAAAGTCCCTAGGTGTTATGGAAGGTGTTAAGAGGTGTTCTTGTGTGTGTTGAACCAGTGTTAAGGTGATAATATGTGTGTTCTGTCAGTGCAAGTGTTACTGTGTTCTGTCAGTGTAAGTGTTACTGTGTTCTGTCAGTGTTGCAAAGTTATGAGAGTGAAGCAAGAGTCTCCTCCCTGAGAGTGAAGCAAGAGTCTCCTCACTGAGAGTAAAGCAAGAGTCTCCTCACTAAGAGTGAAGCAAGAGTCTCCTCACTGAGAGTGAGGCAAGAGTCTCCTCGCTGAGAGTAAAGCAAGAGTCTCCTCTCTGAGAGTGAAGCAAGGGTCTCCTCACTGAGAGTGAAGCAAGTGTCTCCTCACTGAGAGTGAAGCAAGAGTCTCCTCGCTGAGAGTGAAGCAAGAGTCTCCTCGCTGAGAGTGAAGCAAGAGTCTCCTCGCTGAGAGTAAAGCAAGAGTCTTTTCTCTGAGAGTGAAGCAAGAGTCTCCTCACTGAGAGTGAAGTAAGTGTCTCCTCACTGAGAGTAAAGCAAAAGTCTCCTCACTGAGAGTAAAGCAAAAGTCTCCTCACTGAGAGTGAAGCAAGAGTCTCCTCACTGACACAGTTATCACACTCAGCTGGCAGCTTAATTGTTTGTACAGCGCTGGTTTGTTTGTTGATGGTGATCCTTACCTTTGCTACCTCCCCCCTGACTGCTGCTGCTGGGGTGCACACACACACACGACGACCATGAAGGGACTGGGCAGGCTGACTGCATATTTCTGGACTGTAATAAGGCATTTAACACTGTATCTCATGATAATGCTGAAGGAATATGTAAGAGGAAGGAGTGAGAGAGTGAGAGCCAGAGAGAAGTATTGTGAAGAAGAAGCTTGATGCACCAAGATCAGAACTGGTGCTGGTAATGTTCTTGTTGTATATAAATGTTACGAGACAGCGTCTTGTGTTAGCAGACATTGTGACGCTAATAAGAGTCATGAATGGATGAAATATCTCGTTACCAACAGGTATGATACTAACAACACCCGTGTCACAACAACCTCTCACTGGGACAACAACAACCTCTCACTGGGACAACAACAACCTCTCACTGGGACAACAACAACCTCTCACTGGGACAACAACAACCTCTCACTGGGACAACAACAACCTCTCACTGGGACAACAACAACCTCTCACTGGGACAACAACAACCTCTCACTGGGACAACAACAACCTCTCACTGGGACAACAACAACCTCTCACTGGGACAACACTTCACTTTGTTTACCAGGAGATGAACTGATAAATGTATTTGCAAAACGAAACACTTTCTCAATGCAATCTTACTCTGCAATTTGCTTTTTTGTTTTTACAAAGAGAATTAATATCAGATAAGACAGTGAAAGACCGCCAGAATATTTGGCAAGACTGCAGAGTTGGTCAGAAAAGAGACTACGGGATGTTATCTTCAGTAATTACAAGATCACCAACATTAAGGAAAGAGAGTAACTATATAAATAGAATTATACCATAAACACAAGCCTGCCACAAGTGTGGTGTACCAACTCATTAACCTCAGCGGTGTATGTGCAGCCGGCGAATTTAACAATGAGATTGGGAATCCTATACCTTATATACAATAGAAACAATGAAGAGGCAGTGAGATAGACATGAGTAAGTAGCACCAGCATGGAGCCCACTCCTGATTAAGTGTGTCCAGAAGATCTCAGACTAGACAGAGTAAGTAATGAAGATAAGAGAGTCAGGAACAATTAAAGTATCCGTCTTTGTCATTTTTACAAACTAGAAAGTAACAGATATAGCAAACAGTTCAGGTAATTAGGCTGAAGGTTAGTTAAGAATTTAAGGATGATGAACTAGAAGTGTAAGGCTTTACAAAACTAGAGGACAGGACAACCAGGGAGGATTTTATCACAGAGTAGAAGATACCAGCACGACACTGTAAACCAGACAAACACAGACTCGGTGTCGGCGACTTGGGAGAAGGTAGTACAGACTTATGTTAAATATTGAAATGAATGACTAAGACGTGAAAAAGTTCTTGAGTGTGAGGTGGTTTAAAAGTGGAAAGAACTCAGCAAGGAAGTGATGGAGACAGATTGCCCGAACGCAGCTTTAAGATTAGGCACGATAGGCTTCACGAGACCAGGAGTTAAGTAGTGAGGTACATCAGTGAATGTTGTGGTGAGGATATTAGTGTTGTGGTGAGGATATTAGTGAATGTTGTGGTGAGGATATTAGTGAATGTTGCGGTGAGGATATTAGTGAATGTTGTGGCGAGGATATTAGTGAATGTTGTGGTGAGGATATTAGTGAATGTTGTTGCGAGGATATTAGTGAATGTTGTTGTGAGGATATTAGTGAATGTTGCGGTGAGGATATTAGTGAATGTTGTTGCGAGGATATTAGTGAATGTTGTGGTGAGGATATTAGTGAATGTTGTGGTGAGGATATTAGTGAATGTTGTGGTGAGGATATTAGTGAATGTTGTGGCGAGGATATTAGCGAATGTTGTGGTGAGGATATTAGTGAATGTTGTGGCGAGGATATTAGTGAATGTTGTGGTGAGGATATTAGTGAATGTTGTTGCGAGGATATTAGTGAATGTTGTTGCGAGGATATTAGTGAATGTTGTGGTGAGGATATTAGTGAATGTTGTGGCGAGGATATTAGTGAATGTTGCGGTGAGGATATTAGTGAATGTTGTTGCGAGGATATTAGTGAATGTTGTGGTGAGGATATTAGTGAATGTTGCGGTGAGGATATTAGTGAATGTTGTGGTGAGGATATTAGTGAATGTTGTTGCGAGGATATTAGTGAATGTTGTGGCGAGGATATTAGTGAATGTTGTGATGAGGATATTAGTGAATGTTGTTGCGAGGATATTAGTGAATGTTGTGGCGAGGATATTAGTGAATGTTGTGGCGAGGATATTAGTGAAAGTTGCGGTGAGGATATTAGTGAATGTTGCGGTGAGAATATTAGTGAATGTTGTTGCGAGGATATTAGTGAATGTTGTGGTGAGGATATTAGTGAATGTTGCGGTGAGTATATTAGTGAATGTTGTTGCGAGGATATTAGTGAATGTTGTGGTGAGGATATTAGTGAATGTTGCGGTGAGGATATTAGTGAATGTTGTGGTGAGGATATTAGTGAATGTTGTGGTGAGGATATTAGTGAATGTTGTGGTGAGAATATTAGTGAATGTTGTTGCGAGGATATTAGTGAATGTTGTGGTGAGGATATTAGTGAATGTTGTGGTGAGGATATTAGTGTTGTGGTGAGGATATTAGTGAATGTTGTGGTGAGGATATTAGTGAATGTTGTGGTGAGGATATTAGTGTTGTGGTGAGGATATTAGTGAATGTTGTGCTGAGGATATTAGTGTTGTGGTGAGGATATTAGTGAATGTTGTGGTGAGGATATTAGTGAATGTTGTGGTGAGGATATTAGTGAATGTTGTGGTGAGGATATTAGTGAATGTTGTTGCGAGGATATTAGTGAATGTTGTGGTGAGGATATTAGTGAATGTTGTGGTGAGGATATTAGTGAATGTTGCGGTGAGGATATTAGTGAATGTTGTGGCGAGATATATCAGTAAATGTTATGGTGAGGTATATCATTAAATGTTTTATTCAGCATCTTCCTTCACTCTTACTTGTGCAAAAGAGGACGTGTTGCACATCTTAATGTTTGGTGGCAAGTGTTGGTCAGGGCCAGGCTGCTCCTGTGGCTTTGCCAAAGAGGATACAATGATTTCTTCCACAAAGACAGACAGGATCCCCAACTTCCCAGGTGGGATCAACAGGATCTAGGACGAAATAGCTTTCGGAAGCTGACTTGTCCATTCATTCACAAAAGCTGTTGCAATGACCATGCACGCTGAGCAAAGATGTTCCACAAACTATACAAAGAAGAGGAAGGTTAAGAGGCACGTAAGTTCCCCTGTCTTTTAATAACATGTTCATGTTTCCACTATAATCTACCTCGTCCATAATTACTATCGCAGTTGCTTTGTCTGTTTCGTAAGGTGAAGTCCAGGATCTTTCCTTAATTCATGGTATAACTTAAGAAATCTTTGAAGACAATTGTGTTGTTGATGTCTGAGTTGTGCTCAGACCTCTTACACTTCTCATGTAGGGAGTGTGACAGAGAATAGTACCAAGTTCAAGACGTTGGAAGGATATAAAAAAGGTTTACAAGCAGTCAATGGGCAGGAACGTTTGAGGGGGAAGATTGTATAGGATCATGTGAAGACCAACCTTCAATATGTTACCACAACACCATCAAATACATAATTATACCTTTATTTATAAATTTTAGCTTTTATCCAGGATGTTTTTTGGCATTGTCGAACACTAAATAAGAATATATTACATTAAAAAAAAACAATATATACGTATATACGTATTTGTATCATAATGTACTTGGTAAATATGTACGCACAACAAGAGTATTAGATAACCCTGTGTCCTCTAGTTCCAGCATCATGTTCGTGCCTCACACATTAATTATTCCATCAGATACACTGCTGTCTGGAGTTACACTCAACAAGGACAGTCATAACACAAACACTGAAGAGCAATCCAAGTTGTATGTATGTAGTAACATGTATGTCTTTGTATTTTCAGATACCATGCGGCACTTTCATCGTCCTTACCCCGTAAATGAAGATAGGTGAGTATAGATACCAGTGAAGATAGGTGAGTATAGATACCAGTGAAGATAGGTGAGTATAGATACCAGTGAAGATAGGTGAGTATAGATACCAGTGAAGATAGGTGAGTATACATACCAGTGAAGATAGGTGAGTATAGATACCAGTGAAGATAGGTGAGTATAGATACCAGTGAAGATAGGTGAGTATAGATACCGAAATGTGAAGATAGGTGAGTATAGATACCAGTGAAGATAGGTGAGTATAGATACCAATGAAGATAGGTGAGTATAGATACCAATGAAGATAGGTGAGTATAGATACCAATGAAGATAGGTGAGTATAGATACCAATGAAGATAGGTGAGTATAGATACCAGTGAAGATAGGTGAGTATAGATACCAGTGAAGATAGGTGAGTATAGATACCAGTGAAGATAGGTGAGTATAGTGACTAATGAGAGGGTGAGTATAGATCAGTGAAGTGGGTGTGTATAGTAGTGGATGGAGGTAATGAAATGTAGATACAGAAGATAAGGTAGTTATACGTGGAGTAAGCCAGAGGAGTAAGTATCATCAGTAAGTTTGTGAATGTGGCCACGAGTGATCAGAGCTGCAGCCAGTGATACTTAGTAGTGACCTCAGGATGTCACCTCGTAGCTCGAGTGAGTCTAAGTCACCGTAGCTCAGTGACTAGAAGTCCACCGTACTCAGTGAGCCCAGAGTTACCCTAGCTCAGTGACCTCCAGAGTCACCCGTAGCTCAGTGACCTCAGAGTCACCCGTAGCTCAGTGACCCTAGAGTACCCGAGCTCAGTGACCTCTAGAGTCACCCCGTAGCTCAGTGACCTCTAGAGTTACCCCGTAGCTCAGTGACCTCCAGAGTCACCCCGTAGCTCAGTGACCTCCAGAGTCACCCCGTAGCTCAGTGACCTCTAGAGTTACCCCGTAGCTCAGTGACCTCTAGAGTACCCCGTAGCTCAGTGACCTCTAGAGTTACCCGTCAGCTCAGTGACCTGAGCTCACCTAAGGACCCGAGTTACCCCGAGCTCAGTGACCTCTAGAGTTACCCCGTAGCTCAGTGACCTCTAGAGTTACCCGTAGCTCAGTGACCTCTAGAGTTACCCCGTAGCTCAGTGACCTCCAGAGTCACCCTGTAGTTCAGTGACCTCCAGAGTCACCAGCTCAGTGACCCAGCTCAGTGATGACCTCCAGAGTCACCCCGTAGCTCAGTGACCTCCAGAGTCACCGCTAGTGACCCATACCGAGCTCAGTGACCTCCAGAGTCACCCCGTAGCTCAGTGACCTCCAGAGTCACCCTGCAGCTCAGTGACCTCCAGAGTCACCCGAGCTCAGTGACCTCCAGAGTCACTCCGAGCTCAGTGACCTCCAGAGTCACCCGTAGCTCAGTGACCTCCAGAGTCACCCCGAGCTCAGTGACCTCCAGAGTCACCCCGTAGCTCAGTGACCTCCAGAGTCACCCGTAGCTCAGTGACCTCCAGAGTCACCCGTAGCTCAGTGACCTCCTAGAGTCAGTCACCCGTAGCTCAGTGACCTCCAGAGTCACCCCGTAGCTCAGTGACCTCCAGAGTCATCCCACAGCTCAGTGACCTCCAGAGTCACCCCGTAGCTCAGTGACCTCCAGAGTCACCCGTAGCTCAGTGACCTCCAGAGTCACCCCGTAGCTCAGTGACCTCCAGAGTCACCCCGTAGCTCAGTGACCTCCAGAGTCACTCCGAGCTCAGTGACCTCCAGAGTCACCCGTAGCTCAGTGACCTCCAGAGTCACCCCGAGCTCAGTGACCTCCAGAGTCACCCGTAGCTCAGTGACCTCCAGAGTCATCCCACAGCTCAGTGACCTCCAGAGTCACCCCGTAGCTCAGTGACCTCCAGAGTCACCCGTAGCTCAGTGACCTCCAGAGTCACCCCAGCTCAGTGACCTCCAGAGTCACCCCGAGCTCAGTGACCTCCAGAGTCACCCGTAGCTCAGTGACCTCCAGAGTCACTCCGTAGCTCAGTGACCTCCAGAGTCACCCGTAGCTCAGTGACCTCCAGAGTCACCCCGAGCTCAGTGACCTCCAGAGTCACCCCGTAGCTCAGTGACCTCCAGAGTCACCCCAGCTCAGTGACCTCCAGAGTCACTCCGGCTCAGTGACCTCCAGAGTCACCCCGAGCTCAGTGACCTCCAGAGTCACCCCGAGCTCAGTGACCTCCAGAGTCACCCGTAGCTCAGTGACCTCCAGAGTCACCCCGTAGCTCAGTGACCTCCAGAGTCACCCCACAGCTCAGTGACCTCATGAGTCACCCCGTAGCTCAGTGACCTCCAGAGTCACCCCGTAGCTCAGTGACCTCCAGAGTCACCCCGTAGCTCAGTGACCTCCAGAGTCACCCCGTAGCTCAGTGGCCTCCAGAGTCATCCCGCAGCTCAGTGACCTCCAGAGTCACCCCGTAGCTCAGTGGCAAAGCATTAAGTTCACAAGCGGTACCACCTGACTTCCCTCAGTACCAAGGGTGGGTGAGCAAGCTTGCCTGCACCTGCTTCCCGTATTTACCTAGCAATAAATAGGTACCTGCTGGGAGGTAGTCAGGTGTCCTGCGTCACATCCCAGCTAGGAACTCCAGTGTAAATAAATACGAGTGGCTTGGTTGGTTTATTTTGGTTCAAACTTAACACTACTGACATACAATGTTGGTCTATAAGAAACCAAAAAGCGCTTTTCTCCGCCCTGAAAACTATCAACTGTAAAAAAATGTTGTAAATAAAATAATTCATTTTTTGTCTACTGAAGTTGTTAATTAGTGGAAGTTTAAAAGTTCCACTTCATTTATAAATGAATGTTGATGGTGAATATTAAAAGTGACCCACAATTTTTCTGGTAAATAGTTAGATTTTTTTAGTCAGTTTACTGTCAATTAGGCCAGGAGCTGTATGTGCTTAATGTGTGGGTGATCTACACACACACGCACACACACACACACACACAACACACACACACGCACACACACACACACACACACACACACACACACACACACACACTTTCTAGGCTATTCCACTTCCTGACAACTCTATGACTGAAGAAATACTTCCTAACATCCCTTTGACTCATAGGAGTCTTCAACTTCCAATTGTGACCCCTTGTTTCTGTGTCCCCTCTCTGGAACATCTTGTCTCTGTCCACCTTATCTATTCCTCGCAGTATTTTATATGTCGTTATCATGTCTCCCCTAACCCTCCTGTCCTCTAGTGTCGTCAGGCCCATTTCCCTTAACCTTTCTTCGTAGGACAATCCCCTTAGCTCTGGGACTAGTCTTGTTGCAAACCTTTGCACTTTCTCTAATTTCTTGACGTGCTTGACCAGGTGTGGGTTCCAAACTGGTGCTGCATACTCCAGTATGAGCCTGACGTATATGGTGTACAGAATCTTGAACGATTCCAAGACTCTGTACACCATATACGTCACGTTCCATGACCTCGCCACGTTCCATGACTCGCTGCTGTCTTCCTGACAGGTATTCCCTGATCCATTGGAGTGCCTTCCCTGTTATTCCTGCCTGGTCCTCCAGCTTCTGCACTAATCTCTTGTGTGGAACTGTGTCAAACGCCTTCTTACAGTCCAAGAAAATGCAATCTACCCACCCCTCTCTCTTTTGTCTTACTGCTGTCACCCTGTCATAGAACTCCAGTAGGTTTGTGACACAGGATTTCCCGTCCCTGAAACCGTGTTGGCCGTCGTTGATAAGCTCATTCCTTTGTGGTTGTGGTGGTAATGGTTGTGGTGATGAAGGTCTGGGTGGTTGTGGTGGTAGTGGAAAGAAAGCAAGTAACACAGTTCTTCATTATAGTCTCCACCACGCAGTAACACTGGTCACCATTACACAGTGTCACTGGTCTCCGTGAGTGTCACTGGTCTCCGTGACAGTGTCACTGGTCTCCGTGACAGTGTCACTGGTCTCCGTGACAGAGTCACTGGTCTCCGTGACAGTGTCACTGGTCTCCGTGACAGAGTCACTGGTCTCCGTGACAGTGTCACTGGTCTCCGTGACAGTGTCACTGGTCTCGTGTCAATGTGGTTCACTCTTCCTGTAACAGTGTCACTGGCTGAGTTTGCAGAGTCCTGGTCTCCGGTGCAGTGTGACCAGGTTGTGAACCAGGTCACGGGTCTCGTGACATGTCACTGGTCTCCGTGACAGAGTACATCAACTCGGTCATCGTGTTCAATAATGTCTGGTTGCACTCTTCCTGTAATACGACTGTCACCCACAGTGGCTGAGTTTGCGATCCCACTGATGAATACTGACCCGTGTGTGTGCGTGCTGGACCAGGTGTGTGAACCCAACTGGTGCAGCAGTCTCTGTCATGGCTCTGATATGCGTCTTGTTAGATGTCCTAACATATGCTTCTCTAGGTTCCTAGAAGGTATTTATTTTTAGGTTTGTAAGTCTTGATTCCACAACCTGTGTCTGGGAGTTAATATGTGTCCTTTGCTAGATTGTCCATGTGATACTTTCCACTATGTCAGGCGGTAACAGGTGTAATATCGAGGGGTCACGGGTGTAGTATGTGGGGCCACAGGTGTAATATCTGGGGGTCACGGGTGTAATACCTGGGGTCACGCGTGTAATACCTGGGGGGTCACGGGTGTAATATCTGGTGGTCATGGATATAATATCTGGTGGTCAAAGGTGTAATATCTGTGTCACGGGTGTAACACCTGGGGGTCACGGGTATTATACCAGGGGGTCACGGGTGTAATATCTGGGGGCCACGGGTATAATAATAGGGAGTCACGGGTGTAATACCTGGGGGCCACGGGTATAATACCAGGGGGTCACGGGTGTAATATCTGGTTGTCGTAGTTGCAACACCTTGGAGTGGTGGGGTGGCAGGAACGACTCATGAATTTATAGAGGTGGACAGTCATGTCACGAAGGTGAGCTGTCAGACAAAGAACCTATGTGGAATGTGTAATTCATGGCTTGGTGGAGGCCAGTCATGACATGAGCAGTCATGACATGACCAGTCATGACATGAGCAGTCATGACATGACCAGTCAACCAGGTCACCATATTCAAGAACCGCTTAACACAACTATCTCACTGTCGTGGAAACTGCCCTTTCAGTGCTGTTACAACTGCTGTTTCACTGTTGTTACAACTGTTCTGTCACTGCTGGTTCAACTGTTCTGACACTGTTGTTACAACTCTTCCGCTCACTGTTGTTACAACTGTTCTTTCAATGTTGTTACAACAGTTCCCTCACTGTTGGTACAACAGTTTCCTCACTGTTGTTGCAACAGTTCTCTCACTGTTGTTACAACAGTTCTCTCACTGTTGTTACAACAGTTCTCTCACTGCTGTTACAACAGTTCTCTCACTGCTGTTACAACAGTTCTCTCACTGCTGTTACAACAGTTCTCTCACTGTTGTTACAAATGTTTCTTCACTGTTGTTACAACAGTTCTCTCACTGCTGTTAAAACAGTTCTCTCACTGTTGTTACAACAGTTCTCTCACTGTTGTTACAACAGTTCTCTCACTGTTGTTACAACAGTTCTCTCACTGCTGTTACAACAGTTCTCTCACTGTTGTTACAAAAGTTTCTTCACTGTTGTTACAACAGTTATCTCACTGTTGTTACAACAGTTCTCTCACTGCTGTTACAACAGTTCTCTCACAGTTGTTACAACAGTTTTCTCACTGTTGTTACAAAAGTTTCTTCACTGTTGTTACAACAGTTCTCTCACTGTTGTTACAACAGTTCTCTCACAGTTGTTACAACAGTTCTCTCACTGCTGCTACAACAGTTCTCTCACTGTTGTTACAACAGTTCTCTCACAGTTGTTACAACTGTTTTCTCACTGTTGTTACAACAGTTCTCTCACTGCTGTTACAACAGTTCTCTCACTGTTGTTACAACAGTTCTCTCACTGTTGTTACAACAGTTCTCTCACAGTTGTTACAACTGTTTTCTCACTGTTGTTACAACAGTTTTCTCACTGCTGTTACAACAGTTCTCTCACTGTTGTTACAACAGTTCTCTCACAGTTGTTACAACAGTTCTCTCACAGTTGTTACAACAGTTTTCTCACTGTTGTTACAACAGTTCTCTCACAGTTGTTACAACAGTTCTCTCACAGTTGTTACAACTGTTTTCTCACTGTTGTTACAACAGTTCTCTCACTGTTGTTACAACAGTTCTCTCACAGTTGTTACAACAGTTCTCTCACAGTTGTTACAACAGTTCTCTCACAGTTGTTACAACTGTTTTCTCACTGTTGTTACAACAGTTCTCTCACTGTTGTTACAACAGTTCTCTCACGTTGTTACAACTGTTCTCTCACGTTGTTACAACAGTTCTCTCACTGTTGTTACAACAGTTCTCTCACAGTTGTTACAACTGTTTTCTCACTGTTATTACAACAGTTTTCTCACTGTTGTTACAACAGTTCTCTCACAGTTGTTACAACTGTTTTCTCACTGTTGTTACAACAGTTCTCTCACTGTTGTTACAACAGTTCTCTCACTGTTGTTACAACTGTTTTCTCATTGTCATTAGGGCAGTTTTTCCTATGCTCCTGAAACAGTTGTTAGTTGTTGAAAGTTGTGGCAGCTGTTGGCATCTGCCGGAAGTAAATTGTGGTGGTTGATGATGTTAATGGTGGTGGTGGTTGATGATGCTAATGGTGGTGGTGGTTGATGATGTTAATGGTGGTGGTTGTTGATGATGCTAATGGTGGTGGTGGTTGATGATGTTAATGGTGGTGGTGGTTGATGATGCTAATGGTGGTGGTGGTGGTTGATGATGTTAATGGTGGTGGTGGTTGATGATGCTAATGGTGGTGGTGGTTGATGATGTTAATGGTGGTGGTGGTTGATGATGCTAATGGTGGTGGTGGTGGTTGATGATGTTAATGGTGGTGGTGGTTGATAATTTTAATGGTGGTGGTGGTTGATGATGTTAATGGTGGTGGTGGTTGATGATGTTAATGGTGGTAGTGGTGATTGATGATGTTAATTGTGGGGGTGGTTGAGGATGTTAATGGTGGTGGTGGTTGATGATGCTAATGGTGGTGGTGGTTGATGATGTTAATGGTGATGGTGGTTGCTGATGTTAATGGTGGTGGTGGTTGATGATGTTAATGGTGGTGGTGGTTGATGATGCTAATGGTGGTGGTGGTTGCTGATGTTAATGGTGGTGGTGGTGGTTGATAATGTTAATGGTGATGGTGGTTGCTGATATTAATGGTGGTGGTGGTTGATGATGCTAATGGTGGTGGTGGTTGCTGATGTTAATGGTGATGGTGGTGGTTGATGATGTTAATGGTGGTGGTGGTTGATAATTTTAATGGTGGTGGTGGTTGATGATGTTAATGGTGGTGGTGGTTGATGATGTTAATGGTGGTGGTGGTTGATAATTTTAATGGTGGTGGTGGTTGATGATGTTAATGGTGGTGGTAGTTGATGATGTTAATAGTGGTGGTAGTTGATGATGTTAATGGTGGTGGTGGTTAATGATGTTAATGGTGGTGGTGGTTGATGATGTTAATGGTGGTGGTGGTTGATGATGTTAATGGTGGTGGTGGTTGCTGATGTTAATGGTGGTGGTGGTTGATGTTGTTAATGGTGGTGGTGGTGGTGGTTGATGATGTTAATGGTGGTGGTGGTTGATGATGTTAATAGTGGTGGTGGTTGATGATGTTAATGGTGGTGGTGGTTGCTGATGTTAATGGTGGTGGTGGTTGATGTTGTTAATGGTGGTGGTGGTTGATGATGTTAATGGTGGTGGTGATTGATGATGTTAATGGTGGTGGCGGTGGTGGTGGTGGTAGTGTTGGTGGTGGTGGTGGTAGTGTTGGTGGTGGTGGTGGTGGTAGTGTTGGTGGTAGTGGTGGCGGTGATGGTGGTGGTGACAGTAGTAGTGTTTGTGTTGTCTGTGGAGTTAGTTTTGCTGGTTGTGGTGGTGGCTAATGTTCTCTCAGGCGAGGGGAGGGAGGAGAGGGAGGAGGAGAGAAGAAGGGAAGGGAGGGAGGGAAAGGGAGGGAGGGGTGAGGAGAGGGGTCACGCATGATATATTATCATGAACATTACTCAATTTGAAACTAACATGATCATTGTTATGATGAATCCTTGTAGTGAAACCCTGGGACCTGGTCCTCACTGGTTCCCCTGGGACCTGGTCCTTACTCGTTCCCCTGGGACCTGGTTTTCACTGGTTCCCCGGGGACCTGGTCCTTACTCGTTCCCCTTGGACCTGGTCCTCACTGGTTCCCCTGGGACCTGGTCCTCACTGGTTCTACTGAGACCTGGTCCTCACTGGTTTTCCTTGGACCTGGGCCTCACTCGTTCCCCAGGGACCTGGTCCTCACTGGTTTCCTGGGACCTGTCCCTCATTTGTCTAACTAAGACCTGGACACTATGATTCCACTGGAAACTGGTGGGTTCCATTGGGACCTGGGACTCTGTGATTCCATTGGGACCTGGCATCAATAACTGCCACAGTCAGTCGCATTAATAACATTCTGACACTGTCTGCGACGTCAGCATTGTGACCTTATGAATGACTCTGTTACCGTTACCTCTGTGGTGCTCTTGCGTCTCTGTTATGGTGGCCCTATTGCGCCTGTTATGGTGGCTGTGTTTCGCCTGTTATGGTGCTTCTGTTGCGTCTGTTAATGTGGCCCTGTTGCGCCTGTTATAGTAGCCCTGTTGCGCCTGTTATCTTGGCTCTGTTGCGCCTGTTATATTGCTTCTGTTATGCCTGTTGTGGTAGCCTGTTATGGTGTCTCTGTTGCGCCTGTTATGTTAGCTCTGTTGCGCCTCTATTATAGTGGCTCTGTTGCAGATGTTATAGTGGCCCTGTTGCGTCTCTATTATGGTGGCTCTGTTGCGCCTCTGTTATGGTGCCCTGTTGCGCCTGTTATTATGTATCTGTTGCGCCTGTTATGGTGGCCCTGTTGCGCCTGTTATGGTGCTTCTGTTGCGCTTGTTATGGTGGCTCTGTTGCGCCTCTGTTATTGTGACCCTGTTGTGCCTGTTATAGTGCTCTGTTGTGCCTATTATAGTGCTTCTGTTTCGACTGTTATGGTGGCTCTGTTGCGTCTGTTATGGTGGCCCTGTTGCGCCTGTTTTGGTGCTTCTGTTACGCCTGTTTTTTGGCTCTGTTGCGCCTGTTATGGTGGCCCTGTTGCGCCTGTTATGGTGGCTCTGTTACGCCTGTTATGGTGCTTCCGTTGAGCCTGTTATGGTGGCTCTGTTGCGCCTGTTATGGTGGCCCTGTTACGCCTGTTATGGCGCTTCTGTTGCGCCTGTCCACTTTAAAGTGTATCATTTCAAGTAGCTCTAACTTTATCCTAGATGATGTTAGAACACTTTGTCCCATGATGGCACTACAACCAGGACTGTCCTTGATGGCACTACAACCAGGACTGTCCTTGATGGTACTACAACCAGGACTGTCCTTGATGGTACTACTGCTGCTACTACTACTACTACCACTACTACTACTTCTACTGCTACTAGTAATACTACTACCACTATTACTACTTCTACTACTACTAATATTATTATTAATGGTTTGTGTGTATATATTGCCTCAGAAATAGTTTTGGACTACTTGGACCACCCTGGCACACCCTGGCACACCCTGGTCCTCCCCGGCACACCCTGGTCCCCCCCGGCACACCCTGGTACGCCCTGGTACATCCTGGTGCACCCTGGCCCACCCTGACACACACTAAATCTGCCTGACCCGGCCCACCCAACCATAACCCTGAGTAGCCCATCCTGGTCTTGGTTAAACCACTATGGCCCTGGCCATGTCAACCCCGTGTGGCCCACCGCGGCCCACCGTGGCCCTCCTTGGCTCGTCATTTATCATCCACCTTATTGATCTTGCTGCCTCTACCTCGGCCCTGTGTTTGTCTGTCACTCCTGCTGGAGGGCCTTAGATGAGAGAGAGAGAGAGAGAAAATAAGGGAGAGAGAGAGAGAATAAGCAGCAAGAAGAACTAGGAGGCAGCACCCTACCCAATAGTCTTACACACAGCGTGTCAAGGAATCATGTCCCTGAGCAAGACTGCGTGTTTTGCTGCGGAGAATTTGTTAGAAACTATGCGCTAACATAGCTGTGATTGCGGAGCTGAGCTATAGCTCTTGGGCATAGCATCTATACAACTAAATAGCGTAGTTTATTTGCTGCCTATTTGAGTTCTGTCCTACACATGTTTTGGTTCTATTGTACATTAGGTTTAGTACTGTTCTACACTCGTTTTAGGTCATGGAATAAGTTGAGGCTTCTTGTACTTCTTAGACAAGAGAACAATAAAAGTAACTATTTTTACACAGTTGTTTATCACTGGAAGAGTCTTCACACAAGTTCAAAGGACAAAAAGAACATAGTCCTTCATGAAGCACCTGCATAAGCACAGTGCAAATATTGGATTCAACTTGATACAATGCAGAGGCAAGGTGGGGTCAGTGGAGCCGGGAGGCTAGTTGTTACAGACACGTAGGACTGGTAGTTGATCATCCACCACCAGGACTATAGTGGTGGTGGTGACCATAGCGATGCTGGTAGGTGGCAGTAGTGGTGGTAGGTAGTAGCAGTGGTGGTGGTGACCATAGCGATGCTGGTAGGTAGCAGTAACAGTGATAGTGGTAGGTAGCATTACATTGTTAAATGCTCCAAACTTCAGAACACCCGTGACTTAACCTGATTCCTTCCCCTTTCATCTCTTCCCCCTCTCCTTTTTCTCCTATGGGTTTTCTTTTCTTTTCTTTTGCCTTAATTTTGTCCTTTATTTTTTTCGCCTTTTCCTCTCTGTGTTCTTGTCCTACCCATGCGGGTCGCCAGCTTCATTGCAGTGCTCCTTTCCTAGACTATGACTGACTCCACTACCACTTCCACTACTCCCTCCATTATTACCCCACTCTCTTGTGCCCTCCCCTGTCTGCCTGCCTATATATACCCCTTTCCCTTGTCCTGTGTGTTAGTGTGACTTTGTAAATGGTCCAAGTCGGACCGAAACGTCGTCGTAAGCTCCTCTCTTTTATATGTGCGGGTTGTGTGTGTAGGTAGCATTGATGGTGACAGGTAGCAGTGGTGGTGGCAGGTAGCAGTGGTGGTGGCAGGTAGCAGTGGTGGTGGCAGGTAGCAGTGATGGTGGCAGGTAGCAGTGGTGGTGACAGGTAGTAGTGATGGTGGCAGGTAGCAGTGGTGGTGGCAGGTAGCAGTGGTGGTGGCAGGTAGCAGTGGTGGTGGCAGGTAGCAGTGGTGGTGGCAGGTAGCAGTGGTGGTGACAGGTAGAGTGATGGTGGCAGGAGCAGTGGTGGTGCAGGTAGCAGTGGTGGTGACAGGTAGCAGTGATGGTGGCAGGTAGCAGTGGTGGTGACAGGTAGTAGTGGTGGTGACAGGTAGTAGTGATGGTGGCAGGTAGCAGTGGTGGTGACAGGTAGCAGTGGTGGTGACAGGTAGTAGTGATGGTGGCAGGTAGCAGTGGTGGTGACAGGTAGCAGAGATAATGGCAGGTAGTAGTGGTGGTGCAGGTAACAGTGGGTGGCAGGAGCAGTGGTGGTGCAGGTAGCAGTGATGGTGGCAGGTAGCAGTGGTGGTGACAGGTAGCAGTGATGGTGGCAGGTAGCATGGTGGTGACAGGTAGCAGTGATGGTGGCAGAGCAGTGGTGGTGACAGGTAGCAGTGATGGTGGCAGGTAGCAGTGGTGGTGACAGGTAGCAGTGATGGTGGCAGGTAGCAGTGGTGGTGGCAGGTAGCAGTGATGGTGGCAGGTAGCAGTGGTGGTGACAGGTAGCAGTGATGGTGGCAGGTAGCAGTGGTGGTGACAGGTAGCAGTGATGGTGGCAGGTAGCAGTGGTGGTGGCAGGTAGCAGTTGTGGTGGCAGGTAGCAGTGATGGTGGCAGGTAGCAGTGGTGGTGGCAGGTAGCAGAGATGGTGGCAGGTAGTAGTGATGGTGGCAGTTAGCAGTGATGGTGGCAGGTAGCAGTGATGGTGGCAGGTAGCAGTGGTGGTGCAGGTAGCAGTGATGGTGGCAGGTAGTAGTGATGGTATTAGGTAGCAGTGATGGTGGCAGGTAGCAGTGGTGGTGGCAGGTAGTAGTGATGGTATCAGGTAGCAGTGGTGGTAGCAGGTAGCAGTGATGGTGGCAGGTAGCAGTGGTGGTGGCAGGTAGCAGAGATGGTAGCAGGTAGTAGTGATGGTGGCAGGTAGCAGTGGTGGTGGCAGGTAGCAGAGATGGTAGCAGGTAGCAGTGATGGTGGCAGGTAGCAGTGATGGTGGCAGGTAGTAGTGATGGTGGCAGGTAGTAGTGATGGTATCAGGTAGCAGTGGTGGTGGCAGGTAGTAGTGATGGTGGCAGGTAGTAGTGATGGTGGCAGGTAGTAGTGGTGGTGGCAGGTAGTAGTGGTGGTGGCAGGTAGTAGTGATGGTGGCAGGTAGCAGTGATGGTGGCAGGTAGTAGTGGTGGTGGCAGGTAGTAGTGATGGTATCAGGTAGCAGTGGTGGTAGCAGGTAGCAGTGGTGGTGGCAGGTAGCAGTGGTGGTGGCAGGTAGCAGAGATGGTATCAGGTAGCAGTGATGGTGGCAGGTAGCAGTGATGGTGGCAGGTAGTAGTGATGGTGGCAGGTAGCAGTGATGGTGGCAGGTAGCAGTGATGGTGGCAGGTAGTAGTGATGGTATCAGGTAGCAGTGGTGGTAGCAGGTAGCAGTGATGGTGGCAGGTAGCAGTGATGGTGGCAGGTAGCAGTGATGGTGGCAGGTAACAGTGGTGGTGGCAGGTAGCAGTGATGGTGGCAGGTAGCAGTAGTGGTGGCAGGTAGCAGTGGTGGTGGCAGGTAGCAGTGGTGGTGGCAGGTAGCAGTGGTGGTGGCAGGTAGTAATCACAGAAGCCTGATTCAAACTCTACTTTAAAACATTCTATTAAATATTCATGAGCATTTTTTACACGTCATGATAATCGATCAAACAATTTTTGTAGCAGGAAGGAGTGGAGGGCAGGGAGAGAACCTTTTGGTCTTCTATTCTAACCTCAACTAAACTATAACTAATCTCTCTTGATGGATAGCCTCAATATAGATCGTAAATTCTTCTACTGTTTACTTTTCCTATATGCTACCAATACATTCCATTTATTATTCATTTATCTTACAATGAAGTATTTCTTTCTCACGTAGGTTTGGCGCCAATGAATATCTAGCTTGCAGTTATGTCCCCCCCATGCTCTTCTCCTCTCTTACATAACAACATATCCTCCCTGTAATTATCTCACAGTATCTGATAATTTGTGTGCATATCACTTGTGATGATTGTTGTCTTAGTGCTCTGACTCTCGTTGTTCTGGCATCAGTCTTACAGTAAGCTTCCTAACTTACATAATGTTTCTTTGTCTTTCTGACGAGATGAGGGCTCCATACTGGCGCCGTGTACACCATTATTAGTTTAACGTATGTCTTACACAGTGATCTGAATACATAGTAGTTCAGATTCTTAACTCTGCTAGATTTCATATCAGTCGATTATAGTCTGCTTAGAGTATGTGATCATTGGGAGAAAGGTTCGGTGTAGTGTCCATCACTAAGACCTTTCCTGTGTCGTCCTACCTTCTTGCTGCATTTTCTGGGAGTTGAATTATGTAGCCCCTTGTCTGGTCATTGGTATAACTTCTTGAAGTTGTCTTCTGCCTTTATTCCCCTATATAGACGAGTAGAAGTCCACTTCACTCTGCAGTTCTTCCTGCTGCTGTGAGAATAGCGTAAGAGCGTATAATCTCAGTGCTTAAATTTTTTTGGTTTCAAGCCGCTTAGACATAACTCTCCAGAGAAAGCTGTCCCCTCCCTCTTTATTGAGCTAGTCCTCGATTCCCCTCCATCTTCAGAGAACTGATCCTTGAATTTCTCCATCTTGAAGAGCTGGTCAACCTATCCCTGTCTGGAGGAGCTAGCCTACGAGTCCCTGTTTGGAGGAGTTAGCCTACGAGTCCCTGTCTGGAGGAGCTAGCCTACGGGTCCCTGTCTGGAAGAGCTAGCCTACGGGTCCCTGTCTGGAAGAGCTAGCCTACGGGTCCCTGTCTGGAGGAGCTGGTCCTAGACTCACTCTATTATTCTCTCTCTCAGTCTTGAGGAGCTAGTACTCGACTCTCGCTCTCTCTGTGATAAGAATGGTTAACATGGTTGGTGTCAGCAACAAAACGGGTTAAGGGCGACCATCGCGACGTACCCACAAAGCACGATACTCTCTATTAATTGCACGTCTCACAAGTTTGTGTAACACCTCGCAGGTGGAACAACTTATCACAGGTTTTGTAATTGGATCCACAGCCAGCAGTCCCCACCTGTTTGAGGCTTAATTAGCATAGCTGTTTGATTTGCAGCCCCAGGAATGTGATGGTGGCTGGTTGTGGTGGGGGTGATGTTGATCGTGCTGGTGATAGTGGGGTTAATGGCCGTGGTAGTGGTGGCTAGTTGTGATGGTGGTGGTGGTGGTGGTAGGTGTGGCGTGTCAAAGAACAGTTTACTGAGTACCTCCTCTTTATGGCTTGTCCTGAGTGCCACGTCTACATTGTGTTTACCTGGTGATAGTTCCTGTGATCACCGCACCACACACTCAGTCTGGTGATAATTCCTGTGATCACCGCACCACACACTCAGTCTGGTGATAGTTCCTGTGATCACCGCACCAAACACTCAGTCTGGTGATAATTCCTGTGATCACCGCACCACACACTCAGTCTGGTGATAATTCCTGGATCACCGCACCACACACTCAGTCTGGTGATAGTTCCTGGATCACCGCACCAAACACTCAGTCTGGTGATATTCCTGTGATCACCGCACCACACACTCTGTCTGGTGATAGTTCCTGAGATCACCGCACCACACACTCAGTCTGGTGATAGTTCCTGAGATCACCGCACCACACACTCAGTCTGGTGATAGTTCCTGAGATCACCGCACCACACACTCAGTCTGGTGATAGTTCCTGAGATCACCGCACCACACACTCAGTCTGGTGGTAGTTCCTGAGATCACCGCACCACACACTCAGTCTGGTGATAGTTCCTGAGATCACCGCACCACACACTCAGTCTGGTGGTAGTTCCTGAGATCACCGCACCACACACTCAGTCTGGTGATAGTTCCTGTGATCACCGCACCACACACTCAGTCTGGTGGTAGTTCCTGAGATCACCGCACCACACACTCAGTCTGGTGATAGTTCCTGTGATCACCGCACCACACACTCAGTCTGGTGGTAGTTCCTGAGATCACCGCACCACACACTCAGTCTGGTGATAGTTCCTGAGATCACCGCACCACACACTCAGTCTGGTGATAGTTCCTGTGATCACCGCACACACACTCAGTCTGGTGGTAGTTCCTGAGATCACCGCACCACACACTCAGTCTGGTGATAGTTCCTGAGATCACCGCACCACACACTCAGTCTGGTGATAGTTCCTGTGATCACCGCACAACACACTCAGTCTGGTGATAATTCCTGTGATCACCGCACCACACACTCAGTCTGGTGATAGTTCCTGAGATCACCGCACCACACACTCAGTCTGGTGATAGTTCCTGTGATCACCGCACCACACACTCAGTCTGGTGATATTTCCTGTGATCACCGCACCACACACTCAGTCTGGTGATAGTTCCTGAGATCACCGCACCACACACTCTGTCTGGTGATAGTTCCTGTGATCACCGCACCACACACTCAGTCTGGTGATAGTTCCTGAGATCACCGCACCACACACTCAGTCTGGTGATAGTTCCTGTGATCACCGCACCACACACTCAGTCTGGTGATAGTTCCTGAGATCACCGCACCACACACTCAGTCTGGTGATAGTTCCTGAGATCACCGCACCACACACTCAGTCTGGTGATAGTTCCTGAGATCACCGCATCACACACTCAGTGTGGTGATAGTTCCTGTGATCACCGCATCACACACTCAGTGTGGTGATAGTTCCTGAGATCACCGCACCACACACTCAGTCTGGTGATAGTTCCTGAGATCACCGCATCACACACTCAGTCTGGTGATAGTTCCTGTGATCACCGCACCACACACTCAGTCTGGTGATAGTTCCTGAGATCACCGCATCACACACTCAGTCTGGTGATAGTTCCTGTGATCACCGCATCACACACTCAGTCTGGTGATAGTTCCTGAGATCACCGCATCACACACTCAGTCTGGTGATAGTTCCTGAGATCACCGCATCACACACTCAGTCTGGTGATAGTTCCTGAGATCACCGCATCACACACTCAGTGTGGTGATAGTTCCTGTGATCACCGCATCACACACTCAGTCTGGTGATAGTTCTTGTTATCACCGCATCACACACTCAGTCTGGTGATAGTTCTTGTTATCACCGCACCACACACTCAGTCTGGTGATAGTTCCTGTGATCACCGCATCACACACTCAGTCTGGTGATAGTTCCTGTGATCACCGCACCACACACTCAGTCTGGTGATAGTTCTTGTTATCACCGCACCACACACTCAGTCTGGTGATAGTTCCTGTTATCACCGCATCACACACTCAGTGTGGTGATAGTTCCTGTGATCACCGCATCACACACTCAGTGTGGTGATAGTTCCTGAGATCACCGCACCACACACTCAGTCTGGTGATAGTTCCTGTGATCACCGCATCACACACTCAGTGTGGTGATAGTTCCTGTGATCACCGCACCACACACTCAGTCTGGTGATAGTTCCTGAGATCACCGCACCACACACTCAGTGTGGTGATAGTTCCTGTGATCACCGCACCACACACTCAGTCTGGTGATAGTTCCTGAGATCACCGCATCACACACTCAGTCTGGTGATAGTTCCTGTGATCACCGCACCACACACCGGTGGTGATGTTCCTCAGATCACCACAACATCAGTCTGTGATAGTTCTGAGATCACCGATCACACACTCAGTTGGTGATAGTTCCTGTGATCACCGCACACAACACTAGGTCGTCAGACAAAGTTACACCATAAATTACCCTAAAGCAGGAGTGTTGCTGCCATTCCTCTCACATAGAAAAAACTTTGTCTCGGATCGTTTAATGAGGAGAATATATTATCTTCACTTCCTGCAATTTCACAAAAAAATCCTAAGATCATGTTATAAAATGAGGAGACATTGTGATTCACTTGGAGTTTTAATAGATTAAGACCTTGTCGTTAGTGGATATGTGAACGTTAAGACTTGTTGAGTGAAGGGGATGTAAGACCTGTCGTTAGTGATAGTGTGGGATGTAAGACCTGTCGTTAGTGATAGTGTAGGGATGTAAGACCTGTCGTTAGTGATAGTGTGTGTGATGTAAGACCTGTCGTTAGTGATAGTGTGTGGATGTAAGACCTGTCGTTAGTGGATAGTGTGAGGGATGTAAGACCTGTCGTTAGTGATAGTGTGTGTGATGTAAGACCTGTCGTTAGTGATAGTGTGGGGATGTAAGACCTGTCGTTAGTGATAGTGTGTGGATGTAAGACCTGTCGTTAGTGATAGTGTGAGGGATGTAAGACCTGTCGTTAGTGATAGTGTGTGTGATGTAAGACCTGTCGTTAGTGATAGTGTGAGGGATGTAAGACCTGTCGTTAGTGATAGTGTGTGTGATGTAAGACCTGTCGTTAGTGATAGTGTGAGGGATGTAAGACCTGTCGTTAGTGATAGTGTGTGTGATGTAAGACCTGTCGTTAGTGATAGTGTGAGGGATGTAAGACCTGTCGTTAGTGATAGTGTGTGTGATGTAAGACCTGTCGTTAGTGATAGTGTGAGGGATGTAAGACCTGTCGTTAGTGATAGTGTTTTGGGATGTAAGACCTGTCAGTGATAGTGAGGAAAAGACTGTGTAGGATAGTGGGATGTAAGACCTGTCGTTAGTGATAGTGTGTGGGATGTAAGACCTGTCGTAGTATAGTGTGGATGTGCTGTCGTTAGTGTAGTGTGTGATGTAAGACCTGTCGTTAGTGGATAGTGTGAGGGATGTAAGACCTGTCGTTAGTGATAGTGTGTGGGATGTAAGACCTGTCGTTAGTGGATAGTGTGTGGGATGTAAGACCTGTCGTTAGTGGAGAGTGTGAGGGATGTAAGACCTGTCGTTAGTGGAGAGTGTGAGGGATGTAAGACCTGTCGTTAGTGATAGTGTGTGGGATGTAAGACCTGTCGTTAGTGGAGAGTGTGAGGGATGTAAGACCTGTCGTTAGTGATAGTGTGTGGGATGTAAGACCTGTCGTTAGTGATAGTGTGAGGGATGTAAGACCTGTCGTTAGTGGATAGTGTGTGTGATGTAAGACCTGTCGTTAGTGGATAGTGTGTGTGATGTAAGACCTGTCGTTAGTGGATAGTGTGAGGGATGTAAGACCTGTCGTTAGTGGATAGTGTGTGGGATGTAAGACCTGTCGTTAGTGGATAGTGTGAGGGATGTAAGACCTGTCGTTAGTGGATAGTGTGTGGGATGTAAGACCTGTCGTTAGTGATAGTGTGTGGGATGTAAGACCTGTCGTTAGTGGATAGTGTGAGGGATGTAAGACCTGTCGTTAGTGGATAGTGTGTGGGATGTAAGACCTGTCGTTAGTGGATAGTGTGAGGGATGTAAGACCTGTCGTTAGTGGAGAGTGTGAGGGATGTAAGACCTGTCGTTAGTGGATAGTGTGTGGGATGTAAGACCTGTCGTTAGTGATAGTGTGAGGGATGTAAGACCTGTCGTTAGTGATAGTGTGTGGGATGTAAGACCTGTCGTTAGTGATAGTGTGTGGGATGTAAGACCTGTCGTTAGTGATAGTGTGTGGGATGTAAGACCTGTCGTTAGTGATAGTGTGTGGGATGTAAGACCTGTCGTTAGTGATAGTGTGTGGGATGTAAGACCTGTCGTTAGTGGATAGTGTGAGGGATATAAGACCTGTCGTTAGTGGATAGTGTGAGGGATATAAGACCTGTCGTTAGTGGATAGTGTGAGGGATGTAAGACCTGTCGTTAGTGGATAGTGTGAGGGATATAAGACCTGTCGTTAGTGGATAGTGTGAGGGATGTAAGACCTGTCGTTAGTGGATAGTGTGAGGGATATAAGACCTGTCGTTAGTGGATAGTGTGAGGGATGTAAGAGCTGTCGTTAGTGATAGTGTGAGGGATGTAAGACCTGTCGTTAGTGGATAGTGTGTGGGATGTAAGACCTGTCGTTAGTGGATAGTGTGAGGGATGTAAGACCTGTCGTTAGTGGATAGTGTGTGGGATGTAAGACCTGTCGTTAGTGGATAGTGTGAGGGATGTAAGACCTGTCGTTAGTGGATAGTGTGAGGGATATAAGACCTGTCGTTAGTGATAGTGTGAGGGATATAAGACCTGTCGTTAGTGGACAGTGTGAGGGGTATAAGACCTGTCGTTAGTGGATAGTGTGAGGGATATAAGACCTGTCGTTAGTGGATAGTGTGAGGGATATAAGACCTGTCGTTAGTGGACAGTGTGAGGGATATAAGACCTGTCGTTAGTGGATAGTGTGAGGGATATAAGACCTGTCGTTAGTGGATATCTTGATTTCGTTAGGAAAAATGTTCTCATCCTGGCTATAATGTTTTTTTAAATTTATATACAAACGCAGTTGTTCTCTTAGCATAAAACATCTTCCAGCATCTTCAGTCTCCAGGCCAGCATCTAGAGATCAACCACACACACACACACACACACACACACACACACACACACACACACACACACACACACACACACACACACACACATACAACCACACACACACACACATACATACACACACACACACACACACACACACACACACGCACACACACACACACCACACACACATACATACACACACACACACACACACATACATACATACACACACACACACACACACACACACACACACACACACACACACATACATACACACACACATACACACACACACACACACACACACACACATACACACACACATACACACACACACACACACATACATACACACACACATACACACACACACACACACACACACACACACACACGAAGTGGAATAGTTTAGCGAACGATATAGTGGAGCGGAACCATACATAGTTTTAAGACAAGGTATGATAGAGCTCACGGAGCAGGGAGCAGAGACCCAGTAGCGGACAGTGCAGAGGCGGGGCCAGGAGCTGAGTCTCGACCCCTGCAACCACAATAGGTATACACACACACACACATACACACACACACACACACACACACACACATACATACACACACACAACACACACACACACACACACACACACACACACACACACACACACACACACACACACACACACACACATACACACACACACACATACACAACACACACACACACACACACACACACACACACATACATACAGGTGGACAGAGACAAGATGTTCCAGAGGGGACACAGAAACAAGGGGTCATAATTGGAAGTTGAAGACTCCTATGAGTCAAAGGGATGTTAGAAGTATTTCTTCAGTCATAGAGTTGTCAGGAAGTGGAATAGCTTAGAAAGCGACATAGTGAGGCAGGAACCATACAAGTTTTAAGACTAGGTTTGATAAAGCTCATGGAGCAGGAGAGAGAGGACCTAGTAGCAATCAGTGAAGAGGCGGGCCAGGAGCTATGAATCGACCCCTGCAACCACAAATAGGTGAGTACAAATAGGTGAGTACACACACATACACACACACATACACACACACACACACATATACATACACACACACATATACATACACACACACACATATACACACACACACACACACATACATACACACACACATACACACACACACATACACACACACACACACACACACACACACACACGAGTGGGGTTCCACAGGGGTCAGTCCTAGGACCGGTGCTGTTTCTGGTATTTGTGAACGACATGACGGAAGGAATAGACTCCGAATTGTCCCTGTTTGCAGATGATGTGAAGTTGATGAGAAGAATTCAATCGGACGAGGATCAGGAAGAACTACAAAGGGATCTGGACAGGCTGCAAGCCTGGTCCAGCAATTGGCTCCTGGAGTTCAACCCCACCAAGTGCAAAGTCATGAAGATTGGGGAAGGGCAAAGAAGACCGCAGACGGAGTACAGTCTAGGGGGCCCGAGACTACAAACCTCAATCAAGGAAAAAGACTTGGGGTGAGTATAACACCAGGCACATCTCCTGAGGCACACATCAACCAAATAACTGCTGCAGCATACGGGCGCCTAGCAAACCTAAGAACAGCATTCCTACATCTTAATAAAGAATCGTTCAGGACTCTGTACACTGTGTACGTTAGGCCCATACTAGAGTATGCAGCACCAGTTTGGAACCCACACCTAGCCAAGCACGTAAAGAAGCTAGAGAAAGTGCAAAGGTTTGCAAAAAGACTAGTCCCGGAGCTAAGGGGTATGTCCTACGAGGAGAGGTTAAGGGAAATCGACCTGACGACACTGGAGGACAGGAGAGATAGTGGGGACATGATAACGACATATAAGATACTGAGAGGAATTGACAAGGTGGACAAAGACAGAATGTTCCAGAGATGGGACACAGCAACAAGGGGACACAGTTGGAAGTTGAAGACTCAGATGAATCACAGAGATGTTAGGAAGTATTTCTTCAGTCACAGAGTAGTCGGGAAGTGGAATAGTTTGGGAAGCGATGTAGTGGAGGCAGGTTCCATACATAGCTTTAAGAAGAGGTATGATAAAGCTCATGGCGCAGGGAGAGTGACCCAGTAGCGGCCAGTGAAGAGGCGGGGCCAGGAGCTGTGACTCGACCCCTGCAACCACAACTACGTGAGTACAACTAGGTGAATACACACACACAACACACACACACACACACACACACACACACACACAGAGCGTGTTTGAGATGAGACTTCCGACGTCTATACTGAGAAACAGGGAAGAAATAACTGGTGGCATATTGAGCTGGTGGTGGTGGTGCTGGTAGTGGTGTTGCTGGTGGTGCTGGTGCTGGTAGTGGTGGTGCTGGTAGTGGTGGTGCTGGTAGTGGTGGTGCTGGTAGTGGTGTTGCTGGTGGTGGTGGTGCTGGTAGTGGTGTTGCTGGTGGTGGTGGTGCTGGTAGTGGTGTTGCTGGTGGTGATGTTGCTGGTAGTAGTGGTGCTGGTAGTAGTGGTGCTGGTAGTGGTGGTGCTGGTAGTGGTGGTGCTGGTAGTAGTAGTAGTAGTGCTGGTAATAGTAATGCTGGTGGTGGTGGTTGTAGCGGTAGTGGTGATGGTGATGGGCACGGTGGTGGTAGTGGTGATGGTGATGGGCACGGTGGTGGTAGTGGTGATGGTGATCGGGCACGGTGGTGGTAGTGGTGATGGTGATGGGCACGGTGGTGGTAGTAGTGATGGTGATGGGCACGGTGGTGGTAGTGGTGATGGTGATGGGCACGGTGGTGGTAGTGGTGATGGTGATGGGCACGGTGGTGGTAGTGGTGATGGTGATGGGCACGGTGGGGGTAGTGGTGATGGTGATGGGCACGGTGGTGGTAGTGGTGATGGTGATGGGCACGGTGGTGGTAGTGGTGATGGGCACGGTGGCGGTAGTAACAGTTTGTGGCGACAGTAGTCGTGGTGACTGTGACAATGGTGTTTTAACAGTACATAGTGGAACCCAAGGCGAGTTATGTTTCCCTCTCATATTCCAGCACACTGGATGGGTTCCCCTGTCATATTCCAGCACACTGGATGGGTTTCCCTGTCATATTCCAGCACACTGGATGGGTTTCCCTGTCATATTCTAACACACTGGATGGGTTTCCCTGTCATATTCCAGCACACTGGATGGGTTTCCCTGTCATATTCCAGCACACTGGAAGGGTTTCCCTGTCATATTCCACCACACTGGATGGGTTTCCCTGTCATATTCCAGCACACTGGAAGGGTTTCCCTGTCATATTCCACCACACTGGATGGGTTTCCCTGTCATATTCCACCACACTGGAAGGGTTTCCCTGTCATATTCCAGCACACTGGATGGGTTTCCCTGTCATATTCCAGCACACTGGATGGGTTTCCCTGTCATATTCCAGCACACTGGATGGGTTTCCCTGTCATATTCCAGCACACTGGATGGGTTCCCCTGTCATATTCCAGCACACTGGAAGGGTTTCCCTGTCATATTCCAGCACACTGGATGGGTTTCCCTGTCATATTCCAGCACACTGGATGGGTTTCCCTGTCATATTCCAGCACACTGGATGGGTTTCCCTGTCATATTCCAGCACACTGGAAGGGTTTCCCTGTCATATTCCAGCACACTGGAAGGGTTTCCCTGTCATATTCCAGCACACTGGATGGGTTTCCCTGTCATATTCCAGCACACTGGATGGGTTTCCCTGTCATATTCCAGCACACTGGAAGGGTTTCCTGTCATATTCCAGCACACTGGAAGGGTTTCCCTGTCATATTCCAGCACACTGGATGGGTTTCCTGTCATATTCCAGCACACTGGAAGGGTTTCCCTGTCATATTCCAGCACACTGGAAGGGTTTCCCTGTCATATTCCAGCACACTGGAAGGGTTTCCCTGTCATATTCCAGCACACTGGAAGGGTTTCCCTGTCATATTCCAGCACACTGGAAGGGTTTCCCTGTCATATTCCAGCACACTGGAAGGGTTTCCCTGTCATATTCCAGCACACTGGAAGGGTTTCCCTGTCATATTCCAGCACACTGGAAGGGTTTCCCTGTCATATTCCAGCACACTGGAAGGGGTGGTGACATGTGTCAAACAAGCTAAGCTGGGGACGGCACTAAACAATGAAGTTATGTAACTATGGAAGTTAGAAGAGGTGATGTTGGGTGGTAGTTGTGGTTGAGAGGGGTGAGGTGATGGTGGTAGTTGTGGTTGAGAGGGGTGAGGTGATAGTGGTAGTTGTGGTTGAGAGGGGTGAGGTGATGGTGGTAGTTGTGGTTGAGAGGGGTGAGGTGATGGTGGTAGTTGTGGTTGAGAGGGGTGAGGTGATGGTGGTAGTTGTTTTTGAGAGGGGTGAGGTGATGGTGGTAGTTGTGGTTGAGAGGGGTGAGGTAATGGTGGTAGTTGTGGTTGAGAGGGGTGAGGTGATGGTGGTAGTTGTAGTTGAGAGGGGTGAGGTGATGGTGGTGGTGGTTCATGAGGAGGTATATAATGTTGCTGGTTAAAACCTCTACGGACGGGGTTCGCCATCTTTCATTTACGATTACACAGTACAGATATAGACGATAATAATACGTAATACTACTACTGCTAATAATAATAATAATAATAATAATAATAATAATAATAATAGTAATAATAATAATAATAATAATAATAATAATAATAATAATAATAATAATAATAATAATAATAATTACAATCATCATAATCGTAATAATAATACAAATAATAATAATAATAATAATAATATTGTTATTATTATTATTATTATTATTATTATTATTATTATTATTATTATTATTATTATAACAATAGTAGTAATAGTAATAATAATAATATTATTATTTTTATTATTATTATTAAAATAATTATAATGTAGACACATGTAATATACATGAGGGTGTACGTTACGATGGTGTTGTACACTGATGGTGTTGTACACTGATGGTGTTGTGTACTGATGGTGTTGTACACTGATGGTGTTGTACACTGATGGTGTTCTACACTGATGGTGTTGTGTACTGATGGTGTTGTGTACTGATGGTGTTGTACACTGATGGTGTTGTACAGTGATGGTGTTCTACACTGATGGTGTTGTACAGTGATGGTGTTGTACACTGATGGTGTTGTGCACTGATGGTGTTGTGCACTGATGGTGTTGTGTACCGATGATGTTGTGTACTGATGATGTTGTGTACTGATGGTGTTGTACACTGATGGAGTTGTGCACTCAGAGAGTTGCATGATACCTCGTAACCTGGCCTCTTAACTACCATCAAGTGCTAATACTTGTACTCAGTCATCTTCAATTGTATTGTCATCTCTTCTTGAATCTTTGTTTCTTGTCTAGTATGAAATAAAGACACATGTGCAACATCTGGGTATCTTTATTGTAAACGTTTCGCCCTCCAGTGTCTTTATCAATACAAATTCTAGGACACTATGTGAAGACAGTAGAACTATATATACATAGTGTCCTAGAATTTGTATTGATAAAGACACTGGAGGGCGAAACGTTTACAATAAAGATATCCAGATGTTGCACATGTGTCTTTATTTCATACTGTCGGTATTGTATACCATTCTTGTACAACTTGTCTAGCATCTTTGAACGCATAATGGGTGGGGGGCTGCATGTTGATGCTACATACTCTATGATGGTGCCACATACTCCATGCGCAACACTGGGTATCTTTATTGAGGAAACGTTTCGCCACACAGTGGCTTCATCAGTCCATACAAAAGAGAATCGTGAAGAACAGGAGAAGTTTGAGGTGGTCAGTCCCTCAATCTTTGTATGGACTGATGAAGCCATATGTGTCTAATTTACCAACTCGTCGGTTCTCTGAACCATTCATTTATATCCTGTCTGACACAGCAACATCTTGGTATCTTAATATAGGGATTTCTTCGCTTGCCTATTCCTTGGGCACGACCTACTTCCACATTGGACAAATGTGACACCTCCTACAACTGCTGCACCTCTCCTGTCTACAGTATATAAGCTTCCTCTACGCACATATGCTGTATTCTATTCAAGATTGATGGACTGACAACATCGCCTCAAGATTGAGGGACTGACCACCTCAAACTCCTCCTGTTCTTCACGATTCTTCTTTGTATGGACTGATGAAGCCACTGTGTGGCGAAACGTTTCCTCAATAAAGATACCCAAGTGTTGCATATGTGTCTAATTTACCAACTCGTCGGTTCTCTGAACCATTCATTTACACATACTCCATGATATGGTGGTTATGGTAAGCAGCAACCTTAAACCAATAGAGCAATGCCTAATAGTATGTAATAAGGCAAATAGATTACTGGGATTTATATCAAGAAGTGTAAGGAACAGAAGACCAGCGGTTATACTGCAGCTTTATACATCATTAATGAGGCCACACCTAGTTCAGTTCTGGTCTCCATATTACAGAATAGCTATAAATTCGTTAGAAAACATTCAGCGAAGAATGACAAAATTAATTCATAGCATTAGAAATCTTCCGTATGAAGAAAGATTGAAGTCCCTTAAGTTACATTCACTTGTAAGACGAAGAATGAGGGAAGACATGATCGAAGTCTATAAGTGGAAGATGGGTATTAACAAAGGGGATATAAATAATGTCTTGAGGATATCTCTCTAAGTGAGAACCTGCAATAATGAATTCAACTTAGATAAGTTTAGATTTAGAAAGGATATAGGAAAGTATTGGTTTGGTAATAGGGTAGTTGATGAGTGTAACAGTCTGCCTAGTAGGGTGATTGAGGCTAAAACCTTGGGTAGTCTCAAGTTTATATTGGATAAATACATGAGTGAGTGGGGTTGGATTTGAGTGAGACTTGCACATGAGTTAATGGATTTATCAGAGCTCGTTGTTAGGGTAGCACTAAAGTGGGTTGAGCAAATATTCTGTTAGTGGGTTGGATTTGTGAAAGACCTGCCTAGTATAGGCCAACAGGCTTACTGCAGTGTTCCTCCTTTCTTATGTTCTTATGATGGTGCCGCATACTCCATAATGTGATGTGTATAATGACCTGAATCATTGTTAGGGTTAATGAAAGTGCCTCTTAATTAAGCTAGCTTCGATTATGGCAGCAGAATTATGGAGGTGATGTGTTCTGCAGGTAATATGGTCAGTGTCATGTTTACTATCACATATTTTTCACTGTAAGTTGCTTGCAGTACCTATTCCTCAGAGACCTTCTACCTCACCCCCTATTCTCGTTACTTTTCACTTATAAGGACTGAATACTCGAAGCAAGTTGCTTGACCACCTCTGTAGGTTGTTCCAATCATCTTGCATCCTCTCCCTCTCCTCTCCACCATGGACAAACATTGATACGTAAGTGTCCATCCATCATTGACCTCAGGCAACTATGCTGGTGATTTGTGTCCACTACGAGAGATGATCTCTACCCACTACTCTCTGCCTTCTATCCTGGTATTTCTCAGTCAACTTCAGTGCCTGCGAATGTTTAATACATATGTTGGTATGTGTGTGTGTGTGTGTGTGTGTGTGTGTGTGTGTGTCTTAACATTTAAGAGAGGGTATTCAGTAGAATATTAACTACTTATAAACCCGAATTTTTTAACAAAAGCAGGCATTCAGAATGGGAATAAAAGCATTGTGAGGGAGGGGGCAGAGGTCGCCTTTAACACCACCTCCCACTGAGACAACCTCCCACTGAGACAACCTCCCACTGAGACAACCTCCCACTGAGACAACCTCCCACTGAGACAACCTCCCACAAGATGCTTTCAACGTATGTGTCTTGAAGAAAAGTTTGCAGTTGGCGCCTCTCTCGTATAGAGAACCTCAAAAAAAAAAAAAATGACGAAATACTTCAAAATTCCTGAATTTTCTGAGCATTGGATTCATGTGAACTAATGTGAGTGGAATCTGAAGGTGATACAAATATGAACACGATATTTTATTATGATCTGAGCGATATTTATGGAAACTCACATTTTGTCTTATTGATATTGTTGTTATTTATTTTTTAAATATTGTATGTCATACGTATTCTGGTCTTCAGATGTACTTCTTTGAAGACCTCCATCTCTCTCTTAAGACCTCCACCTCTGCTTTTAAGACCTCCACCTCTGCTTCAAGACCTACACCTCTGCTTCAAGACCTACACCTCTGCTTCAAGACCTACACCTCTGCTTCAAGACCTACACCTCTGCTTCAAGACCTCCACCTCTCTCTTAAGACCTCCACCTCTGCTTCAAGACCTACATCTCTCTCTCTAGACCTCAACCTCTGCGTATACTCAACAGAAGGCCATAGAACATTGTTATGTTCATCAGAGAGCCATAGAACATTGTTATGTTCATCAGAGAGCCATAGAACATTGTTATGTTCATCAGAGAGCCATAGAACATTGTTATGTTCATCAGAGGGCCATAGAACATTGTTATGTTCATCAGAGGGCCATAGAACATTGTTATGTTCATCAGAGGGACAGAAAATCCCTGTGTTCATCAGATGGTCATATAACACAGTTGCGTTCATCAGAGGGCCATAGAACATCCCTTTGTTCATCAGAGGGCCATAGAAAATCTCTGTGTTCATCAGAGAGCCATAGAACATCCTTGTGTTCATCAGAGGGCCATAGAACACTGTGGGTAACTCACCAGAAATTAGCCTAAATTTGAGATTGTCTCTGTGATGAGGAGAAAATGCTAATTTCCTCCTCCATCCATCGCCAGCTGCGGCAACCTGTCTCAGCTGGTGATATATGGAGCCTCTTGTGTTGCAACCTCCGTGCCTCTTGTGTTGCAACCTCCGTGCCTCTTGTGTTGCAATCTCCGTGCCTCCTGTGTTGCAATCTCCGTTCCTCATGTGTTGCAACCTCCGTGCCTCCTGTGTTGCAACCTTTGTGCCTCTTGTGTTGCAATCTCCGTGCCTCCTGTGTTGCAATCTCCGTGCCTCCTGTGTTCCAACCTCCGTGTCTCCTGTGTTGCAACATCCGTGCCTCTTGTGTTGCAACCTCCGTGCCTCCTATGTTGCAACCTCCGTGCCTCCTGTGTTCCAACCTCCGTGCCTCTTGTGTTGCAACATCCGTGCCTCCTGTGTTGCAACCTCCGTGCCTCCTGTGTTGCAACCTCCGTGCCTCCTGTGTTCCAACCTCCGTGTCTCTTGTGCCTCTCGGGGGAGTTAAACATTAACTAAGGAATAATATCAGTGGGAATAATAAGAAATGTGAAGCACTTGTAACTTGTGAAGCACTTGTAACTTGTAAAGCACTTGTAACTTGTGAAGCACTTGTAACTTGTAAAGCACTTGTAACTTGTAAAGCACTTGTAACTTGTGAAGCACTTGTAACTTGTGAAGCACTTGTAACTTGTAAAGCACTTGTAACTTGTAAAGCACTTGTAACTTGTGAAGCACTTGTAACTTGTGAAGCACTTGTAACTTGTGAAGCACTTGTAACTTGTGAAGCACTTGTAACTTGTAAAGCACTTGTAACTTGTAAAGCACTTGTAACTTGTAAAGCACTTGTAACTTGTGAAGCACTTGTAACTTGTGAAGCACTTGTAACTTGTGAAGCACTTGTAACTTGTGAAGCACTTGTAACTTGTAAAGCACTTGTAACTTGTAAAGCACTTGTAACTTGTAAAGCACTTGTAACTTGTAAAGCACTTGTAACTTGTAAAGCACTTGTAACTTGTAAAGCACTTGTAACTTGTGAAGCACCTGTAACTTGTGAAGCACTTGTAACTTGTAAAGCACTTGTAACTTGGAAAGCACTTGTAACTTGTAAAGCACTTGTAACTTGTAAAGCACTTGTAACTTGTGAAGCACTTGTTACTTGTACAATATAAAAGAAACGGTAAATAGTGAGCAATAAAAGAGAAATAAATGGTATTTACAGAGAGAGAGAGAGAGAGAGAGAGAGAGAGAGAGAGAGAGAGAGAGAGAGAGTTTCAGACAGACAGACAGAAGAGAGAGAGAGAGAGAGAGAGAGAGAGAGAGAGAGAGAGAGTTTCAGACAGACAGACACAGATTGAGAGGGAGAGAGAGAGAGAGAGAGAGAGAGAGAGAGAGAGAGAGAGAGAGAGAGAGAGAGAGAGAGAGAGAGAGAGAGAGAGAGAGAGAGAGAGAGAGAGAGAGAGAGAGAGAGAGAGAGAGACAGACAGACAGACAGACAGGAAGAAGGTTGTGATAAGATGGTGAGATGAAAGGGAGATCGAGAAGACTTGTACAGAAAGGGTGTAAGTGAGAGTGTGTGATTGGATTGGGCAGAAATGATGTGTGAGAGAGTCTAACAAAGAATGTGTTTGTGAAAGATGTGTGCGTGAGTGTAAGTGTTTGCCCTAACATGGTGTGAGAGTGCGAGAGAGGGTTAGTGTATGTACTCACCTAATTGTACTCACCTAATTGTGGTTGCAGGGGTCGAGACTCAGCTCCTGGCCCCGCCTCTGCACTGTCCGCTACTGGGTCTCTGCTCTCCCTGCTCCGTGAGCTTTATCATACCTTGTCTTAAAACTATGTATGGTTCCCGCCTCCACTATATCGTTCGCTAAACTATTCCACTTCCTAACTACTCTATGGCTGAAGAATTGCTTCCTAACATCCCTCTGACTCATCTGAGTCTTCAGCTTCCAGTTGTGTCCCCTTGTTTCTGTGTTTCCTCTCTGGAACATCCTGTCACTATCTACCTTGTCGATTCCCCGCAGTATTTTGTATGTCGTTATCATGTCTCCTCTAACCCTTCTGTCCTCCAGTGTTGTTAGTCCTATTTCCCTCAACCTTTCTTCATAAGGCAGTCCCCTGAGTTGTGGAACTAGCCTTGTCGCAAACCTTTGCACTTTCTCTAATTTCTTGACGTGCTTGACCAGGTGTGGGTTCCAGACTGGTGCTGCATACTCTAGTATGGGCCTGACGTATACGGTATACAGTGTCTTGAACGATTCCTTGTTAAGGTAACGGAACGCTAATCTTAGGTTTGCCAGTCGCCCATATGCTGCCGCGGTTATCTGGTTGATGTGTGCTTCCGGAGACGTGCTTGGTGTTATACTCACCCCAAGGTCTTTCTCCTTTGATGAGGTTTGTAGCCTTTGTCCACCTAGCCTGTACTCTGTCAGCGGTCTTCTTTGCCCTTCTCCGATCTTCATGACTTTGCATTTGGTGGGGTTAAATTCGAGAAGCCAGTTGCTAGACCAGATGTCAAGCTTGTCCAGGTCTGTTTGCAGTCCTGCTTGGTCCTCTTCCGATGTGATTCTCCTCATTAATTTCACATCATCTGCGAACAGAGACACTTCTGAGTCTATCCCATCCGTCATGTCATTTACATATAGCAAGAATAGCACTGGTCCTAGGACTGACCCCTGCGGTACACCGCTCGTCACAGGCGCCCACTGTGATACCTCATCACGCACCATGACCCGTTGTTGCCTCCCTGTGAGGTATTCCCTGATCCATTCCAGTGCCCTTCCTGTTATACATGCTTGGTCTTCCATCTTCTTTACTAATCTCATGTGAGGAACTCACATGTGTGTGTGTGTGTGTGTGTGTGTGAGAGAGAGAGAGAGAGAGAGAGAGAGAGAGAGAGAGAGAGAGAGAGAGAGAGAGAGAGAGAGAGAGAGAGAGAGAGAGAGAGTGAGAGAGGGAGGGTGTGTTTTGAGAGTGTTTGCGCAGAAAGGGTGTGTGTGAGAGAGAGAAGGTGTGCGAGAGAGCAGAGAGGCGGACATCCCAGGATGCACCAGTGCTGAGCCAGACTCTCTGCTGAGTGTGTCTGTGTCGACTATTCCCACATTAAAAATCTCCTGCAGAGGTCTGCCGTACATCTGTGCCTCACAGGCAGACACAGAGGCAGCCAGGATAGCCACTCACAGCAGTAACATCGACCACTACCCATGGACTGACATGGCAGCAGCTTAGCCGTAGTTTACCATGTTAAGTGTTGAAGCCAGAGCATTGAGTGTCTCATTGAGGAGCCAAGGTGTTCAAGTGAGTGCCAGGATCCTCCAGTGAGTGCCAGGGTACTCCAGTGAGTGCCAGAGTGCTCTAGTGAGTGCCAGGGTACTCCAGTGAGTGTCAGGATCCTCCATTGAGTGCCAGGGTGCTCCAGTGAATGCCAGGGTGCTCCAGCGAGTCCCAGGGTGCTCCAGTAAGTGTCAGGGTGTTCCAGTGAGTGCCAGGGTACTCCAGTGAGTGCCAGGGTGCTCTAGTGAGTGCCAGGATCCTCCAGTGAGTGCCAGGGTGCTCCAGTGAGTGCCAGGGTGCTCCAATGAGTGCCAGGGTGCTCCAGTGAGTGCCAGGGTGTTCCAGTGAGTGCCAGGGTACTCCAATGAGTGCCAGAGTGCTCAAGTGAGTGCCAGGTTGCTCCAGTGAGTGCCAGGATTCTCAAGGGAGTAATAACGTTCAGGCACTTGCCGGACAATGAGGCAAGAGGAAGTGAACAACCGCAAGGCCATATCCGCAGGAGGGAGAGGCCGTGGCACCATGCTGAGTCTCAGGTTGGCACACACACACACACACACACACACACACACATACACACACACACATACACACACACACACACACACATACACACACACATACACACACACATACACACACACATACACACACACATACACACACACACACACACATACACACACACACACACACATACACACACACATACACACACACACATACACACACACACACACATACACACACACACATACACACACACACACACACACATACACACATACACACACACACATACACACACACACACACATACACACACACACACACACATACACACACACACACACACACACATACACACACACACACACACACACACACACACACACACATACACACACACACACACACACACACACACACACATACACACACACACACACACGCACACACACACACAATCGTTGTTGTTGTTTTTTAGTGTCAGAAAAATTTGATTGTAGTTTCATCACAAATTTACATCGCCAAAAATAACATTTTAATTCCACATTAAAATAAAATCCTGCGGGAAAAAGAATATATTTCACGATTTTTTTGTTACCAAGGCAATGTGTTCCTTCACCAAATTAAAAAAAAAAAATAATTTGACTTTTATCTAGTTTGAGTTTGCTATCAATTATAAATTTTTCTTCCTATTCCAGTCGACTGATGTTTTCCAAAACAAACAAAAAAACATTTTTCAATCTTTGCATAAAATTTCGAGTAATTCTTTTGTTATTGATAATGTTTGAAGGCAGAAATTTGTCTAATATTTATCATTGTATCCTTGATAATGTACAGCACCTGATATCATGACTTAATATAGTGTTTATCATTGTATCCTTGATAATGTACAGCACCTGATATCATGACTTAATATAGTGTTTATCATTGTATCCTTGATAATGTTCAGCACTTGATATCATGACTTAATATAGTGTTTATCATTGTATCCTTGATAATGTACAGCACTTGATATCATGACTTAATATAGTGTTTATCATTGTATCCTAGATAATGTACAGCACCTGATATCATGACTTAATATAGTGTTTATCATTGTATCCTTGATAATGTTCAGCACCTGATATCATGACTTAATATAGTGTTTATCATTGTATCCTTGATAATGTACAGCACCTGATATCATGACTTAATATAGTGTTTATCATTGTATCCTTGATAATGTACAGCACCTGATATCATGACTTAATATAGTGTTTAACATTGTATCCTTGATAATGTTCAGCACTTGATATCATGACTTAATATTGTGTTTATCATTGTATCCTTGATAATGTTCAGCACTGATATCATGACTTAATATTGTGTTTATCATTGTATCATTGATAATGTTCAGCACCTGATATCATGACTTAATATAGTGTTTATCATTGTATCCTTGATAATGTACAGCACTTGATATCATGACTTAATATTGTTGCATAAGAATTTTATGTTCAGTTTGATCTTAGTTAAGCATTGATTTTGTCTCTTTGATTATTAAATCAATTTGGGTTTGATCATAAAGAAGCCTAAAAGAAATGTGAGAAGCGACCTCCGGATAACTACCATTATACTTGAATTTCTGCAATGTTATGTCAGTAGTCTCCGTCTTTACTGTGAACGTTGTCGTTCTAACTACACTGCATAGTTGACCCTCTGAACTTTGTTCAGAGTATGCAGAAAACACTGTTACACTTCCCTGAACATATATCGTATATTATGTATTTGTGAATTAGATTTTGCAGCTGGTCATGTTAGTCTGAGATGTCGGCACTAGTTGGTGTGAACTATCTGCTTGTGGGACATAGCCGCTGTGGGATGTTTGAAATTTAGTTTTTGATGCATATGTCCTGTATGCACAGACTGTGTGCTTAAGTGGAGCACACTGTATGTGTAGGTATTGTTTGGATGCTATTAACCTTTGTTTGGGTTTTGTGAATTGGACTCTGCATTGTTTTGTGCACTCCGCCTCACAAAGTTTGCTTCTGTATACTAAGCAGTGAGTGGACGTAGCATTTGTCCAGCTTTGTGGACTCAGCTTGTGCTGATTGTCTTATTGGTGTCTCTATACGGTATTTTGTGGAGTTAGTCCTTAACTAGATGGTATCAGCAAACATATACCCAGTGTTGACTTGGGTCGTTTACAAGGGAGTTGCAAACACTGATGCGTGTGAAGGTCTTAAGAGTTGTGTGTTGGAATAATTACCATTTGTGGGTTGGTTAACTTACATTTGGTGTACAAGTTCATAAAGAAGCCATGTTGTAGACACAAGGAGCTCCCACAAGAAGCAATGTTGTAGACACAAGGAGCTCCCACAAGAAGCAATGTTGTAGAGACAAGGAGCTCCCACAAGAAGCCATGTTGTAGAGACAAGGAGCTCCCACAAGAAGCAATGTTGTAGACACAAGGAGCTCCCACAAGAAGCCATGTTGTAGAGACAAGGAGCTCCCACAAGAAGCCATGTTGTAGAGACAAGGAGCTCCCACAAGAAGCAATGTTGTAGAGACAAGGAGCTCCCACAAGAAGCCATGTTGTAGAGACAAGGAGTCCACAAGAACAATGTTGTAGACACAAGGAGCTCCACAAGAAGTCATGTTGTAGAGTCAAGGAGCTCTACAAGAAGCCATGTTGTAGAGACAAGGAGCTCCCACAAGAAGCAATGTTGTAGACACAAGGAGCTCCCACAAGAAGCCATGTTGTAGAGACAAGGAGCTCCCACAAGAAGCAATGTTGTAGACACAAGGAGCTCCCACAAGAAGCCATGTTGTAGAGACAAGGAGCTCCCACAAGAAGCAATGTTGTAGACACAAGGAGCTCCCACAAGAAGCATGTTGTAGACAAGGAGCTCCCTACAAGAAGCAATGTTGTAGAGACAAGGAGCTCCCACAAGAAGCATGTTGTAGAGACAAGGAGCTCCCACAAGAAGCCATGTTGTAGAGACAAGGAGCTCCCACAAGAAGCCATGTTGTAGAGACAAGGAGCTCCCACAAGAAGCAATGTTGTAGAGACAAGGAGCTCCCACAAGAAGCCATGTTGTAGAGACAAGGAGCTCCCACAAGAAGCAATGTTGTAGAGACAAGGAGCTCCCACAAGAAGCCATGTTGTAGAGACAAGGAGCTCCCACAAGAAGCAATGTTGTAGACACAAGGAGCTCCCACAAACATAAGACAGGGGTACAGAGCAATGTTGTAGAGACAAGGAGCTCCCACAAGAAGCAATGTTGTAGAGACAAGGAGCTCCCACAAGAAGCAATGTTGTAGAGACAAGGAGCTCCCACAGAAGCATGTTGAAGACAAGAGCCCACAAGCAATGTTGTAGAGACAAGGAGCTCCCACAAGAAGCAATGTTGTAGAGACAAGGAGCTCCCACAAGAAGTCATGTTGTAGAGTCAAGGAGCTCCTACAAGAAGCCATGTTGTAGAGACAAGGAGCTCCCACAAGAAGCAATGTTGTAGAGACAAGGAGCTCCCACAAGAAGCAATGTTGTAGAGACAAGGAGCTCCCACAAGACAATGTTGTAGAGACAAGGGCTCCACAAGAAGTCATGTTGTAGAGTCAAGGCTCCACAAGAACATGTTGTAGAGACAAGGGGCTCCCAAGAAGCATGTTGTAAGCAAGGAGCCAAGAAGCCATGTTGTAGACACAAGGAGCTTCCACCCAAAACTAATCTGAAAGCCGAAAAATACGGGAGGAATAAAAGGGAAATAATTGTAATGAATGAAGGAATTGCTGCTTGAGAGAAAAACTGTAAGAGATATAAGAGAAAGAAGCTCCCTCAAGGGAAGATGTCACAACTGGGGTGCTACAAGGATCAGTAATTGAACTGATGTTTAAAATATATATATATATAAATTATTCACCAGTGGCGACAGAAACTAAAACAGAAATTGCAGATAATGAGAAAAGTATTACATAAGATAAACAATATAAACTGATGTCAATCATTTTAGGATGACTTGGACAAATAGAGAAAATGGGGTGATAAATGTATGATTGAAGTTAATGTAGGTAAATACCATGTAATGGAAGCGAGAGGCGGTAAAATGTATATAGATTATTTCATAAAGTCATATAAACAAAATTATGATAAACTCATAAACTCTTGCGAACTATGAAATAGTTTTCAAATATATAAAGGAAGAAATACTGAAGAAACTCTTTACGTTCAGGTAAAAACTGTAATACGCAGCTGCTGGCTGGTGACGACACAACAAAACTTTTAAGTTAGAAAAAGCAATAACAAAAAGAATACCTTCACAAAGACTATATGATGTTAAATGTATGAGGTATGATGAAGTGAAAGTTGTGATGAAATATGATGAAGTGAAAGTTGTGATGAAATATGATGAAGTGAAAGTTGTGATGAGATATGATGAAGTGAAAGTTGTGATGAAATATGATGAAGTGAAAGTTGTGATGAAATATGATGAAGTGAAAGTTGTGATGAGATATGATGAAGTGAAAGTTGTGATGAAATATGAAGTGAAAGTTGTGATGAGATATGATGAAGTGAAAGTTGTGATGAGATATGATGAAGTGAAAGTTGTGATGAAATATGATGAAGTGAAAGTTGTGATGAATATGATGAAGTGAAAGTTGTGATGAGATATGATGAAGTGAAAGTTGTGATGAGATATGATGAAGTGAAAGTTGTGATGAGATATGATGAAGTGAAAGTTGTGATGAGATATGATGAAGTGAAAGTTGTGATGAGATATGATGAAGTGAAAGTTGTGATGAGATATGATGAAGTGAAAGTTGTGATGAGATATGATGAAGTGAAAGTTGTGATGAGATATGATGAAGTGAAAGTTGTGATGAATATGATGAAGTGAAAGTTGTGATGAGATATGATGAAGTGAAAGTTGTGATGAATATGATGAAGTGAAAGTTGTGATGAGATATGATGAAGTGAAAGTTGTGATGAATATGATGAAGTGAAAGTTGTGATGAGATATGATGAAGTGAAAGTTGTGATGAATATGATGAAGTGAAAGTTGTGATGAGATATGATGAAGTGAAAGTTGTGATGAATATGATGAAGTGAAAGTTGATGAATATGAAGGAAAGTTGTGATGATATGAAGTGAAAGTTGTGATGAGATATGATGAAGTGAAAGTTGTGATGAATATGATGAAGTGAAGTTGTGATGAATATGATGAAGTGAAAGTTGTGATGAATATGATGAAGTGAAAGTTGTGATGAGATATGATGAAGTGAAAGTTGTGATGAGATATGATGAAGTGAAAGTTGTGATGATATATGATGAAGTGAAAGTTGTGATGAGATATGATGAAGTGAAAGTTGTGATGAGATCACTGATGAAGGAGTGTTATATGATGCACATAAATGAGCATATATGATGGTGAATGAACTGAGTATGACTATCAGTTTTGAGATCAAGACCTTGATCATAAGCTGATCCGGGAACGACTGGTTCCCCGACAGCGCTGATATGACCCCTCCACGGGTGTATGACTTCCCACGGTAAATCAACTCCATAAAACTGGGATGAAGCTGTGCAGGACATAATCACGTACAATGACATCAGGTATAACAAGACACTTACTTGTAAAGTCAGAATAAAACTGAGCAGAAGACACACTGGGCAGTGGCAGACATATTGGGCAGAGTGGCAGACACACTGGGCAGGGTGGCAGACATACTGGGCAGGGTGGCAGACACACTGTGCAGAGTGGCAGACACACTGGGCAGAGTGGCAGACATACTGTGCAGAGTGGCAGACACACTGTGCAGAGTGGCAGACACACTGTGCAGAGTGGCAGACACACTGGGCAGTGGCAGACATACTGGGCAGAGTGGCAGACACACTGGGCAGGGTGGCAGACATACTGGGCAGGGTGGCAGACACACTGTGCAGAGTGGCAGACACACTGGGCAGAGTGGCAGACACACTGTGCAGAGTGGCAGACACACTGTGCAGAGTGGCAGACACACTGTGCAGAGTGGCAGACACAGTGGGCAGAGTGGCAGACACACTGGGCAGAGTGACAGACACACTGGGCAGAGTGGCAGACACACTGTGCAGAGTGGCAGACACACTGGGCAGGGTGGGAGACACACTGGGCAGAGTGGCAGACACACTGGGCAGAGTGGCAGACACACTGGGCAGAGTGGCAGACACACTGTGCAGAGTGGCAGACACAGTGGGCAGAGTGGCAGACACACTGGGCAGAGTGGCAGACACACTGGGCAGAGTGGCAGACACACTGTGCAGAGTGGCAGACACAGTGGGCAGAGTGGCAGACACACTGGGCAGAGTGGCAGACACACTGGGCAGAGTGGCAGACACACTGGGCAGAGTGGCAGACACACTGGGCAGAGTGGCAGACATACTGGGCAGAGTGGCAGACACACTGGGCAGGGTGGGAGACACACTGGGCAGAGTGGCAGACACAGTGGGCAGAGTGGCAGACACAGTAGGCAGAGTGGCAGACAGTGCGCATAGTGGCAGACACACTGTGCAGAGTGGCAGACACAGTGGGCAGAGTGGCAGACACAGTGGGCAGAGTGGCAGACACAGTGGGCAGAGTGGCAGACAGTGGGCAGAGTGGCAGACACACTGTGCAGAGTGGCAGACACAGTTGGCAGAGTGGCAGACACAGTGGGCAGAGTGGCAGACAGTGGGCAGAGAGGCAGACACAGTGGGCAGAGTGGCAGACACACTGGGCAGAGTGTCAGACACACTGGGCAGAGTGACAGACACACTGGGCAGAGTGGCAGACACACTGGGCAGAGTGGCAGACACACTGGTCAGAGTGGCAGACACACTGGGCAGAGTGGCAGACATACTGGGCAGAGTGGCAGACACACTGGGCAGAGTGGCAGACACACTGGGCAGAGTGGCAGACACACTGGGCAGAGTGGCAGACACACTGGGCAGAATGGCAGACACACTAGGCAGAGTGGCAGACACACTGGTCAGAGTGGCAGACACACTGGGCAGAGTGGCAGACATACTGGGCAGAGTGGCAGACACACTAGGCAGAGTGGCAGACACACTGGGCAGAGTGGCAGACACACTGGGCAGAGTGGCAGACACACTGGGCAGAGTGGCAGACATACTGGGCAGAGTGGCAGACACACTGGGCAGAGTGGCAGACACACTGGGCAGAGTGGCAGACATACTGGGCAGAGTGGCAGACACACTGGGCAGGGTGGGAGACACACTGGGCAGAGTGGCAGACACACTGGGCAGAGTGGCAGACATACTGGGCAGAGTGGCAGACACACTGGGCAGAGTGTCAGACACACTGGGCAGAGTGTCAGACACACTGGGCAGAGTGGCAGACACACTGGGCAGAGTGGCAGACACACTGGGCAGAGTGGCAGACACACTGGGCAGAGTGGCAGACACACTGGGCAGAGTGGCAGACCGGTGGAATTAATTGAACTGCGAGGTGACGACTGCTTCATCCACCAGAAATTTTGATAACAATATACACTGAGGAAATTTCTGAAGACAGTAGACCATGAGCAGACCTTTACTAGTGTAACTTGAGGTAGATCGTTACAACTAGTTGAGTACACACACAGACGACACACACACACACACACACACACACACACACACACACACACACACACACACACACACACACACACACACACACACACACATGAAGATCGGGGAAGGGCAAAGAAGACCGCAGACAAAGTATAGTCTAGGTGGCCAAAGACTGCAAACCTCACTCAAGGAAAAAGATCTTGGGGTGAGTATAATACCGAGCACATCTCCTGAGGCACACATCAACCAGATAACTGCTGCAGCATACGGGCGGCTGGCAAACCTAAGAATAGCGTTCCAATACCTCACTAAGGAATCATTCAAGACTCTGTACACCATATACGTCAGGCCCATACTGGAGTATGCAGCACCAGTTTGGAACCCACACCTGGTCAAGCACGTCAAGAAATTAGAGAAAGTGCAAAGGTTTGCAACAAGACTAGTCACAGAGCTAAGGGGATTGTCCTACGAAGAAAGGTTAAGGGAAATCGGCCTGACGACACTAGAGAACAGGAGGGTTAGGGGAGACATGATAACGACATATAAAATACTGCGAGGAATAGATAAGGTGGACAGAGACAAGATGTTTCAGAGAGGGGACACAGAAACAAGGGGTCACAATTGGAAGTTGAAGACTCCTATGAGTCAAAGGGATGTTAGGAAGTATTTCTTCAGTCATGGAGTTGTCAGGAAGTGGAATAGCCTAGAAAGCGACGTAGTGGAGGCAGGAACCATACATAGTTTTAAGACGAGGGTTGATAAAGCTCATGGAGCAGGGAGAGAGAGGACCTAGTAGCAATCAGTGAATAGGCGGGACCAGGAGCTATGAATCGACCCCTGCAACCACAACTAGGTGAATACAACTAGGTGGGTACACACACACACACACACACATAGCTATTGAGATAAAATTACAGTGACACATGGAATCTGTATTTCATGGTATTTTAGGATTCTCTGAAGCTGGCGCTAACACTCCTCTCTGATTGGCTGTTTCAGGGACAGATGTCGCTACCGAAACCAGATACTTGTAGTGTCACCATATTCACTTGTCAGTGTGATACAGTGTCTCCTAGTGGATGATTACTGCTGTTTTGAGGCTTTATTGTCAGGGCTGTCCTTGTGTAAGGAGGGATGAAGCCAGGCTTCTCAGGGCTGTCCTTGTGTCAGGAGGGATGAAGCCAGGCTTCTCAGGGCTGTCATTGTGTCAGGAGGGATGACTCCAGGCGTCTCAGGGCTGTCATTGTGTCAGGAGGGATGAAGCCAGGCTTATCAGGGCTGTCATTGTGTCAGGAGGGATAAAGCCAGGCTTCTCAGGGTTGTCATTGTGTCAGGAGGGATGACTCCAGGCGTCTCAGGGCTGTCATTGTGTCAGGAGGGATGAAGCCAGGCTTCTCAGGGCTGTCATTGTGTCAGGAGGGATGAAGCCAGGCTTCTCAGGGCTGTCATTGTGTCAGGAGGGATGAAGCCAGGCTTCTCAGGGCTGTCATTGTGTCAGGAGGGATGAAGCCAGGCTTCTCAGGGCTGTAATTGTGTCAGGAGGATGAAGCCAGGCTTCTCAGGGCTGTCATTGTGTCAGGAGGGTTGAAGCCAAGCTTCTCAGGGCTGTCATTGTGTCAGGAGGGATGAAGCCAGGCTTCTCAGGGTTGTCATTGTGTCAGGAGGGATGAAGCCAGGCTTCTCAGGGCTGTCATTGTGTCAGGAGGGTTGAAACCAGGCTTCTCAGGGCTGTCATTGTGTCAGGAGGGATGAAGCCAGGCTTCTCAGGGTTGTCATTGTGTCAGGAGGGATGAAGCCAGGCTTCTCAGGGCTGTCATTGTGTCAGGAGGGTTGAAGCCAGGCTTCTCAGGGCTGTCATTGTGTCAGGAGGGTTGAAACCAGGCTTCTCAGGGCTGTCATTGTGTCAGGAGGGATGAAGCCAGGCTTCTCAGGGTTGTCATTGTGTCAGGAGGGATGAAGCCAGGCTTCTCTTGATAATATACCTGGAACCATTGTTAGGAATATTTCCCTTTGATCTACCGCAGATGAGAGGATAGTGTGACTTGGTGTGCCGATAATCTACCTTAGCTTCACCTGTGTCTAGTGAAGCTGGGTCGTGACGCTCGCTTCACCTGTGTCTAGTGAAGCTGGGTCGTGACGCTAGCTTCACCTGTGTCTAGTGAAGCTGGGTCGTGACGCTCGCTTCACCTGTGTCTAGTGAAGCTGGGTCGTGACGCTCACTTCACCTGTGTCTAGTGAAGCTGGGTCGTGACGCTCGCTTCACCTGTGTCTAGTGAAGCTGGGTTGTGACGCTCACTTCACCTGTGTCTAGTGAAGCTGGGTCGTGACGCTAGCTTCACCTGTGTCTAGTGAAGCTGGGTTGTGACGCTCGCTTCACCTGTGTCTAGTGAAGCTGGTCGTGACGCTCACTTCACCTGTGTCTAGTGAAGCTGGGTCGTGACGCTCACTTCACCTGTGTCTAGTGAAGCTGGGTTGTGACGCTCACTTCACCTGTGTCTAGTGAAGCTGGGTCGTGACGCTCACTTCACCTGTGTCTAGTGAAGCTGGGTTGTGACGCTCGCTTCACCTGTGTCTAGTGAAGCTGGGTCGTGACGCTCACTTCACCTGTGTCTAGTGAAGCTGGGTCGTGACGCTCACTTCACCTGTGTCTAGTGAAGCTGGGTTGTGACGCTCACTTCACCTGTGTCTAGTGAAGCTGGGTCGTGACGCTCACTTCACCTGTGTCTAGTGAAGCTGGGTCGTGACGCTCGCTTCACCTGTGTCTAGTGAAGCTGGGTCGTGACGCTCGCTTCACCTGTGTCTAGTGAAGCTGGGTCGTGACGCTCACTTCACCTGTGTCTAGTGAAGCTGGGCAGTGACGCTCACTTCACCTGTGTCTAGTGAAGCTGGGTCGTGACGCTCACTTCACCTGTGTCTAGTGAAGCTGGGTTGTGACGCTCACTTCACCTGTGTCTAGTGAAGCTGGGTCGTGACGCTCACTTCACCTGTGTCTAGTGAAGCTGGGTCGTGACGCTCGCTTCACCTGTGTCTAGTGAAGCTGGGTCGTGACGCTCGCTTCACCTGTGTCTAGTGAAGCTGGGTCGTAACGCTCGCTTCACCTGTGTCTAATGAAGCTGGGTCGTGACGCTCGCTTCACCTGTGTCTAGTGAAGCTGGGTCGTGACGCTCGCTTCACCTGTGTCTAGTGAAGCTGGGTCGTGACGCTCGCTTCACCTGTGTCTAGTGAAGCTGGGTCGTGACGCTAGCTTCACCTGTGTCTAGTGAAGCTGGGTCGTGACGCTCACTTCACCTGTGTCTAGTGAAGCTGGGTCGTGACGCTCGCTTCACCTGTGTCTAGTGAAGCTGGGTCGTGACGCTCGCTTCACCTGTGTCTAGTGAAGCTGGGTCGTGACGCTCACTTCACCTGTGTCTAATGAAGCTGGGTCGTGACGCTCGCTTCTCCTGTGTCTAGTGAAGCTGGGTCGTGACGCTCGCTTCACCTGTGTCTAGTGAAGCTGGGTCGTGACGCTCGCTTCACCTGTGTCTAGTGAAGCTGGGTCGTGACGCTAGCTTCACCTGTGTCTAATGAAGCTGGGTCGTGACGCTCACTTCACCTGTGTCTAGTGAAGCTGGGTCGTGACGCTCGCTTCACCTGTGTCTAGTGAAGCTGGGTCGTGACGCTCAACACTTGCACTAATAACAATATTCTTGGGGACAAATATGAGAGGATTTTTCCCACATGATAAGGAGACATTTGAACGAAATCTAAATATAAATGAAATTGTAAAAATTAAAAAAACTTTATATTTAGCAATATTTTAACATTTATTAAAGTTTCTTAAACATTTTTAGTCATTTCAATAATTTTAAAATATGTAAAAAAATAAAAACATTAATTTAAAGTAAGAGTTTATTCAGCAGCTGAAATCTGTAAAGGTTCACTTGCTTTAAAAATTTATTCTGAAATTTGAGTTTTTTGAAGTGTTTATGAGGGAGGCGATGAACCTTGACCTTTGTCAAGCAGGGGGGAAGAGCTCTTGAGTCAAGGAATTGGAGCTATCCTCTTCTTAAGTAAAATGACATTAGCGCAATTTTATGCGGGTTTCTGCATTGCATTGTTATATATATATATATATATATATATATATATATATGGCAACGACTTCACCACGCTCTAGTGGAAAATGGGTATTAACAAAGGGGATATAAATAAGGGAGGAGTGTGCAATAATTTTTATGAACTGACATAATTGTAAACCATAATTTATGAACTATGGATAAATGTCACCCATAATTTCAGGAAAATGCTAGGCTTTTTGTGGGTACTGTAATGTAGTTGAAATGGGGAAATGTAGTGAAATCCTGCCGGGATTTATTTTCCACACAGATGTGATTTACACAGATTTTGCAAAGGCGTTTGACAAATGCGATCAAGGAGTGATAGCGCACAAAATGAGGGCCATAGGCATTACTGGGAAGGTAGGCAGATGGATATTTGAGTTCTTAACACACAGAACACAAAAAGTAGTAGTGAACAGGGCAAGATCCAGCATCAGCGAGGTCAAAAGCTCAGTGCCCCAAGGCACTGTCCTGGCACCTCTGCTGTTTCTCATCCTCATAGCAGACATAGATAAAAACACCCAGCACACTTTTGTATCATCATTTGCAGATGACAGTAAAATAAGCATGAAAGTCACTACGGTAGAAGACACTGAAAAATTACAGGAAGACATAAGCAGGGTCTTCCAGTGGGCAGTGGAGAACAACATGACGTTCAATGGTGATAAGTTTCAGCTGCTTAGGTATGGAAAAAATGAAGAACTCAAAAGGAACACTATATACAAAACGCAAGAGGGTCACCACATAGAACGAAAGGAACACGTAAAGGACTTGGGAATAATTATGTCTGCTGATCTGTCTTTTAAAGACCATAACAAGACAAAGATCACAACAGCCAGGAAGATGACGGGGTGGGTATTGAGAACTTTCAAAACAAGGGAAATAATGCCGATGGTGACACTCTTCAAATCGCTAGTGCTCCCTCACTTAGAATACTGCTCAGTGCTGACGGCCCCGTTCAGGACAGGAGAAATATCAGAGCTGGAACAAATTCAGAGATCGTTTACGGCTCATATTGAGCCATTGAAACATCTAAATTATTGGGAACGCCTTCAAGTCTTGAACATGTACTCATTGGAGCGGAGGAGAGAGAGATACATGATAATATATACCTGGAAAGTACTTGAGGGCCTGGTCCCAAATCTGCACACTGCCATACCAACATACTGGAGTGAGATATATGGGAGGAAGTGTAAAATAAACCCAGTGAGGAGCAGGGTTGCGGTGGGGACAATACGGGAGCACTGTATTAACATCCGGGGTCCCAGACTATTCAACATCTTACCAGAAGATATCCGAAACACGGCTGGGACCAGTGTAGAAGCCTTCAAGAGGAAACTGGACAAGTATCTTCACCAGGTGCCAGATCAACCAGGCTGTGATGGATATGTGGGGCAGCGGGCCTCCAGCAGCAACAGCCTGGTTGACCAGGCAAGCACCAGACGAGCCTGGCCCATGGCCGGGCTCAGAAAGTAGATAAACTCTCGAAACTCTTCAAAGGTATATCAAAGGTATGTGTTTGGTGAGCGGGTAAGAGTGGGTGGCTTGGCTGGGCAGTCACGTGGAAGCGGCAGGAGTGAGAGAGGCAGGACTGACGCCGCCTAGTTAAGATAAGTTTTGTAATGTTGTACTCCTTTTGTTTAGCCAACTCAAGCCATAGGCACTTTTATTGTTTACCAGTACGCTCCCCTGGGCTCTGATATGGTCAGGGCTCCGTTAGCTGAGTGGAGAGCTGGTGAATGTGGGTAATATGGTTTCGGCAGGAGGGTAGAATAGTGTGGGGCCTAGTGTCAACCGTGCACCACCCCCATACGTCCAGGGTTTGTTTATTTTGCGGCAACTCTCCATGTATCTGTTTGTGGGTGTTTATGCTACGAGAGAGAGAGAGAGAGAGAGAGAGAGAGAGAGAGAGAGAGAGAGAGAGAGAGAGAGAGAGAGAGAGAGAGAGAGAGAGATGGGTGTATATTTAGTGAGTAGATATAGTGTTATATTAAATAAAGGTAAAGTTTTGTAACGAGGAATTTTCCCTGAACCCTCTGATAACCAACCCATTCATGTGTTAAATGCTGGTTTAGCGCTCTCTGTTTTGACAGGAATAGCCCTGGGGGGCCTTGGAAAAATAAACACATAAGCAGTGGGCTTTATCGAGTCTGTCTCGATAAAGCCCACTGCGTGGGCGAAACGTTGTCAATAAAGGATCACATTATACTGCTTATGTGTTTATTTTTCCATTGTGTCGGTATTTTATACCATTTATTTCCACTGGGTGGCCTTGTTTTACATGTGATTTGTGTAACTTTTACCTTTGCCCTTAGACAAGGCCTTAGGCCTCAGGAGATCCCACTTTTCTGCGTAACACACAACTATTGCGACACTTTACTGTGGCAACTGAAGTCTCCCAGCTCAGACTGATACTACTGAAGTCTCCCAGCTCAGACTGACACTACTGAAGTCTCCCAGCTCAGACTGATACTACTGAAGTCTCCCAGCTCAGACTGACACTACTGAAGTCTCCCAGCACAGTCTGACACTACTGAAGTCTCAAAGCTCAGACTGATACTACTGAAGTCTCCCAGCTCAGACTGATACTACTGAAGTCTCCCAGCTCAGACTGATACTACTGAAGTCTCCCAGCTCAGACTGATACTACTGAAGTCTCCCAGCTCAGACTGACACTACTGAAGTCTCCCAGCTCAGTCTGACACTACTGAAGTCTCAAAGCTCAGACTGATACTACTGAAGTCTCCCAGCTCAGTCTGACACTACTGAAGTCTCCCAGCTCAGTCTGACACTACTGAAGTCTCCCAGCTCAGTCTGACACTACTGAAGTCTCCCAGCTCAGACTGACACTACTGAAGTCTCCCAGCTCAGTCTGACAATACTGAAGTCTCCCAGCTCAGACTGACACTACTGAAGTCTCCCAGCTCAGACTGACACTACTGAAGTCTCTCAGCTCAGACTGACACTACTGAAGTCTCCCAGCTCAGACTGATACTACTGAAGTCTCTCAGCTCAGTCTGACACTACTGAAGTCTCCCAGCTCAGTCTGACACTACTGAAGTCTCCCAGCTCAGTCTGACACTACTGAAGTCTCAAAGCTCAGACTGATACTACTGAAGTCTCTCAGCTCAGTCTGACACTACTGAAGTCTCCCAGCTCAGTCTGACACTACTGAAGTCTCCCAGCTCAGTCTGACACTACTGAAGTCTCCCAGCTCAGTCTGACACTATTGAAGTCTCCCAGCTCAGTCTGACACTACTGAAGTCTCAAAGCTCAGACTGATACTACTGAAGTCTCTCAGCTCAGTCTGACACTACTGAAGTCTCCCAGGTCAGTCTGACACTACTGAAGTCTCCCAGCTCAGTCTGACACTACTGAAGTCTCCCAGCTCAGACTGACACTACTGAAGTCTCCCAGCTCAGTCTGACACTACTGAACTCTCCCAGCTCAGTCTCACACTACTGAAGTCTCCCACCTCAGTCTCACACTACTGAAGTCTCCCAGCTCAGTCTGACACTACTGAAGTCTCCCAGCTCAGACTGACACTACTGAAGTCTCCCAGCTCAGTCTGACACTACTGAAGTCTCCCAGCTCAGTCTGACACTACAGAAGTCTCCCAGCTCAGTCTGACACTACTGAAGTCTCCCAGCTCAGTCTGACACTACTGAAGTCTCCCAGCTCAGTCTGACACTACTGAAGTCTCCCAGCTCAGACTGACACTACTGAAGTCTCCCAGCTCAGTCTGACACTACTGAAGTCTCCCAGCTCAGTCTGACACTACTGAAGTCTCCCAGCTCAGTCTGACACTACTGAAGTCTCCCAGCTCAGTCTGACACTACTGAAGTCTCCCAGCTCAGTCTGACACTACTGAAGTCTCCCAGCTCAGTCTGACACTACTGAAGTCTCCCAGCTCAGTCTGACACTACTGAAGTTTCCCAGCTCAGTCTGACACTACTGAAGTCTCCCAGCTCAGACTGACACTACTGAAGTCTCTCAGCTCAGACTGACACTACTGAAGTCTCCCAGCTCAGACTGACACTACTGAAGTCTCCCAGCTCAGTCTGACACTACTGAAGTCTCCCAGCTCAGTCTGACACTACTGAAGTCTCCCAGCTCAGTCTGACACTACTGAAGTCTCCCAGCTCAGACTGACACTACTGAAGTCTCCCAGCTCAGTCTGACACTACTGAAGTCTCCCAGCTCAGTCTGACACTACTGAAGTCTCCCAGCTCAGTCTGACACTACTGAAGTCTCCCATCTCAGTCTGACAATACTGAAGTCTCCCAGCTCAGTCTGACACTACTGAAGTCTCCCAGCTCAGTCTGACACTACTGAAGTCTCCCAGCTCAGTCTGACACTACTGAAGTCTCCCAGCTCAGTCTGACACTACTGAAGTCTCCCAGCTCAGTCTGACACTACTGAAGTCTCCCAGCTCAGTCTGACACTACTGAAGTCTCCCAGCTCAGACTGACACTGTTTCGCTCTCCAGAAGCTTTGTCAAGTCGTTACGGTAACGGCTTGACAAAGCTGGGTGATTGCCGCCCACTGCTGGGTGACTGCCGCCCACTGCTGGGTGACTGCCGCCCACTGCTGGGTGACTCGCCCACTGTTGGGTGACTGCCGCCCACTGCTGGGTGACTGCCGCTAACTGCTGGGTGACTGCCGCCCACTGCTGGGTGACCCACTGCTGGGTGACTGCCGCCCACTGCTGGGTGACCCACTGCTGGGTGACCTGCCGTGCACTGCTGGGTGACTGCCGCCCTCTGCTGGGCAGCAGATGCCCACAGAAGTCTGCATGAATTCTAACACCTCGTCTTTAAAATATTTTACACACACACTCACTGTATATCTTTCATTTATTCTACATGTGTGTTAATTAGTGAAGAACCCACTGGGTATGTACACTCATACTCTTGGTAAAAGCCAGTTATCCTGGCAAGATGTTTACAAAGTCTCCAAACTTGAGAGTGTATGATGGTGGTGGTAAAGTTGGTGAGCAGCAAACTTGAGCTAAGTTGAGAGAGGTGCTGTAATGGCAGTGAGCGTCTAATGTCAGGCGCACGACTGTCACATTAAGATAGACGCTGCTTTGACACGAGTATGGAGGAGAGCTCTCTGGTGGTGTCATGCAGGCTGCCTGCACCATCACTCCAGGCTCCAGGAGAGCTCTCTGGTGGTGTCATGCAGGCTGCCTGCACCATCACTCCAGGTTCCAGGAGAGCTCTCTGGTGGTGTCATGCAGGCTGCCTATACCATCACTCCAGGCTCTAGGGGAACTCTCTGGTGGTGTCATGCAGGCTGCCTGCACCATCAACTGGACATAAAACAGATATAATAGCTCTAACAAAGACATTATTCAACTTAATGAGTTGAAGTTTGTTGAGTGCCACGTCAGGTTGTACAAACTCCTTCACACTGATACCACGCTGGCGCCAGATTCATCTGTAAAAACTTGCATTTGTGGTCACAGTGGGACCTATGTTATCTCCCTATGGTGTATAAATATACCTAGCTAGATGAATCTTGTTGTAGCCAAGTGGCCCAGTGGCTTACGCCAAGGTCTGGAGTTTTATAACTCACTTGCCACGAGTTCAATCTCCACCGTACCGTGGTTTCTTTGCAACATGTTATTACTATTCCGTGAGTCATACCAACAGCAGTAATGAGGTCCTTGTATGCCTGGAATAATTTGTTCTAATGTATTTGAAAAGATACGAAAGCTACATTTAGGCTTGGCGAATAGAATCTATTCTTGCAGCCTAAATGTCTATTTAATAGAACCAATAGACTATGTGTTTAGTTGCAGTTTCTTGAAGGACATGTAAAATTAAACTTTGATGTGATATGTTGTTGAATGCGTCTAGTATGCATACATTTATCGGGTGTATGAAGTACTAACCTCAATCCTGCAGTCATCTTTGCCGTCTTTAAGTGGGTAAGAAGAAGCATATAGTGGCGATGTGCAACCCTGACAAGTCAGAATGCTCAAGTGCTGAAGCAATGCAGCACAAGTACTACAGGAGTGCAACACATACAGTAGCCCTGCAATACAGGTATTGGAGTTGGATAAATAGAGCATAATATCTGTAAGTCACCATGGAAATATGTGGGACGAAACTGAAGAGATTTCTAAAGATGAAAATGTAGAATGTAGTCATAACGCCAGTCATTTTGTAACCAGGCATGTCCTCTTTCCTAGCCTCCTCCCTAGCCTCTTCCCTAGCCTCCTCCCTAGCCTCTTCCCTAGCCTTCTCCCTAGTCTCTTCCCTAACCTCCACCCTAGCCTCTTCCCTAGCCTCCACCCTAGCCTCTTCCCTAGCCTCCACCCTAGCCTCTTCCCTAGCCTCTTCCCTAGCCTCCTCCCTAGCCTCTTCCCTAGACTTCTCCCTAGTCTCTTCCCTAGACTCCTCCCTAGCCTCCTTAGCCTCCTCCCTAGCCTCCTCCCTAGCCTCTTCCCTAGCCTGCTTCCCAGCCTCGTCCCAGTCTCATCCCAAACTTTCTCACATCCTGGTGAGATGAGCGGCCTGGCTCTCTTTGAGAAATGAGTTTGGTCAGTCTTTTCTTAATGAGAATCTGAAGACAGGGCGATTAGTAGTGATCAAGACAAAGCCAGGCAGGTCACTGCTGGGCAGACACAGGGAAGGGAAGGGTTGAGAGGATGAAGTAAGCAAGGACAGGCAGGTCACTGCTGGACTGACACATTGGGTTGGTCATGGGTGATCTAGACTAGGTCATACTAGGCCTGGGGAAGGGGATAATAAGTGGACTGTGGGACGGGAAGAAAGCTTCCCGTAAGACAAGTATATAGCCTTGAGCTGTGTGCTTCTTTAGGGCAGGTGGTGGTAACGAGGATAATGGATGGTGAGATGATAGAGGAACAATGATGAGGAGTGGTGCAACGAGTGGAAGAAGATAAAGCTATGGAGGATATGAGTGACACAACCTTAATTATCCTATCTTCTCTTCCTCAAGCTTATTTACCTACTCCTCCTCCTCCACCCCAACAATTCCCTTTCCTTCCTCCATAGCCTCTCCCTCTTACTCATTCGTTCCCTTCCTTTTCTCCCAGCGGGAGGAAGGGAGAATTCCACAACTCTTTCTCCGCCTCTTCCACCAACATTTCAGGGATTTTATTCTCTTTTTCCTAATTTTCTAGCGGGATGGTAAAATAAACCTTAGCTTTATTTCTAATGCTCCAGTTTAGCAAGCCAGACTTATCAGGAGAATTATTATTTTTTCATAAATTCCTTCTAAGAAGGTTTAACTTTCATACGGTTCTTCCCAAAAGATTCAGGTAGCGTCCCATACTTTGCAGAGGTTCTAATTATCGTTATATTCCTTCCATAGGTTCCAGTTAGCATCACATCTTTCCTAAAGGTTTCATTTATCCCATCCCTTTCATACGTGACAATTTGCTTCATCCTTCCTTCCGGATGTTTTAAATTGCTATATGCTTCCCTCCAGAGGTGACACTTTACTTTAGCCTTCCTTCCAGAGGAAAACTTTTTCCATATCCTGCCTTTCAGAGGTGACACTTTACCGTATCCTGCCTTTCAGAGGTGACACTTTACCGTATCCTGCCTTTCAGAGGTGACACTTTACCGTATCCTGCCTTTCAGAGGTAACACTTTACCGTATCCTGCCTTTCAGAGGTGACACTACCGTATCCTGCCTTTCAGAGGTGACACTTTACCGTATCCTGCCTTTCAGAGGTGACACTACCGTATCCTGCCTTTCAGAGGTGACACTACCGTATCCTGCATTCGATACATTTCTGTTCACTATCGCTTCTCATATAGTAGACCCCTCTCACACTTTTCTTCAGTCTTCAGCGTAATCTTCTGAGATGTCCCAACCTTGAACGACATTTTCACTTTCTTAGTAACTAAATGGTTATAACTCTGACCATAATTTTTAAAGGGGTGGACCGGTAAGCCAGTGGAAGGCCTCGGTCAGATGACCAAAAGCTCAAACGGCGGGTCATTATCTGACTAAGACCCGCTTCAGGAAACACTTGTCCTATTTCCTGACGAACCTTACCTAACCTAACCTTAGAGAGGATAGATCATGTTCTATCGTTCGATCAATTTGTCGTAACTTAACACTACCACTCCGAGCCTTTAACGTCAACATTCTTTTAAGGAGCACTTTCATTCCGAGAATGAAAGTAACATTTCCCTCTTCCATAGGTCACTACCTTCCTCTGTGGGTCCAGAGTATCCAGTTAACCTCCTCACTGCCAAAGTCTTTAGTCTACCCTTTTCTTTCTTACAGCAGCTCTAGTCTACCCTCTACTAAGAAATGGTTATAACTGACCATAATTTTTAAAGGGGTGGACCGGTAAGCCAGCGGAAGGCCTCGGTCACATGACCAAAAGCTCCAACGGAGGGTCATCATCTGACTAAGTCCCGCGTCAGGAAACACTTGTTCGGTGTCCTGACGAACCTTACCTACCTACCTAACCTCTTCCAGACGTTCTAGTTTGTCCTCTCACTCCTTTCAGAGGCTCTAGTCTTATCCCTGATCACTTCCAGAGACTCTTTTATGCACTCTTATCTCTTCCAGAGGCTCAACTTTGATTTCCGGTCCGTTTCAGAGCACCTTCCAGGGGCTCTATCTTCCCTTCTGGAGGTTATAAATTATCCTCTCATCAAGGGACTCCACGCTAGTCTTCCAAAATAAAGTTTTTGTCCCAAGGTTTCACATCAGCAACATTACCTCCAACATATCTTTCACATCAGCAACATTACCTTCAACATATCTTTCACATCAGCAACATTACCTCCAACATATCTTTCACATCAGCAACATTACCTTCAACATATCTTTCACATCAGCAACATTACCTCCAACATATCTTTGACATCACCAACATTACCTCCAACATATCTTTCACATCACCAACATTACCTCCAACATATCTTTCACATCAGCAACATTACCTCCAACATATCTTTCACATCACCAACATTACCTCCAACATATCTTTCACATCACCAACATTACCTCCAACATATCTTTGGTTTCGTCAATATACTTCGTGTTACATACCTGAAGATGTCAGTTTTCTTCTCTTCCTTTGCACTGACACTCACTTTTCTTCCCCACTCACCTCTCCTTCCTTCTCCTTCATGTCGTCTCCTTCCTTCTCCTTCATGTCGTTCTAATTGCGTCATGTAGTATTGCTTCACATCGTCCTTATTGCTTCACGTCATCCTTATTGCTTAATGTCTCATTCTCTCATCCTCCTGAGAGACAGTGCCTCCATTCCAATGGAAATCTCACGCACGAGTCCCCCCAATCAGAGTCTCCCTCTCTCCTCCCTTCTCCCCTCCCTCTCTCCTCCCTTCTCCCCTCCCCCTCTCCTTTCCCCTCCTCTTTACTTTCCTCTCCATCCCTCACCTCCCTCCACTAACCCTTCCTACCTATCAACCCCAGTACCCCCTCCCCCTCACTGTCACAACCATAACCTTCCTTCCCCTCCCTATCCCTCCATCCCTCCCCCTCCTACAATCAGCCACTCTGCAGACACTTCAGCTGAGCTGGCTGCCACCCTGTTAATTGGTATTGATGCGTGCATGTCTTTGTTGATGTTCTCCCTGACCTTGTTGATGTTCTCCCTGACCTTGTTAATGTTCTCCTGATCTTGTTAATGTTCTCCCTGACCTTGTTAATGTTCTCCCTGACCTTGTTAATGTTCTCCTGATCTTGTTAATATTCTCCCTGACCTTGTTAATGTTCTCCCTGACCTTGTTGATGTTCTCTCTGACCTTGTTAATGTTCACTGTGACCTTGTTAATGTTCTCCCTGGCCATCTTAATGTTCACTTTGACTTTGTTAATGTTCCCTTGGCTACGATGATGTTCCTCATTGGCCATGTTGATGTCCTCCCTGGCTACGTTGGTGTTCTCCCTGGCCAAGTTGAGGTTCTAACTGGCCATATTGATGCCCTCCCTAGCCCTGTTAATGTTCTCAGAGTTCTTGTTCACCATAACACCACAGAACAGTGTTCTTCACAGCTCTGACCACTACTCACTGGCAATATTACTAAAAATATTTTTAGTAATATAGTAATATTAATTACTAACATTAATTTTTTAAAATGGAATGAAGGATCGTGAAGACTGTGAAGGAATTCTTAGTAGTTATTAATGAATAACTTACAATTCTGCAGGTTATTTTGTAATTATAACTGACCCACAATACCGTTGCTGAAACAATTCACAACTAACCCACAATACCGTGGGTGAAACAATTCACAACTAACCCACAATACCATGTCTAAAACAATTCACAGCTAAACCACAATACCATGACTAAAACAATTCACAACTAACCCACAATGCCATGTCTAAAACAATTCACAACAAACCCACAATACCATGACTAAAACAATTCACAACTAAACCACAATACCGTGACTAAAACAATTCACAACTAAACCACAATACCATGACTAAAACAATTCACAACTAAACCACAATACCATGACTAAAACAATTCACAACTAAACCACAATACCGTGACTAAAACAATTCACAACTAAACCACAATACCGTGACTAAAACAATTCACAGCTAAACCACAATACCATGACTAAAACAATTCACAACTAAACCACAATACCATGACTAAAACAATTCACAGCTAAACCACAATACCGTGACTAAAACAATTCACTGCTAAACCACAATACCATGACTAAAACAATTCACAACTAAACCACAATACCATGACTAAAACAATTCACAGCTAAACCACAATACCATGACTAAAACAATTCACAACTAAACCACAATACCATGACTAAAACAATTCACAACTAAACCACAATACCATGACTAAAACAATTCACAACTAAACCACAATACCGTGGCTGGAACAATTCACAACTAAACCACAATACCGTGGCTGGAACAATTCACAGCTAAACCACAATACCGTGGCTGGAACAATTCACAACTAAACCACAATACCATAGCTGGAACAATTCACAACTAAACCACAATACCGTGGCTGGAACAATTCACAACTAAACCACAATACCGTGGCTGGAACAATTCACAACTAAACCACAATACCATGGCTGGAACAATTCACAACTAAACCACAATACCGTGGCTGGAACAATTCACAACTAACTCACATTTTGGAGAGGAAACGTCAGATGTTTCGCTCCATCCTAAACCATTAATGAACGTTTAGGTCTGTCCTGGACCTGCTTCCTCACTACCCAGCATTTCTGACGTCTCTCGCTGTCTCCCTGACTGACGTCTCTCACTGTTTCCCTGACTGACGTCTCTCACTGTCTCCCTGACTGACGTCTCTCACTGTCTCCCTGACTGACGTCTCTCACTGTTTCCCTGACTGACGTCTCTCACTGTCTCCCTGACTGACGTCTCTCACTGTCTCCCTGACTGACGTCTCTCGCTGTCTCCCTGACTGACGTCTCTCGTTGTCTCCCTGACTGACGTCTCTCACTGTTTCCCTGACTGACGTCTCTCACTGTCTCCCTGACTGACGTCTCTCACTGTCTCCCTGATTGACGTCTCTCACTGTCTCCCTGACTGACGTCTCTCACTGTCTCCCTGACTGACGTCTCTCGCTGTCTCCCTGACTGACGTCTCTCGTTGTCTCCCTGACTGACGTCTCTCACTGTTTCCCTGACTGACGTCTCTCACTGTCTCCCTGACTGACGTCTCTCACTGTCTCCCTGACTGACGTCTCTCACTGTTTCCCTGACTGACGTCTCTCACTGTCTCCCTGACTGACGTCTCTCACTGTCTCCCTGACTGACGTCTCTCGCTGTCTCCCTGACTGACGTCTCTCGCTGTCTCCCTGACTGACGTCTCTCATTGTTTCCTTGACTGACGTCTCTAACTGTCTCCCTGACTGACGTCTCTCACTGTTTCCCTGACTGACGTCTCTCGCTGTCTCCCTGACTGTCGTCTCTCATTGTTTCCCTGACTGACGTCTCTCACTGTCTCCCTGACTGACGTCTCTCACTGTCTCTCGTAATCTCAATCTTTGATGGAATAAATTTATAATACGTAGCATCTGTTGCTGTTGCTGTTGCTGCTGCTGTTGCTGCTGCCGTTGCGGCTGTTGCTGCCGTTGTAGCTGTTGCTGCCCTTGCGGCTGTTGCTGCTGCTGTTGCTGCTGCCGTTGCGGCTGTTGCTGCCGTTGTGGCTGTTTTTGCCCTTGCGGCTGTTGCTGCTGCCGTTGCTGTTGCTTCTGCTGCTGTTACTGCTGCTGTTGCCGTTGCTGCTGCTGTTGAGGCCGTTGCGGCTGTTGCTGTTGTTGCTGCTGCCGTTGCTGTTGTTACTATTCCTGTTGCATCTTTTGCTGTTGTTGCTTTTAGTGCTGTTGTTGATGTTACAGCTAAACCATAGCCTCCCCCACAGCCTCCTCACAACCTCCCCACAGCCTCCCTACAGCCTCCCCACAGCTCCTCCAACCTCCACAGCCTCCTACAGCCTCCCACAGCCTCCTCACAACCTCCCACAGCCTCCCTACAGCCTCCCCACAGCCTCCTCACAACCTCCCACAGCCTCCCTACAGCCTCCCCACAGCCTCCTCACAACCTCCCACAGCCTCCTCAGCCTCCCCCACAGCCTCCTCACAACCTCCCCACAGCCTCCCTACAGCCTCCCCCACAGCCTCCTCACAACCTCCCCACAGCCTCCCTACAGCCTCCCCCACAGCCTCCTCACAACCTCCCCACAGCCTCCCTACAGCCTCCCCCACAGCCTCCTCACAACCTCCACAGCCTCCCTACAGCCTCCCCACAGCCTCCTCACAACCTCCCACAGCCTCCCTACAGCCTCCCTACAGCCTCCTCACAACCTCCCACAGCCTCCCTACAGCCTCCCCACAGCCTCCTCACAACCTCCCCACAGCCTCCCTACAGCCTCCCCCACAGCCTCCTCACAACCTCCCCACAGCCTCCCTACAGCCTCCCCCACAGCCTCCTCACAACCTCCCCACAGCCTCCCTACAGCCTCCCCCACATGCACCCCACACTCACAGAGAAGATCCATGTACCCCATACAACAACACCCACCTGACCACAACATACAAAGGTCTTAAGCCATCCTCTGCAGTTCAAGAGGACAAATGCAGCTGACTACTCACTGTCTTGCAAGGAATCCTTATTCTCCCTCTTGTTCTCCTGCAAATGTTCTACTTATTCTCTCTCTCTCTCCCTCTCTTTTGTATACATTCTTCTCGTTCTTCCTGGCGTGTTACAAACTTTCTCGTCATTCTCTTTAATTTTCTGTTCCAAAGATTCCAAAGATTCTTGTTCTCTCTTATTTATCAAACTGAAGTGTTAGAGGTGTCAGCTGGGGAGGTGTCAGCTGGGGAGGTGTCAGCTGGGGAGGTGTCAGCTGGGGAGGTGTCAGCTGGGGAGGTGTCAGCTGGGGAGGTGTCAGCTGGGGAGGTGTCAGCTGGGGAGGTGTCAGCTGGGGAGGTGTCAGCTGGGGAGGTGTCAGCTGGGGAGGTGTCAGCTGGGGAGGTGTCAGCTGGGGAGGTGTCAGCTTGGGAGGTGTCAGCTGGGGAGGTGTCAGCTGGGGAGGTGTCAGCACCATTACACTCTAAAACAATAAATTGTATTAATAAAACAATATGCCGATTACAGCGTTTTATAGCTAAGACATATCGTCCATCTTGGACTTTATTATCAATCGATGAAGCAGAAACGTCTTCTCAATACAGTGCAGTAAAATGCATATTGTCCAATATTAACGTACTTGACTGTTTATAATGCTGTTGATATACGACATTGATGTGTCTATGTTCACTCAGAGAGTAAATGTTGGTGGTCGTGGTGTTGTTAATACCTCGTCTCATGGCAAACACTAAATATCGACTGTGTCTCACAGGTAACCTCAACCTCACCTGACTTCTCTTAGTGTATTTGCATGAGTGTTAGTGTCTGTGTATGTGTGTTTCAGTACTTGTATCAGTGTGTACTCACCTAGTTGTGCTCACCTAGTTGTGGTTGCAAGGGTCGAGTCACAGCTCATGGCCCCGCCTCTTCCCTGGTCTCGCGCGCGCGCGCACGTGTGTGTGCGTGTGGATCATCACAGGTGAGGACGCCAGACACAGCCACTTATGGTTCAAGTTTAAGATAGTAATGTGAGCTGCTGAGTGTCTGACCAGACATACTCCCTCTCTTACTCTCCCTCTCCCTCACTCTTCCCCTCCTTCACACTTTCCCTTTCTCATAATCCCCACCCCTCACTTTTCCCTCCCCTCACTCTTCCCTCCCGTTGGTCTCCACCACCACCACTAACACCACCAACACCACTACCACCAACAACACCACCACCACCAACACCGCCACCAACACCGCCAACACCACCACCGCCACCACCATCACCAACACCACCACCACCACTTTAGGTGTTTGTTAGCCACGGGAAATGAGGGAGGCGAGAGTGAGAGTAATTTCCTGGTGCTGCTGCCTCTGAAGGTATCTGGTGACCCTTCTGGTGTACTCAGGCGAACTCACGTACGTACTCACCCAATGTACACTCATCAGGGTGAGTGTACATCCATATGTACACTTTGCCGACAACTTCAGAGCGTGCAGGAGGTTGAAGAGCGGAAAGTCGTAACACAAGACAGCAGTTCTTCAGTGGTAACATCTACAGTGTACATACAGTAAGTGGCATGATGGTAGTAGAGGTGCTCTACCGACCTGCCATCTTCCAGTCTCCCTGTAAACCTCCGGACAGATACCACTGTGTGTTACACTTTAACCACGCTAATTAATTTCTCCTCCAGTGACAGGTGGTCTAGTTCCTCTAGCTTTTATGTTTGCAAGGGTCGTGACACAGCCCTTGGCTCCTCCTCCACAGCAACCTGGTTGACATATTCTGGGTTCTGGCCACTCATGGTACTCGTCATGTCATTGTTGACATATTCTGGGTTCTGGCCTCTCATGGTACTCATCATGTCAATGTTAACATATTCTGGGTTCTGGCCACTCATGGTACTCGTCATGTCAATGTTAACATATTCTGGGTTCTGACCTCTCATGGTACTCGTCATGTCAATGTTAACATATTCTGGGTTCTGGCCACTCATGGTACTCGTCATGTCAATGTTAACATATTCTGGGTTCTGGCCTCTCATGGTACTCGTCATGTCAATGTTAACATATTCTGGGTTCTGGCCTCTCATGGTACTCGTCATGTCAATGTTAACATATTCTGGGTTCTGGCCACTCATGGTACTCGTCATGTCAATGTTAACATATTCTGGGTTCTGGCCTCTCATGGTACTCGTCATGTCAATGTTAACATATTCTGGGTTCTGGCCTCTCATGGTACTCGTCATGTCAATGTTAACATATTCTGGGTTCTGGCCACTCATGGTTCTCGTCATGTCAATGTTTCAAAGTTGTTTATGAAGTTAACCTCAATCGCTTGTCTGGATTATTCTTTTTCGCTTCCACTGTGAGGTTGGAAAGTGCTCGCTGGCCCTCATATTAACTTACAATGCTTCACAAGTCTCAGTAACCTAGCACTCTGCACGTCATACAGATGAGTGACAAGGGACTCTTAATTCGGAGCCTCTTGCGTTTTTCTTTTAATGATTGTAGAAACGTTTTTTTTTCAGATTTTCACCAGTTGACTTAATTGAAGATCCTCTCTATGGGACGACTCGGAATTTCTGCTTGCTCTTTCATTCCCATGGTGACATGTCAGGTTCCAAAATTTATTGTCCAACTGATTGAGTATTTTCCCTGCCCTTGTGTTCCTCTCCCTGTTCCACCCTGGCTGCATCCTTAGCTCTCATGTTAAGCTCTTAATTTGCTTCCTTGATATTCACAGTAAGAGCTTCGCCCTCCTTTCTCAGCTTTATATCCAGGCTCTTTACAGTTATTTCTTCTCGTGGAGCTGAAATTGCAAGAGTGAGCTCTAGCTCTTAGGTAGCCTCTTTGCTTTCTGTTGTCTGAAGTGATCTGCCTCTTTCGTATCTGCCTCTAAGCCTGTGTATTGTCATTTCCAAGTCCGTTCCACATTACTAAAATAACTTTATCGAATATTTTTATCTGTAAGTTTTCTCGTCCTGATTTTTTCAATGCTAAACTGTCGCCTCTTGTCCATTCTGTCCATGATCTGATACCAGGACTATAGTGGACTCTTGTAGTTTTGAACGTTTCTATGTATGCTGTACTAGTTGTGGGCTTCATGCTGATGCTTGGTACTGTAGCTTGTGAGTACAGGAGTATGAGTATTGGTTACTGGCAACGCGTCTTAGCCTCATATGATGGGGTGGATAAGCTTATGAACAGTTCACGACATTTACTACGGGAATGTTTCCCTATAAACAGCTTCTTCTGTCCTGATAAACAGACCTTTAAAACAAGCAATAGATACCGTACAAAGAGCCAGGTGAAAAGAACAAGGTAAAAAGTGGAGAAGTAATATATAAAAGAGCCGGAGGTATTATTAATGACTTTGCTGGCTGGTGTCATCTAACTGTAGTATCCAGGTTGGGCAGCAATCGATTTGTCAAGACCTTGGAGAGTCTATAGTTACCAGATTTCTGGGGAATGGCATCGGTGAATGCTATCATGGCAGCTACTGACATTTACAACTGCGTAGACAGTTTTCTCAGATTATTTGCTTAGCTTCTTCCCATTTCAAAAGATGGTCCCGAGGTCTCCAGTGTTGGACACAGGCGTTGTTCCGGTTGTCATGCGTATTTAAGTTCTTGTACTCTTCCAGGGATCTCGCTGTTTTACCGACATACTTATAACACCTGTCACGAGGTATGACGTAAAGTTCACTGCTGGTGATCGTTTTGTCAGTCTGTTTACTTCTTACCAACTTTCTGACAGAAGTTGAAGATACAGGAACTATTTTAAACTGACTGCCAATGTCGCTTCACGTTCCTTGTTACGTTGCTGACAGGTAGAACTATATCTGACAGGTGCTTCCTCTGACGCATCGCTGTTGATCTAGTAGAGAACACGTACTGCCTGCTTCCTGCAGTCGGCGACGAAGCTAAGAGGGAAGTGTAGTAGGTTGAAGGAGTGTGTATGATATACACACTCCTCTTTAAGGAACTGTGGGATCGATATCCATTAGGACCTTAGGATAAATCCCTATTACGATGCCCCGTTTTGTTGTACTATCATGATGGGAGTAGAAATGTAGCAAGTTATTTTTAAACCACGGACCGGGTGGGGATTGAACTCAGGACAAGGGAGTCCTACAACTCCAGGACAGCGCGTCAACCATGAGTTCAATCCTCGCCCGTTCCCTGGTTTGTCTGTAATTATCTAATTACGATTTTGTGGCGTAGTGGTGTTAACAGTGTAGTAGTGATGTTAACAGTGTAGTAGTGGTGTTAACAGTGTAGTAGTGATGTTAACAGTGTAGTAGTGGTGTTAACAGTGTAGTAGTGATGTTAACAGTGTAGTAGTGGTGTTAACAGTGTAGTAGTGATGTTAACAGTGTAGTAGTGATGTTAACAGTGTAGTAGTGGTGTTAACAGTGTAGTAGTGGTGTTAACAGTGTAGTAGTGATGTTAACAGTGTAGTAGTGGTGTTAACAGTGTAGTAGTGATGTTAACAGTGTAGTAGTGATGTTAACAGTGTAGTAGTGATGTTAACAGTGTAGTAGTGGTGTTAACAGTGTAGTAGTGGTGTTAACAGTGTAGTAGTGATGTTAACAGTGTAGTAGTGATGTTAACAGTGTAGTAGTGATGTTAACAGTGTAGTAGTGGTGTTAACAGTGTAGTAGTGGTGTTAACAGTGTAGTAGTGGTGTTAACAGTGTAGTAGTGATGTTAACAGTGTAGTAGTGGTGTTAACAGTGTAGTAGTGGTGTTAACAGTGTAGTAGTGATGTTAACAGTGTAGTAGTGGTGTTAACAGTGTAGTAGTGATGTTAACAGTGTAGTAGTGGTGTTAACAGTGTAGTAGTGATGTTAACAGTGTAGTAGTGGTGTTAACAGTGTAGTAGTGGTGTTAACAGTGTAGTAGTGGTGTTAACAGTGTAGTAGTGATGTTAACAGTGTAGTAGTGGTGTTAACAGTGTAGTAGTGGTGTTAACAGTGTAGTAGTGATAACAGTGTAGTAGTGGTGTTAACAGTGTAGTAGTGGTGTTAACAGTGTAGTAGTGATGTTAACAGTGTAGTAGTGGTGTTAACAGTGTAGTAGTGGTGTTAACAGTGTAGTAGTGATGTTAACAGTGTAGTAGTGGTGGTAACAGTGTAGTAGTGATGTTAACAGTGTAGTAGTGATGTTAACAGTGTAGTAGTGATGTTAACAGTGTAGTAGTGGTGGTAATAGTGTAGTAGTGGTGTTAACAGTGTAGTAGGGATGTTAACAGTGTAGTAGTGATGTTAACAGTGTAGTAGTGGTGTTAACAGTGTAGTAGTGATGTTAACAGTGTAGTAGTGGTGTTAACAGTGTAGTAGGGATGTTAACAGTGTAGTAGTGATGTTAACAGTGTAGTAGTGGTGTTAACAGTGTAGTAGTGGTGTTAACAGTGTAGTAGTGGTGTTAACACTGTAGTAGTGGTGTTAACACTGTAGTAGTGGTGTTAACACTGTAGTAGTGATGTTAACAGTGTAGTAGTGATGTTAACAGTGTAGTAGTGGTGTTAACAGTGTAGTAGTGGTGTTAACAGTGTAGTAGTAATGTTAACAGTGCAGTAGTGATGTTAACAGTGTAGTAGTGGTGTTAACAGTGTAGTAGTTGTGTTAACAGTGTAGTAGTGATGTTAACAGTGTAGTAGTGATGTTAACAGTGTAGTAGTGATGTTAACAGTGTAGTAGTGGTGTTAACACTGTAGTAGTAGTGTTAACACTGTAGTAGTGGTGTTAACTGTAGTGGTGTTAACAGTGTAGTAGTGGTGTTAACAGTGGAGTCAGCAGTGGAGTATTGGTGTTTACAGTGGAGTCAGCATTGGTTTAGTGGTATCACCAGTGGTGTCAGAGTGTCAGGAGGTGTCATTGTGTTACTGGTGGTATCAGCATTAGTGTAGTGGTATTACCAGTGGTGTCAGTCAGGAGTAGTGTCAGCAATAGTGGTGTCAGCAATAGTATCAAGGTGTCAGTAGATGTGAAATACCAGTATCAGCAGTGGTATCAAAGTGTTAGCAGTGATGTCAGATTATCAGCAGTGGTGTCAGGGTGTCAGCAGTGTTATCATGGAGTTAGTAGTGGTGTCAGTCAGTCTGTCAGCAGTACTGTCAGGATGTTAGCAGTGGTATCACAGTGTTAGCAGTGGTGTCATGGGGTCAGGAGTGGTATCATGGTGTTAGCAGTAGTGTCAGGTGTTAGCAGTGGTGTCAGGGTGTCAGCAGTGGTTTCACGGTGTCAGCAGTGGTGTCAGGGTGTCATCAGTGGTGTCCGGGTGTCATCAGTGGTGTCCGGGTGTCATCAGTGGTGTCCGGGTGTCATCAGTGGTGTCCGGGTGTCATCAGTGGTGTCAGGGTGTCAGCAGTAGTGTCAGGGTGTCAGCAGTGGTGTCAGGGTGTCAGCAGTGGTGTCAGGGTGTCAGCAGTGGTGTCAGGGTGTCATCAGTGGTGTCCGGGTGTCATCAGTGGTGTCCGGGTGTCATCAGTGGTGTCAGGGTGTCAGCAGTGGTGTCAGGGTGTCAGCAGTGGTGTCAGGGTGTCAGCAGTGGTGTCAGAGTGTCAGCAGCCACACAGAGGGCCCAGCCACACCCGCCTCACCACACCACCTTTAATAACCACGGACCAAGTGGTCCATGCGGGACAGATTACTGTGTCCCGGTGTGTGTGGGTGCGTATGTGTACCCACCTAATTGTGGTTACATTGGTCGATTCATAGCTCCTGGCCCTGCCTCTTCACTGGTCGCCTCTAGGTCCACTCTCTCCCTGTTCCATGAGCTTTATCATGTGTGTGTGCGTGTGTACTCACCTAGTTGTACTCACCTAGTTGTGGTTGCAGGGGTCGATTCATAGCTCCTGGTCCCGCCTCTTCACTGGCCGCTACTGGGTCACTCTCCCTGCGCCATGAGCTTTATCATACCTCTGCTTAAAGCTATGTATGAAACCTCCCTCCACTACATCGCTTCCCAAACTATTCCACTTCCCGACCACTCTGTGACTGAAGAAATACTTCCTAACATCTCTGTGATTCGTCTGAGTCTTCAATTTCCAACTGTGTCCCCTTGTTGCTGTGTCCCATCTCTGGAACATTCTGTCTTTGTCCACCTTATCAATTCCTCTCAGTATCTTATATGTTGTTATCATATCTTCCCTATCTCTCCTATCCTCCAGTGTCGTCAGGTCGATTTCCCTTAACCTCTCCTCGTAGGACATACCCCTTAGCTCCGGGACTAGTCTTGTTGCAAACCTTTGCACTTTCTCTATCTTCTTTACGTGCTTAGCTAGGTGTGGGTTCCAAACTGGTGCTGCATACTCCAGTATGGGCCTAACGTACACAGTGTACAGGGTTCTAAACGATTCTTTATTAAGATGTCGGAATGCTGTTCTTAGGTTTGCTAGGCGCCCATATGCTGCAGCAGTTATTTGGTTGATGTGCGCCTCAGGAGATGTGCCTGGTGTTATACTCACCCCAAGATCTTTTTCCTTGATTGAGGTTTGTAGTCTCTGGCCCCCTAGACTGTACTCCGTCTGCGGTCTTCTTTGACCTTCCCCAATCTTCATGACTTTGCACTTGGTGGGGTTGAACTCCAGGAGCCAATTGTTGGACCAGGCTTGCAGCCTGTCCAGATCCCTTTGTAGTTCTTCCTGGTCCTCGTCCGATTGAATTCTTCTCATCAACTTCACATCATCTGCAAACAGGGACACTTCGGAGTCTATTCCTTCCGTCATGTCGTTCACAAATACCAGGAACAGCACCGGTCCCAGGACTGATCCCTGTTGAATCCCACTCGTCACCGGCGCCCACTCTGACACCTCGCCACGTACCATGACTCACTGCTGTCTTCCTGACAGGTATTCCCTGATCAATTGTAGTGCCTTCCCTGTTACCCCTGCCTGGTCCTCCAGCTTCTGCACTAATCTCTTGTGTGGAACTGTGTCAAACGCCTTCTTACAATTCAATAATATGCAATCTACCCACCCCTCTCTCTCTTGTCTTATTGCTGTCACCCTGTCGTAGAACTCCAGTAGGTTTGTGACACAGGATTTCCCGTCCCTGAAACCGTGTTGGCCGTCGTTGATAAGCTCATTCCTTTCAAGGTGCTCCACCACTCTTCTCCTGACTATCTTCTCCATGACCTTGCATGCTATACATGTCAGTGACAGTGGTCTGTAGTTTAGTGCTACATTCCTGTCTCTTTTTTTAAAAATTGGAACTACATTTGCTCTCTTCCAAACCTCAGGTAGTTGCCCTGTTTCGATAGATGTGTTGAAGATTGTTGTTAGGGGTACACATGGCTCCTCTTCTCCCTCTCTCAGGACCCATGGAGAGATGTTATCCGGCCCCATCGCCTTTGAGGTATCTAGCTCGCTTAGTAGCCTCTTCACTTCTTCCTCAGTTGTGTGTATTGTGTCCAGCACCTGATGGTGTACCCTACCTCTCCTCCTTTCTGGAGGCCCTTCTATCTCCTCTATGAACACTTCTTTAAATCTCATGTTGAGCTCCTCACACACTTCACGGTCATTTCTTGTGACCTCCCCTCCTACCTTCCTCAGCCTGATCACCTGGTCCTTGACTGTTGTTCTCCTCCTGATGTGGCTGTACAGCAGCTTTGGGTCAGATTTGGCTTTCGCTGCTATGTCATTCTCGTACTTTCTTTGGGCCTCCCTTCTGATCTGTGCATATTCATTTCTGGCTCTACGACTGCTCTCCTTATTCTCCGGGGTTCTTTGCCTTCTGTACCTCTTCCATTCCCTGGCACACTTATTTTTGGCTTCCCTGCACCTTTGGGTGAACCATGGGCTCATCCTGGCTTTTTCGCTTCTCCTGTTACCCTTGGGTATAAACCTCTCCTCAGCTTCCTTGCAAATTGTTGTCACATATTCCATCATCTCGTCTACTGACTTCCCTGCCATCTCTCTGTCCCACTGAACTCCGTGCAGGAAGTTCCTCATGCCCACTTAGTCACCTTTCTTGTAGTTTGGCTTCATTCGTGCAGCCCTTCCTGCTTCCCCCTCCACTTGTAACTCTACTGTGTATTCGAAGCTTAGAACCATATGATCACTGGCCCCAAGGGGGCTTTCGTGTGTGTGTACTGACCTAGTTGTGGTTGCAGGGGTCGAGACATAGCTCCTGTGTGTTAGTTACCATTTTGTCCTAGGCACATGTCAATTAGACACTAGGCCTGTTGTATGTATGTGTGTGTGTGTGTGTGTGTGTGTGTAAGGAAACACTTCGAAATGTTTCTGCCCCACCGGGAATTGAACCCGGCCCCTCCGTGCGTGAAGCAAGAGCTTTACCCACTGGGCCACCGGGGGCGTGTATGTGTGTGTGTGTGTGTGTGTGTTAGTTACCATTTTTTCCTAGGCACATGTCAATTAGACACTAGGCCTGTTGTATATATGTGTGTGTGTATGTGTATGTAAGGAAACACTTCGAAATGTTTCTGCCCCACCGGGAATTGAACCCGGCCCCTCCGTGCGTGAAGCAAGAGCTTTACCCACTAGGCCACTGTGTGTGTGTGTGTGTGTGTGTGTGTGTGTGTGTGTGTGTGTGTGTGCATGAGGGAGAAAGAAAGAGATAGTCAGAGATACATTGAGAAACAGAGAGAGACAAAGAGATAATCTCACACTCGTCACCACTGTGTCATGTACTAATATAATATTTTATACCACTAATATAATATTTTGTTATTGATATATATATATATATATATATATATATATATATATATATATATATATATCAATAACAACACTGCGCTAGCCAGGGTTCGAACCTATGTTGTACTGGCCCATCATTGTGAGGCAGAACCACATGACGCCTTTACCCACGGGACACCCAATCCTGTGGGTATAGGCGTCATGTAGTTCTGGCTCACAATGATGGGCCAGTACAATATGGGTTCGAACCCTGGCTAGCGCATTGTTGTTATTGATCAATACCACTCATTCGTGGAACATGTAAAAGGCTTATAAACAATTATTTCCCAGCTTAAATTTTATTTATCGTACAAGAGTTCAGTTATATTTGAGTTAATATCGCGTTTGATGGGAAACAAGACTATTGTTACTGTGTCTTACATAGAAAGTAAACACTCTTAGAAAATGTAAATAATGTTTTTTCATTGTATCCAAAAAAATTATTTCCTTATGAGTTGTTGAGTTATCATAAAAAAATTATGTATTATAAGAAAGATCGATTGTTATTGAGAAATGTATTAGTTGTAATTATTGATCTTGTTAAAATGAGAGTGAGGGGACGGTCAACATTATGTTGGTGAAATGTGTTACCTCTCCCTATGATCCCTTCCCTCCCTACCACCTACATGTTACTAGCACCAACCCTTCCCTCCCTACCACCTACATGGTACTAGCACCAACCCTTCCCTCCCTACCACCTACCTGGTACTAGCACCAACCCTTCCCTCCCTACCACCTACATGGTACTAGCACCAACCCTTCCCTCCCTACCACCTACATGGTACTAGCACCAACCCTTCCCTCCCTACCACCTACATGGTACTAGCACCAACCCTTCCCTCCCTACCACCTACATGGTACTAGCACCAACCCTTCCCTCCCTACCACCTACATGGTACTAGCACCAACCCTTCCCTCCCTACCACCTACCTGGTACTAGCACCAACCCTTCCCTCCCTACCACCTACCTGGTATTAGCATCCACACAAACACTCACCAGAGCTTCAGTGTCTGGTCGAGCTATGAACTAGCTTTTAGCGCATACAACAATAAAAACTGATGAGACGAGTATACATATAACATTCTTTTTTTTTCTTTTCTTTTTTTTCAACAAGTCTGCCGTCTCCCACCGAGGCAGGGTGACCCAAAAAAGAAAGAAAATCCTCAAAAAGAAAATACTTTCATCATCATTCAACACTTTCACCACACTCATACATAATCACTGTCTTTGCAGAGGAGCTCAGATACGACAGCTGAGAATAAGTTCCTCTCAGCTGTCACTATCCCAGACCCCTCCTTTAAAGTGCAGGCATTGTACTTCCCATTTCCAGGACTCAAATCCACCTAAATCAATTAACTGGTTTCCCTGAATCCCTTCACAAAATGTTACCCTGCTCACACTCCAACATTCTTGGTTTACTATATTCCCTACCACCAGCACATGAGTACATTTGTATACATCTATGTGCCCAGTACATGGACAAGTAGTGAGTAGTGTTTTGCAGAGTGAAAATGAAAGCTCACTCGGTTACAACAGCCATAACACAGCCATACAGACAAACTGGTCTCAGTATGGTAAACCAGTCAAACAATTTAGTGAAAACCTTGGTAATTGATGCTGACTGTTAGTTCAGAAAGACATGAGAGCCAACACTAGGACACATATGCAAACTGACAGAAATGTTTTCTAATAAATTATGTCTTAGTGTTCGGTCACGGTTCTTTAAAAACCTATCTAACCATAGGCACTAGAGAGCCTAGTGGACTTAGGTGCTTCTAGAAGTGAGGTAATCTACCCCAGGCCACCGACCTTCCAATGAAACCTCTCTTAGTTAACCACACTGCAACTACGGTGATGGACTGACCCTAGAAGGCTATGACCAGCCGTGCTTCTAGCTGGTTAAGATGCCATGAAGGATCGTGGTTTCGTATGATCTGCGTTGAATACCGGACTAATACCGCATAACCGAGATGAATGTCACTTACCAGGGACAGTCATCTATTACACTCAGGGTATAACGTTAATTCTTGGCTGGAAAACGTCTATGAGTCTTCAGCAACTTCTTTATAGAGACTCTTGTAGGATGGATAGTGTAACAATAAACTTCTCCTGTTTGCTAGATGTGTGTCTTTCCAACACTTGTCGGATCACATCCACACTCCATCCACCTTGTATATTGGTGAATAAAACACTTGTACACCACTTGGACTGAAAGAGCTTGATGCCCAGGCGAGTCCTGTGGTCAGTAAAGATACCCAGGAGCTTCACGTGTTTTATTCATCAACTTAGTCGTTATTGTACACCATTAATGTATGATTTGTTACATCTTGTTCATTCAGTCGTAGGGTCTGTAACTTTGTTACTGAAATGTTACTGGATATTGTTAATGGCGAAATGTTAGGTAATGACCTATCCTCGTTGGTGTCGGAAATGGTTTAATTAATATCATTGCTCTTCTGAGGAAGAGCCTAAGGAGTGGAAGGTAATCAGGTTTGATCCCAGAAAGATAAGGGAAAGATTCAGTTCCACTGACCAAAAATCATTCACTGTGACTGGCACCTTCACAAAACCTATATTGCAAACAGAAATAAGACCGATTTTGACGTCCTCGTAGTTTTCGGTTTACGTTTTACTTGTGAATAAATCCACCAACTGTAATGAATTGTATTCTTATGGTATGTTTTAGTTTAGCAGCAGACTGACTGTTATTGTGGCATACCACCAGGTTTTTAAAATACTGTTCTTCAACAGGGTACCACAAGCACAAGGTCTTCCAGTGGGCGTGCAGTACAATGGAAGGTCAGGTCTTCCAGTGGGCGTGAAGTATCATGGAAGGTCAGGTCTTCCAGTGGGCGTGCAGTACAATGGGAGATCAGGTCTTCCAGTGGGCGTGCAGTACAATGGAAGGTCAGGTCTTCCAGTGGGCTTGCAGAACAATGGGAGACCACGCCTTCCAGTGGGCGTGCAGTACCATGAGAGATCAGGTCTTCCAGTGGTACCCTAGCTGGCACTACAGAATCTCTCCTAGAGGACATCAGGAAAATTAAAGACACGGGAGAGAGCCTGGGCCTATCTTTAAACCCCACCAAATATGAAATAGTTTCTACCAATCGACAAATGATCCAGAACATTAGTGCTGTTTTACCAGGGGCACGAGCCATTGATCCTGCCAACTGCACTCTCCTTGGTGCTCCTCTTGGGCCCAATGCCATCAACCTGGTCCTAGAAAAGAAAATCTCAGACCTCAGGACGATGGAAGGCAGCATGAAAGACATCAATACACATGATGCCTTCTACCTACTCACCAGGTGCCTGTCAATCCCAAAACTTACATACTTCCTGAGATGCTCCCCAGCCTTCAGCAGCCCAAAACTCAAGGAATATGACTCTCTCCTCAAAACCATGCTAGAGAGTGTGTTGAATATTTCCCTCGAAGATGGACAGTGGTTGCAAGCCTCACTTCCAGTCAGGCTTGGGGGGCTGGGAGTACGCAAATCTTCCCAGATTGCCCTACCAGCTTTCCTATCCTCTTCCATAGCATCAAATGAGTTAATAAAACAAATTCTTCCAGACAACCTCAGTGATTCAGCAAAAATACAGGACCCTAGCTATGCCATTGCCATCACTGAATGGGAGACTCTTGCTTCTCCAGCATCAAAATCTAGTGCAGAACTGGCCTACAAACAGTCAAGTTGGGATGGCCCCATCACTGAAAAGATGCTTGCCAACATGCTTAGGGCCGTAACATCGCACAGGGAGACTGGCCGTCTCCTGGCTGTGAGTGCACATCACTCTGGGGACTTCCCTACAAACAGTTCCCATTTCGGCAATGGGAACACGCCTCGACCCTAAGACCCTTCGTATTGCAGTGGCTCTGCGCCTTGCTGCCCCTATTCACACGGAATATACGTGTATTTGCAGCGATGTGCAAGCCGACCAATATGGTCTACATGGTCTTAACTGTTCTAAAACCAAGGGTTGGCATCCAAGACACAATGAAGTCAACGACATCATAAAGAGAACCCTTGCTACAGCTGGATGCCCAGCCGAGAGAGAGCCTCGATCACTAGCAGCCAACAACGCCCACAACCCAGCAAACCGCCCCGACGGGATCACCATCTATCCTTGGAAGAATGGCAAGCTCTTAGCATGGGACTATAACTGTGTGTCGACACTGGCTGACACCTACATCCATCACAGTGTTGGGCGACAGGGAGGAGCTGCTGACCACAGAGAGGAGTACACGATGGGCAAGTACAGGGACATAAGCCAACAGTATCAATTTGTCCCAGTAGGATCAGAGACCTTGGGATCATGAGGAAAAAATGTCACACGTTTCCTTAAAGAACTGGGTATCAGACTTATCGAGACCACCAGGGACCCAAGGGCAGCCACTTTCATGTTCCAGCGCCTCAGCGTGGCCATCCAGAGGGGAAATGCATGCTGCATACTAGGCTCGCGTCCGACTTCGGAGGAGCTGGAGGAGATTCATAATCTTTGATATATTGTACCAATGTATTCATGTTCATGTTTGTGTTTTCTGTCAATGTATTCTGTCTATTAATAAAGCACTCATATAATATATATAGGGAGTGGTAGGAGAAGAAAATATTCAAACAGCTCCGGGGAGAACCTCGAGTTCTCCCTGAGGTACGTTTATTGTCTTCTCTGAGGATGAGGGTCCCCAGTAAAGTTCTAGAGGTGGTACCTCCTATATATTCTTATATATATATATATATATATATATATATATATATATATATATATATATATATAAACACTGATCTCTGGCCGACGGAGACTCGACCCTACGAACCTTGTGACAGGAACGCAGTGCTTTACCGACCGTACCACACTGGACCAATACCTTGGCATCCAGCTCACGCTAGACGTTGATCCAGGCACCCAGCTTTCAGGCAGGTGGCTACAGCTTTCATCTCATCCCTGCATTCATCGACACAACTAGGAATTCCTAGCATTGTAAAAATCTCTAGTTGTGTCGATGCATGCAGGGATGAATGAAGCTGTACACCTGCCTGAAGCTGGCTCCTCCTTGGATCAACGTCTAGCGTGAGCTGATGCAGTTGTCCAGTGTGTCGTCGTAGCACTGCGTTCCTACAAGTTCGTAGTCGAGTCTCTCAGAGATCAGTGTTTGTGAATATTTCGCCTGCTCTTGCGAATTCTAGCATATATATATATATATATATATATATATATATATATATATATATATATATATATATCTGGGAATCAAAGATTAATAACTGGTAAAAAACAATATAATTCTTCATTGTTAATCATTCGACATTGTATTTTTTTCACAAAAATCTGATATGTTCATATAATAGTAAGATTCGGTGTAGTTTGTAATTTTCTTTAGGAATTTTACATAACATTATCCCTCGTGTACTTTATCCACTTAAACTTTCTTTGGTTTCATCTTCAGTGTATTAACTACAAGTTTAAGATATGTGAATATACTATTATTATTATTATTATTATTATTATTATTATTTTATTAGTAGTAGTATTATTATTTTGTGCAATGTTTCAGACTTAAATTTTAATCAGAATTTTAAATTATTATAAAAGCTGTATTGCTCTTACTGCAGTTTGGTGAACAAGCAATGCAAGATGCAAGCAATGCAAGATGCAGAACAACCACGGTCGAGGAAAAAGATACCTCTAGGTCTTTCGTGCTGCAATCAACACAGCATCAGGAACTTGCAATGTTGCAGAAAAGAGGATGAAATCCTGATATGTTGATTGCAACACGAAACCCTAGAGCTATATTTTACCTCCCTATCTTTGCGTATATACACTGAGAATTTGCTTTAATCATTGTTGTAAATATTAGAGCAATATTGAATTGCAGCCTTAATGGCCCACGTGCAATCGATTGTGTTTGAAGGTTAAAAATAATAGCATTTGTTTGTATGTTTCAGCTGTGGTGGTGGTGGTGAGTGCGGGGTGAGGGAGGTAAGAACCTAGATGGCAGAGAAACACACTAAGTGTTCCTGGCTGCCTTCTTCTCTTCCTCCACCGCCCCGCCCTTACAATGGACACCCACCATGCTGCTGCTCACACCACAACAAACACACCAAAACCTCTCGTCTTCGCCAAGGTGAGTATTACCAGTCTTATAGCACTCTTGCACTGGTCTTCTTTTTACCAGTCTTTTTTGTACCACTTTTTTGTAGCAGTCTTTCTTGTACCACTCTTCCTTGTATCACCCTTTCTTGTACCACTCTTCCTTGTATCACCCTTTCTTGTACCACTCTTCCTTGTATCACCCTTTCTTGTACCACTCTTCCTTGTATCACCCTTTCTTGTACCACTCTTCCTTGTATCACCCTTTCTTGTACCACTCTTGCTTGTATCACCCTTTCTTGTACCACTCTTACTTGTACCACCCTTTCTTGTACCACTCTTCCTTGTATCACCCTTTCCTGTACCACTCTTCCTTGTATCACCCTTTCTTGTACCACTCTTCCTTGTATCCCCTTCTTGTACCACTCTTCCTTGTATCACCCTTCTACCATCTCTGTACCCCCAACCTTACCACTCTTCCTTGGGATACCTCTTGTACCACTCTTGCCTGTTACCTTCTTGTACCACTTTCTTACTTTCTTGTACCACTTTTTGTAGCATCCTTTCTTGTACCACTCTTCCTTGTATCACCCTTTCTTGTACCACTCTTCCTTGTATCACCCTTTCTTGTACCACTCTTCCTTGTATCACCCTTTCTTGTACCACTCTTCCTTGTATCACCCTTTCTTGTACCACTCTTCCTTGTATCACCCTTTCCTGTACCACTCTTCCTTGTATCACCCTTTCTTGTACCACTCTTCTTGTATCCACCCTTTCTTGTACCACTCTTCCTTGTATCACCCTTTCCTGTACCACTCTTCCTTGTATCACCCTTTCTTGTACCACTCTTCCTTGTATCACCCTTTCTTGTACCACTCTTCCTTGTATCACCCTTTCTTGTACCACTCTTCCTTGTATCACCCTTTCTGTACCACTCTTCTTGTATCACCCTTTCTTGTACCACTCTTCCTTGTATCACCCTTTCTTGTACCACTCTTCCTTGTATCACCCTTTCTTGTACCACTCTTCCTTGTATCACCCTTTCTTGTACCACTCTTCCTTGTATCACCCTTTCTTGTACCACTCTTCTTGTATCACCCTTTCTTGTACCACTCTTCTTGTATCACCTTTCTTGTACCACTCTTCCTTGTATCACCCTTTCTTGTACCACTCTTCCTTGTATCACCCTTTCTTGTACCACTCTTCCTTGTATCACCCTTTCTTGTACCACTCTTCCTTGTATCACCCTTTCTTGTACCACTCTTCTTGTATCACCCTATCTTGTACCACTCTTCCTTGTATCACCCTTTCTTGTACCACTCTTCCTTGTATCACCCTTTCTTGTACCACTCTTCCTTGTATCACCCTTTCTTGTACCACTCTTCCTTGTATCACCTTTCTTGTACCACTCTTCCTTGTATCACCTTTCTTGTACCACTCTTCCTTGTATCACCTTTCTTGTACCACTCTTCCTTGTATCACCCTTTCTTGTACCACTCTTCCTTGTATCACCTTTCTTGTACCACTCTTCCTTGTATCACCTTCTTGTACCCTCTCCTTGTACACCTTTCTTGTACCACTCTTCCTATGATCACCTTTCTTGTACCACTCTTCCTTGTATCACCCTTTCTTGACCACTCTTCCTTGTATCACCCTTTCTTGTACCACTCTTCCTTGTATCACCATTTCTTGTACCACTCTTCCTTGTATCACCTTTCTGTACCACTCTTCCTTGTATCACCTTTCTGTACCACTCTTCCTTGTATCACCTTTCTTGTACCACTTTCCTTGTATCACCCTTTCTTGTACCACTCTTCCTTATCACCATTTCTGTACCACTCTTCCTTGTATCACCTTTCTTGTACCACTCTTCCTTGTATCACCTTCTGTACCACTCTTCCTTGTACCAATCACCCTCGTACCACACTCCTTATCACCCCTCTACCACCCACTACACCGACCACCTCTGCATCTCCCTCACCACTACCATCACCACTCACACACCATCACCACTACTCACCATCACCACTACCATCACCACCACTAACACCATCACCACTACCACCATCACCACTACCACCATCACCACTACCACCATCACCACTACCACCATCACCACTACCACCATCACCACTACCACCATCACCACTACCACCATCACCACTACCACCATCACCACTACCACCATCACCACACTACCACCATCACCACTACCACCATCACCACTACCACCATCACCACTACCACCATCACCACTACCACCATCACCACTACCACCATCACCACTACCACCATCACCACTACCACCATCACCACTACCACCATCACCACTACCACCATCACCACTACCACCATCACCACTACCACCATCACCACTACCACCATCACCACTACCACCATCACCACTACCACCATCACCACTACCACCATCACCACTGCCACCATCACCACTACCACCATCACCACTACCACCATCACCACTACCACCATCACCACTGCCACCATCACCACTACCACCATCACCACTACCACCATCACCACTACCACCATCACAACTACCACCTTCATCACAACTAAAATCTTTCGTCTCCAACAAGGCAAGTGAAAGCACTCTTCGTGTTACCGCTAACATCACTGCTAGAACTCCACCTCTGCCACGTACACTAACACCAGTTCCACTGCTACCACCCCAAACCTCAGTCAAATCACTGCCACCACCACCAATAACAACATCAACAACATTTACATTACTTTCAAATTCCACTCAAAGATTTGTTTTGTGTTACGGAGGATACACAATGTATGTACAGTGTTACGGAGGATACATACTGTATGTACAGTGTTACGGAGGATACATGCTGTATGTACAGTGTTACGGAGGATACATACTGTATGTACAGTGTTACGGAGGATACATACTGTATGTACAGTGTTACGGAGGATACATACTGTATGTACAGTGTTACGGAGGATACATGCTGTATGTACAATGTTACGGAGGATACATACTGTATGTACAGTGTTACGGAGGATACATACTGTATGTACAGTGTTACGGAGGATACATGCTGTATGTACAGTGTTACGGAGGATACATACTGTATGTACAGTGTTACGGAGGATACACACTGTTTGTACAGTGTTACGGAGTATACATACTGTATGTACAGTGTTACGGAGGATACACACTGTTTGTACAGTGTTACGGAGGATACATACTGTATGTACAGTGTTACGGAGGATACATACTGTATGTACAGTGTTACGGAGGATACACACTGTTTGTACAGTGTTACGGAGGATACACACTGTATGTACAGTGTTACGGAGGCACTGCAGTTCTGTACATTGTAACTGGGTAACGCCATTGGTGCTGTACACTCGTGTAGCACCACTGGTGCTGTACCCTCGTGTAGCCCCACTGGTGCTGTACCCTCGTGTAGCACCACTGGTGCTGTACCCTCGTGTAGCACCACTGGTGCTGTACCCTCGTGTAGCACCACTGGTGCTGTACCCTCGTGTAGCACCACTGGTGCTGTACCCTCGTGTAGCACCACTGGTGTGCTGTACCTCGTGTAGCACCACTGGTGCTGTACCTCGTGTAGCACCACTGGTGCTGTACCCTCGTGTAGCACCACTGTTGCTGTACCCTCGTGTAGCACTACTGGTGCTGTACCTCGTGTAGCACCACTGGTGCTGTACCTCGTGTAGCACCACTGGTGCTGTACCCTCGTGTAGCACCACTGGTGCTGTACCCTCGTGTAGCACCACTGGTGCTGTACCCTCGTGTAGCACCACTGGTTCTGTACCCTCGTGTAGCACCACTGGTGCTGTACCCTCGTGTAGCACCACCACTGGTGCTGTAACTTGCGCTGTAGTATAAACAAACACTGAGTCTGGTGTAGTCGTACAACCAGGAGTAAAGAAAATGTGAATCGAACATCATATGTCGAGCTTTTAAAATGTACGACGCTCCCTTCCTGTGTGAGAGAGAGAAAGTCTTGGGAGGCCCAGGAGATATTGAGAGAACATAGAGGAGATCACAGTAGGTGATGGTTGGGATCAGAGGAGATCCAGAGCAGCTTGTGGTGAGTTCTTCCTGCTGTACATGTTGTGAAAAAAAACTTACCTGATAAAGAGCCTCTGAGCAATAACTCTGTGTGTGTCCCACCGAGGCAGGGTGATCAAAAAAAGAAACATTTTCACCATCATTTACACAATCACTGTCTTGCCAGAGGCGAGCAGATACGACAGTTTATATGTCCCTCTAGACATCATATATCCCAAACCCCTCCTTTAGAGTGCAGGCGATCCATATATCTAAACACATTTACTTCCTCCATACTCCTTCCCTCCAATCTGGTATCCAGTGTTTTTATTTCCTATTTTTTTCCTTGCTCTCATCGACTTGTTCTTTCCAATGGTAACTTTTAATTTCCATATTTTACATACCATTTCAAATTCGTCTACCAGCATTTGCAACTTCCCTTCAGAATCTTTCAAAAGCACAGTGCCGTCGATTGAAAGCAACTGTGACAGTTCCCATTCTGTATCAAATTCACTGTCTTTCAATCCCATATCTCTCCCTAACACACTAGTGTTCACTTCTTTTACTACTTCAACTATAAATATGTTAAACAACCATGGTGACATCACACATCACTGTCTAAGGCCTACTTTCACTGGAAAATAATCTCCCTCTCTCCTTCATACCCTAACCTGAGCCTCACTATCCACATAAAAACTCTTTACTGTTTTTAGTAACCTACCATCAATTCCATACATATGCAACATCTGTCACATTGCTTCCATATCCCTTTTCTAAATCCATAAATGAAACAAAAAGTTCCTTACATTTATCTAAGAATTGTTCACTTATATCCTTCAATGTAAGCACTTGGTTTACACATCATCTAGCCTTCCTAAAACCTCCTTGCTTCTCTGTAATCCTACTTTCTGTCTTACCTATAATTCTCTCAATAATTACTCTACCATACACTTTTCTCGGTATACTCACCAGTCATATTCCCCTATAACTTTTATACATTTTTTATCCCATTTTCCATGATACATAGGAACTATGCACTCTACCAATCTTTAGGTACCTCACCCTATTCAATGCATACATTGAACAAACACATTAACCACTCTCACACTATATCCCCATCTGCTTTTATCATTTCTGTCTTGATATTATGTATTAATGTATTACAGCTGGTTTACCCCCTTTCATTCTACCCACTGCCTCATGCACTTCTCCTACACTCACATCTGGTTCTTCTTCACTCCTACAGGATGTTATATCTCCCTGTCCAATGCACGAAATCACTGCTTCCCTCTCTTCATCAACATTAACAACTCCTCAAAATATCCCCTTCATTTTCCCAGCACCTCAACCTCCCCATCTAATGACTCGCCTCTTTCTTTTTAAATTATTAATTCCATTTGTTCCTAGACTTTCTCAACTTAATGATTTTCATTTTTTCTTATTCTCATCAACATTTGCTGCCAAAGCCTCACCCACTCTCTCGTTGGTTCTCCTTCACTCCCTCGCCACTCATTTAACCACTCTGTTACTCTCCATATACTCTGCCTTCCTTGTATAATTCCTACATCACATAACACCTCACATGCTAACTTTTTCTCCCTTGCCACCCTCTTTACATCATCATTCCATCTATCGGTCTTAGTCCCTCTCCCTTCCACCCTTCTATACCCACAAACCTCTGTTGTACACACTAACACAACATTCTTAAATTAATCCCATACTTCCTCTACCCCTCATCATTACCTGTACTCTGTCTAGCTCAGCTTTCTCCCAATACTTGCTTACATTTTACTCTTACTATATCTTCCTTTAATTCAATAACTTCTCTCTTACCCACTTATGACATTCTACCATTTACTCTCACTGTAGCTACCACTAAATAATGAGTTAATATATCTTATCTGTCTCCTCTCTAAAAATATCCACATGCAGAAGTCTATCTGTCAACCTCTCATTACGCCCTGTATCGTATCTCGTGCACTTATTTATCCTTTTTTTTCTTAAAATACATATTACCTATTACCAAACCTTTTTCTATACATAGTTCAATTTGAAGCCCCCGTTATCATTTACCTCTGGCACTCCAAACTTATCTACTTCGCCCTCTACAACTTTCTTCCATTATATATATATCATACTAATTGCCATATCATTCTCAGTCATACTAAGTGGTAAGATTTCATTCTTGACCTGATAGATTGTTCCAATTAATGTTTATCTTTTTATATATATATATATATATATATATATATATATATATATATATATATATATATATATATAAATTCTGAATGTTGAATTTGATGTAATAATTAGCGGGAACAATTTAATAATGGAAACTTCACTAAGATAAACATTAATTGGACAATCTATCAGGTCAAGAATGAAATCTTACCACTTAGAATGACTGAGAATGATATGGCAATTAGTATGACTGAGAATGATATGGCAATTAGTATGACTGAGAATGATATGGCAATTAGTATGACTGAGAATGATATGGCAATTAGTATGACTGAGAATGATATGGCAATTAGTATGACTGAGAATGATATGGCAATTAGTATGACTTGAGAATGATATGGCAATTAGTATGACTGAGAATGATATGGTAATTAGTATGACTTGAGAATGATATGGCAATTAGTATGACTTGAGAATGATATGGTAATTAGTATGACTTGAGAATGATATGGCAATTAGTATGACTTGAGAATGATATGGCAATTAGTATGACTTGAGAATGATATGGCAATTAGTATGACTTGAGAATGATATGGTAATTAGTATGACTGAGAATGATATGGCAATTAGTATGACTTGAGAATGATATGGTAATTAGTATGACTGAGAATGATATGGCAATTAGTATGACTGAGAATGATATGGCAATTAGTATGACTGAGAATGATATGGTAATTAGTATGACTGAGAATGATATGGTAATATGATCATTACGGCTCCAACACGATACCATATTATTATTATAATCAAATAGAAGCGCTAAACCACAGGGACACGATACCATAATATATTGTCTGTACTTTGGATACCAAGCTAATACATTCTGCCAAGTACATTGCTAATACATTATGCATCACAAACTGTATCACTGTAGGAATTTATAGAATTATTGATTACGTTATTATATATTGTTTTGTATTCTACAGAGAGACGCTAGTGATGAGGAACACAGTGAACTGTTCAGATGGAGACTCAGTGAGGGTGATGTGAACACGGACAACGTTGTATTCTACAGAGAGGCGCTAGTGAGGGTGATGTAGGAACTACAGTAGTGACCAAACGTTGTATTCTACAGATGGAGGCGCTAGTGAGGGTGATGTAGGAACTACAGTAGTGACCAAACGTTGTATTCTACAGATGGAGGCGCTAGTGAGGGTGATGTAGGAACTACAGTAGTGACCACACGTTGTATTCTACAGATGGAGGCGCTAGTGAGAGTGATGTAGGAACTACAGTAGTGACCACACGTTGTATTCTACAGATGGAGGCGCTAGTGAGGGTGATGTAGGAACTACAGTAGTGACCACACGTTGTATTCTACAGATGGAGGCGCTAGTGAGGTGATGTAGGAACTACAGTAGTGACCACACGTTGTATTCTACAGATGGAGGCGCTAGTGAGAGTGATGTAGGAACTACAGTAGTGACCACACGTTGTATTCTACAGATGGAGGCGCTAGTGAGAGTGATGTAGGAACTACAGTAGTGACCACACGTTGTATTTTACAGATGGAGGCGCTAGTGAGGGTGATGTAGGAACTACAGTAGTGACCACACGTTGTATTCTACAGATGGAGGCGCTAGTGAGAGTGATGTAGGAACTACAGTAGTGACCACACGTTGTATTCTACAGATGGAGGCACTAGTGAGAGTGATGTAGGAACTACAGTAGTGACCGCACGTTGTATTCTACAGATGGAGGCACTAGTGAGAGTGATGTAGGAACTACAGTAGTGACCACACGTTGTATTTTACAGATGGAGGCGCTAGTGAGAGTGATGTAGGAACTACAGTAGTGACCACACGTTGTATTCTACAGATGGAGGCACTAGTGAGAGTGATGTAGGAACTACAGTAGTGACCACACGTTGTATTCTACAGATGGAGGCACTAGTGAGAGTGATGTAGGAACTACAGTAGTGACCACACGTTGTATTCTGCAGATGGAGGCGCTAGTGAGAGTGATGTAGGAACTACAGTAGTGACCACACGTTGTATTCTACAGATGGAGGCGCTAGTGAGAGTGATGTAGGAACTACAGTAGTGACCACACGTTGTATTTTACAGATGGAGGCGCTAGTGAGAGTGATGTAGGAACTACAGTAGTGACCACACGTTGTATTCTACAGATGGAGGCACTAGTGAGAGTGATGTAGGAACTACAGTAGTGACCACACGTTGTATTCTACAGATGGAGGCGCTAGTGAGAGTGATGTAGGAACTACAGTAGTGACCACACGTTGTATTTTACAGATGGAGGCACTAGTGAGGGTGATGTAGGAACTACAGTAGTGACCACACTTTGTATTCTACAGATGGAGGCACTAGTGAGGGTGATGTAGGAACTACAGTAGTGACCACACGTTGTATTCTACAGATGGAGGCGCTAGTGAGGGAGATGCAGGATCCAGAGACTGGTGTGCCGATAAGAAGCCAAAAACTCTTCCTTACCTCTATACCATCTGCCTTCATGGGTGAGTATTGTTCCATCATCCACCTTCATGGGGTGAGTATTGTTCCCTCATCCACCTTCATGGGTGAGTATTGTTCCATCATCCACCTTCATGGGTGAGTATTGTTCCATCATCCACCTTCATGGGTGAGTATTGTTCCATCATCCACCTTCATGGGTGAGTATTGTTCCATCATCCACCTTCATGGGTGAGTATTGTTCCATCATCCACCTTCATGGGTGAGTATTGTTCCATCATCCACCTTCATGGGTGAGTATTGTTCCATCATCCACCTTCATGGGTGAGTATTGTTCCATCATCCACCTTCATGGGTGAGTATTGTTCCATCATCCACCTTCATAGGTGAGTATTGTTCCATCACCCACCTTCATGGGTGAGCATTGTTCCATCATCCACCTTCATGGGTGAGTATTGTTCCATCATCCACCTTCATGGGTGAGTATTGTTCCATCATCCACCTTCATGGGTGAGTTGTCACAGTTGCTTTTTGCTGATGACACTGTGCTTTTGGGAGATTCTGAAGAGAAGTTGCAGAGGTTGGTGGATGAATTTGGTAGGGTGTGTAAAATAAGAAAATTGAAAGTGAATATAGGAAAGAGTAAGGTGATGAGGATAACAAAAAGATTAGGTGACGAAAGATTGGATATTAGATTGAAGGGAGAGAGTATGGAGGAGGTGAATGTATTCAGATATTTGGGAGTGGACATGTCAGCAGATGGGTCTATGAAGGATGAGGTGAATCATAGAATTGATGAGGGGAAAAGGGTGAGTGGAGCACTTCGGAGTCTGTGGAGACAAAGAACTTTGTCCATGGAAGTAAAGAGGGGAATGTATGAGAGTATAGTTATACCAACACTCTTATATGGGTGTGAAGCATGGGTGATGAATGTTGCAACGAGGAGAAGGCTGGAGGCAGTGGAGATGTCATGTCTGAGGTCAATGTGTGGTGTGAATATAATGCAGAGAATTCGGAGTTTGGAAATTAGGAGGAGGTGCGGGATTACCAAAACTATTATCCAGAGAGCTGAGGAGTGGTTGTTGAGGTGGTTCGGACATGTAGAGAGAATGGAACGAGACAGAATGACTTCGAGAGTGTATAAATCTGTAGTGGAGGGAAGGCGGGGTAGGGATCGGCCTAGGAAAGGTTGGAGGGAGGGGTTAAAGGAGGTTTTGTGTGCGAGGGGCTTGGACTTCCAGCAAGCATGTGTGAGCGTATTTGATAGGAGTGAATGGAGACAAATGGTTTTTAATACTTGACGTGCTGTTGGAGTGTGAGCAAAGTAACATTTATGAAGGGATTCAGGAAACCGGCAGGTCGGACTTGAGTCCTGGAGATGGAAGTACAGTGTCTGCACTCTGAAGGAGGGGTGTAAATGTTGCAGTTTTATAACTGTAGTGTAAAGCACCCTTCTGGCAAGACAGTGATGGAGTGAATGATGATGAAAGTTTTTCTTTTTCAGGCCACCCTGCCTTGGTGGGAATCGGCCGATGTGTTAATAAATATATATATACATGTATATATATATATATATATATATATATATATATATATATATATATATATATATATATATATATATACACTTGCTTCAGGGAAAACTCAAAGTTCTCACCTTCATGGGTGAATATACATTTATCTTCATTTTTTTGTTTGTGTTTGTGTGTGTGCATTTTTATCCATACACGATGTGTGTGTAAGAGTGTGTGTTAGTTACCATATTGTCCTAGGCACATGTCGATTAGACACTAGGCCTGTTGTATGTATGTGTGTGTGTGTGTGTGTGTGTGTGTGTGTGTGTGTGTGTGTGTGTGTGTAACGAAACACTTCGAAATGTTTCGGCCCCGCCGGGAATTGAACCCGGGCCCTCCGTGCGTGAAGCAAGAGCGCTAGCCACCATGCCATCGAGGCGTGTGTGTGTGTGTGTGTGTGTGTGTGTGTGTGTGTGTGTACTCACCTCACCCAGTTGTGGTTGCAGGGGTCGAGTCACAGCTCCTGGCCCCACCTCTTCACTGGCCACTACTGGGTCACTCATCCTGCTCCATGAGCTTTATCATACCTCTTCTTAAAGCTATGTATGGATCCTGCCTCCACTACATCACTTCCCAGACTATTCCACTTCCTGACCACTCTGTGACTGAAGAAATACTTCCTAACATCCCTGTGATTCATCTGAGTCTTCAGCTTTCAACTGTGTCCCCTTGTTGCTGTGTCTCATCTCTGGAACATTCTGTCTCTGTCCACCTTGTCCATTCCTCTCAGTATTTTATATGTCTTTATCGTATCTTCCCTATCTCTCCTGTCCTCCAGTGTCGACAGGTCGATTTCAATTAACCTCTCCTCGTAGGACATACCCCTTAGCTCCGGGACTAGTCTTGTTGGAAACCTTTGCACTTTCTTTAATTTCTTTACGTGCTAGGCTAGGTGTGGGTTCCAAACTGGTGCTGCATACTCCAGTATGGGCCTAACGTGCACGGTGTACAGGGTCCTGAACGATTCCTGTACACAGTGTACGTTAGGCCTATACTGGAGTATGCAGCACCAGTTTGGAATACACACCTAGCCTAGCACGTAAGGAAATTAGAGAAAGTGTACTCACCTAGTTGTGGTTGCAGGGGTCGAGTCAAAGCTCCTGGCCCCGCCTCTTCACTGGCCGCTACTGTGTGCGTGTGTGTGTGTGTGTACTCACCTAATTGTACTCGCCTAATTGTGGTTGCAGGGGACGAGACTCAGCTCCTGGCCCCGCCTCTTCGCTGTCCGCTACTGGGTCTCTGCTCTCCCTGCTCCATGAGCTTTATCATACCTCGTCTTAAAACTATGTATGGTTCCTGCCTTCACTATATCTTTCTCTAGACTATTCCACTTCCTGACTACTCTGTGGCTGAAGAAATGCTTCCTAACATCCCTTTGACTCATCTGAGTCTTCAGCTTCCAGTTGTGTCCCCTTGTTTCTGTGTTCCCTCTCTGGAACATCCTGTCACTGTCTACCTTGTCGATTCCCCGCAGTATTTTGTATGTCGTTATCATGTCTCCTCTGACCCTTCTTTCCTCCAGTGTTGTTAGTCCTATTTCCCTGAACCTTTCTTCATAAGACAGACCCCTGAGTTGTAGAACTAACCTTGTCGCAAACCTTTGCACTTTCTCTAGTTTCTTTACGTGCTTGACCAGGTGTGGGTTCCAGACTGGTGCTGCATATTCTTGTATGGGCCTGACGTACACGGTGTACAGTGTCTTGAACGATTCCTTGTTAAGGTAACGGAACGCTAATATTAGGTTTGCCAGTCGCCCATATGCTGCCGCAGTTATCTGGTTGATGTGTGCCTCCGGAGACGTGCTTGGCGTTATACTCACCCCAAGGTCTTTCTCCTTTGCCGAGGTTTGTAGCCTTTGTCCGCCTAGCCTGTACTCTGTCAGCGGTCTTCTTTGCCCTTCTCCGATCTTCATGACTTTGCATTTGGTGGGATTGAATTCGAGAAGCCAGTTGCTAGACCAGATGTCAAGCTTGTCCAGGTCTGTTTGAAGTCCTGCTTGGTCCTCTTCCGATGTGATTCTCCTCATTAATTTCACATCATCTGCGAACAGAGACACTTCTGAGTCTATCCCATCCGTCATGTCATTTACATATACCAAGAATAACACTGGTCCTAGGACTGACCCCTGCGGTACACCGCTCGTCACAGGCGCTCACTGTGATACCTCATCACGCACCATGACCCGTTGTTGCCTCCCTGTGAGGTATTCCCTGATCCATTCCAGTGCCCTTCCTGTTATACATGTGTGTGTGTGTGTGTGTGTGTGTGTGTGTACATTAGAGGCTAAGTTAACATAGTCCCTAAAGAGGAAACTCAAGAATAATGAAGAAAATACACAAGTATTACGCATGTTTATTAAGTCTGTATTGTACGTCCGTAATTTACGTTCGTGGTTACATATCTTTAATATTAATTAATGTTAAATCTAACAAATATATTATTTTATCCTGTGTCGATAAAGTACTGTGTACTCTGAGGCCAGTTTGCAGGTTCGAATCCTGCTGTCGACTGAGATATAATTGTAATTATTTACACCCAGAAAAACATTCAACTGATGCCTCGTTTGGTTTCATACTTTTATATGAATTATTATTATTATTATTATTATTATTATTATTATTATTATTATTATTATTATTATTATTATTATTATTATTATTATTATTATTATTATATTCATGGTTGTAAGCTAAGCAGGTAGGGGGTCGTATATAGGCTGGGAAATGGGAGGTAATGAGGATTGATGTAAGGATGGGGAAGATAACTCTAATTCCTGGGATCAAAAACCTATCACCATAAAGGATCTTACACTTTTTGTGCTGTAGATTCTTTCTAGGTCCTCTATATTAAACCCACGACTTTTCTTCCACTTGAAAATTAGGTTAACCTGGGAATCATCAGGATCTGATGGGCACCTTTCTGAGTTGGAAATCATCAAGATCTGATTGTCACGCCTATAGCTGGCTTGACCTGGGAATCACCAAGCTCTGATGGGCACGTCGTCAGCCTGACTGAACACTCCTTTCTGAGTTCATATGAGAATGTATTGGAGTGAAATCTGGGTGTTATCAGAGCACTTTAAAAACTTTAATATTTTTGTGTGTCTCCTGAACCCCTGCGTCTCGATGTTGGGTCTTCTGAATCGTGCAGAAAAAATGGTATTTGCAACCATATTTACATATCCAAACAGTTATATCTTGGTTTCAGCCGACCACCAAGCAAGATTTCCCACTTTCTTAAAGCGATCCAGACGTTTTCATGCAAGAATCATCTCCTTCTGTTTGTCTTTAATGAAGCACTGCCAAGCAGCAGGAAGGTCAGCTTCAGTGGCAGTGTATCTACGCTGATAAAACACTGCCAAGCAGCAGGAAGGTCAGCTTCAGTGGCAGTGTATCTACGCTGATATAACACTGCCAAGCAGCAGGAAGGTCAGCTTCAGTGGCAGTGTATCTACGCTGATAAAAGACTGCCAAGCAGCAGGAAGGTCAGCTTCAGTGGCAGTGTATCTACGCTGATAAAACACTGCCAAGCAGCTGGAAGGTCAGCTTCAGTGGCAGTGTATCTACGCTGATAAAACACTGCCAAGCGGCTGGAAGGTCAGCTTCAGTGGCACTGTTATCTGCGTTAATGCCATTTACATCCATCACATTCACAATCATCATCCATAACGTTTTATTAATGTAGGTAACAGCTTCACTGACCACTTGTTGTTATAACAGTTATAAGAGTCACAGGGAGGGAAAACATGAGGTTTCTCTAGCCCTTTCACGTTGCAAATTGCAAATGCATCTTCAGGAGCAATGGAATGAAATGGAAAAAGAATAAGAATCTCAGTAGCAGTCTAGACTGATGTTTGGGCGAAATGTATCAACAATAAAGTGTTGTAAATGTGTCTCAATCATCTACCTGGACACATGGATGATAAAAATTGAACTCGGTTTTTTGTGGGGAAGATAAAAACACGTAAAATCTTTATGTAGTTTTTATTGGCTGGACAGAGTTTTCAAGGCAATGAAAACGTTTCAAGCTGAAGCATCAAACTTTCAGTGTAATGAAGTTTTAAGTTTAATCGAGTAACTAAAGCGTTCAGAATAGTAACATGTGAAGTTTATGGGTACTTATATTTTAACATACACATAGTGAAGGTGAGAGCAACGAATGAGACAGATACTAACAGGTGAGACATAGATACTAGCAGGTGAAACAGATACTAGCAGGTGAACATAGATACTAGCAAGAAAAAATAGATACTAGCAGGTGAGAGAAAAGACAATAAAGGACACATGAAAGAGCCATAACGGCCTGTAAAAAAATGGAAGTGAAATTCTTGGAAAGTGTAGGCGGCGTTCAGGAGGAAGTGCACCACTGTAGGCGGCGTTCAGAAGGAAGTGCACCACTGTAGGCGGCGTTCAGGAGTAAGTGCACCACTGTAGGCGGCGTTCAGGAGTAAGTGCACCACTGTAGGCGGCGTTCAGGAGTAAGTGCACCACTGTAGGCGGCGTTCAGGAGTAAGTGCACCACTGTAGGCGGCGTTCAGGAGTAAGTGCACCACTGTAGGCGGCGTTCAGGAGCAAGTGCACCACTGTAGGCGGCGTTCAGGAGGAAGTGCACCACTGTAGGCGGCGTTCAGAAGTGCACCACTGTAGGCGGCGTTCAGGAGGAAGTGCACCACTGTAGGCGGCGTTCAGGAGGAAGTGCACCACTGTAGGCGGCGTTCAGGAGTAAGTGCACCACTGTAGGCGGCGTTCAGGAGGAAGTGCACCACTGTAGGCGGCGTTCAGTAGGAAGTGCACCACTGTAGGCGGCGTTCAGGAGTAAGTGCACCACTGTAGGCGGCGTTCAGGAGGAAGTGCACCACAGTAGGCGGCGTTCAGGAGGACGTGCACCACTGTAGGCGGCGTTCAGAAGGAAGTGCACCACTGTAGGCGGCGTTCAGGAGTAAGTGCACCACTGTAGGCGGCGTTCAGGAGGAAGTGCACCACAGTAGGCGGCGTTCAGGAGGAAGTGCACCACTGTAGGCGGCGTTCAGAAGGAAGTACACCACTGTAGGCGGCGTTCAGGAGTAAGTGCACCACTGTAGGCGGCGTTCAGGAGTAAGTGCACCAATGTAGGCGGCGTTCAGGAGTAAGTGCACCACTGTAGGCGGCGTTCAGGAGTAAGTGCACCACTGTAGGCGGCGTTCAGGAGTAAGTGCACCACTGTAGGCGGCGTTCAGGAGTAAGTGCACCACTGTAGGCGGCGTTCAGGAGGAAGTGCACCACTGTAGGCGGCGTTCAGAAGTGCACCACTGTAGGCGGCGTTCAGGAGGAAGTGCACCACTGTAGGCGGCGTTCAGGAGGAAGTGCACCACTGTAGGCGGCGTTCAGGAGTAAGTGCACCACTGTAGGCGGCGTTCAGGAGGAAGTGCACCACTGTAGGCGGCGTTCAGGAGGAAGTGCACCACTGTAGGCGGCGTTCAGGAGTAAGTGCACCACTGTAGGCGGCGTTCAGGAGGAAGTGCACCACAGTAGGCGGCGTGCACTTCCTCCTGAGGAAGTGCACCAGACAGATAGTTGCTTCAGAACTTTGTCCATCGCTGAAAAATAGAACCATCGTCGAGGAGCGAGAGTTCAGGACAAATACCTTCCCGTTTCTGACGTTGATGCTGAGTACACACGCAGTGATAGAGTGCTCTGTGTACTCGCTTAGTGACAGTGCTCTGAGTACACACGCAGTGATAGAGCGCTCTGTGTACTCGCTTAGTGACAGTGCTCTGAGTACACACGCAGTGATAGAGCGCTCTGTGTACTCGCTTAGTGACAGTGCTCTGAGTACACACGCAGTGATAGAGTGTTCTGTGTACTCGCTTAGTGATAGTGCTCTGAGTACACACGCAGTGATAGAGCGCTCTGTGTACTCGCTTAGTGACAGTGCTCTGAGTACACACGCAGTGATAGAGCGCTCTGTGTACTCGCTTAGTGATAGTGCTCTGAGTACACACGCAGTGATAGAGCACTCTGTGTACTCGCTTAGTGATAGTGCTCTGAGTACACACGCAGTGATAGAGCGCTCTGTGTACTCGCTTAGTGACAGTGCTCTAAGTACACACGTAGTGATAGAGTGCTCTGTGTACTCCCTTAGTGATAGTGCTCTGAGTACACATGAAGAGTCATGGGAAGGAACCACAAGCAAGGGAGACGTGTGTTCAATATAAAGAAGGAAGGTGTTCAATATAAAGAAGGAAGGTGTTCAATATAAAGAAGGAAGGTGTTCAATATAAAGAAGGAAGGTGTTCAATATAAAGAAGGAAGGTGTTCAATATAAAGAAGGAAGGTGTTCAATATAAAGAAGGAAGGTGTTCAATATAAAGAAGGAAGGTGTTCAATATAAAGAAGGAAGGTGTTCAATATAAAGAAGGAAGTTGTTCAATATAAAGAAGGAAGGTGTTCAATATAAAGAAGGAAGGTGTTCAATATAAAGAAGGAAGGTGTTCAATATAAAGAAGGAAGGTGTTCAATATAAAGAAGGAAGGTGTTCAATATAAAGAAGGAAGGTGTTCAATATAAAGAAGGTGGATTTTCAATATAAATAATGAAGGTGTTCAATATAAAGAAGGTGGATGTTCAATATAAAGAAGGTAGGTGTTCAATATAAAGAAGGAAGGTGTTCAATATAAAGAAGGAAGGTGTTCAATATAAAGAAGGAAGGTGTTCAATATAAAGAAGGAAGGTGTTCAATATAAAGAAGGAAGGTGTTCAATATAAAGAAGGAAGGTGTTCAATATAAAGAAGGAAGGTGTTCAATATAAAGAAGGAAGGTGTTCAATATAAAGAAGGAAGGTGTTCAATATAAAGACGGTAGGTGTTCAATATAAAGAAGAAAGGTGTTCAATATAAAGAAGGAAGGTGTTCAATATAAAGAAGGAAGGTGTTCAATATAAAGAAGGTGGGTGTTCAATATAAAGTAGTTAGTTTAATATCTTTATTATGCACCTCATACCCATCCTGTGGGCGGTAGTCAAAAGATTACAGAGGTACATAATGGGTCCAGGGACTGGGCCCTAAAGTTTTGATAGCTGAACAAGTTACAAAGGTATAAAGAAGGAAGGTGTTCAATATAAAGAAGGAAGGTGTTCAATATAAAGAAGGTGGATTTTCAATATAAATAATGAAGGTGTTCAATATAAAGAAGGTGGATGTTCAATATAAAGAAGGTAGGTGTTCAATATAAAGAAGGTGGATGATCAATATAAAGAAGGAAGGTGTTCAATATAGAGAAGGAAGGTGTTCAATATAAAGAAGGTGCATGTTCAATATAAATAATGAAGGTGTTCAATATAAATAATGAAGGTGTTCAATATAAAGAAGGTGGATGTTCAATATAAAGAAGGTAGGTGTTCAAGATAAAAAGGTGGAAAGCAGGAAAAGTTGTGGATTAACAAAAGTGATAAAAAAAATAGCGAAAGACAAGTAAATAATGTGGAAATAGATGGAAAACCTAAGTAGAGAGGAGTGCAACCTTGTTACCTGCGAGTGCGAGTGAGTGCAATATTGTTACCTGCGAGTGAGAGTGAGTGCAACTTGTTACCTGTGAGTGAAAGTGAGTGCAACCTTGTTACCTGCGAGTGAGAGTGAGTGCAACTTGTTACCTGCGAGTGAGAGTGAGTGCAACTTGTTACGTGCGAGTGAGAGTGAGTGCAACCTTGTTACCTGCGAGTGCGAGTGAGTGCAACTTGTTACCTGCGAGTGAGAGTGAGTGCAACCTTGTTACCTGCGAGTGAGAGTGAGTGCAACCTTGTTACCTGTGAGTGAGAGTGAGTGCAACCTTGTTACCTGCGAGTGAGAGTGAGTGCAACCTTGTTACCTGCGAGTGAGAGTGAGTGCAACCTTGTTACCTGTGAGTGAGAGTGAGTGCAACCTTGTTACCTGTGAGTGAGTGAGTGCAACCTTGTTACCTGTGAGTGAGAGCGAGTGCAACCTTGTTACCTGTGAGTGAGAGTGAGCGCAACCTTGTTACCTGTGAGTGAGTGCAACCTTGTTACCTGTGAGTGCAACCTTGTTACCTGCGGGTGAGAGTGAGTGCAACTTGTTACCTGTGAGTGAGAGCGAGTGCAACCTTGTTACCTGTGAGTGAGAGCGAGTGCAACCTTGTTACCTGTGATTGAGAGTGAGTGCAACCTTGTTACCTGCGAGTGAGAGTGAGTGCAACTTGTTACCTGTGAGTGAGAGTGAGTGCAACCTTGTTACCTGTGAGTGAGAGTGAGTGCAACCTTGTTACCTGCGATTGAGAGTGAGTGCAACCTTGTTACCTGTGAGTGAGAGTGAGTGCAACCTTGTTACCTGCGAGTGAGAGTGAGTGCAACCTTGTTACCTGCGAGTGAGAGTGAGTGCAACCCTGTTACCTGCGAGTGAAAGTGAGTGCAACCTTGGTACCTGCGAGTGAGAGTGAGTGCAACATTGTTACCTGCGAGTGAGAGCGAGTGCAACTTGTTACCTGCGAGTGAGAGTGAGTGCAACCTTGTTACCTGTGAGTGAGAGTGAGTGCAACCTTGTTTCCTGCGAGTGAGAGTGAGTGCAACTTGTTACCTGCGAGTGAGAGTGAGTGCAATCTTGTTTCCTGCGAGTGAGAGTGAGTGCAACCTTGTTACCTGCGAGTGAGAGCGAGTGCGACCTTGTTACCTGTGAGTGAGTGATTGCAACATTGATACCTGCGAGTGAGAGCGAGTGCAACTTGTTACCTGCGAGTGAGAGTGAGTGCAACTTGTTACCTGTGAGTGAGAGTGAGTGCAACCTTGTTTCCTGCGAGTGAGAGTTAGTGCAACTTGTTTCCTGCGAGTGAGAATGAGTGCAACCTTGTTACCTGCGAGTGAGAATGAGTGCAACTTGTTACCCGCGAGTGAGAGTGAGTGCAATCTTGTTACCTGCGAGTGAGAGTGAGTGCAACCTTGTTACCTGCGAGTGAGAGTGAGTGCGACCTTGTTACCTGCGAGTGAGTGATTGCAACCTTGTTACCTTCGAGTAAGAGCGAGTGCAACTTGTTACCTGCGAGTGAGAGTGAGTGCAACCTTGTTACCTGTGAGTGAGAGTGAGTGCAACTTGTTACCTGCGAGTGAGTGAGTGCAACCTTGTTACCTGCGAGTGAGAGCGAGTGCAACTTGTTACCTGCGAGTGAGAGTGAGTGCAACTTGTTACCTGTGAGTGAGAGTGAGTGCAACCTTGTTTCCTGCGAGTGAGAGTTAGTGCAACTTGTTTCCTGCGAGTGAGAATGAGTGCAACCTTGTTACCTGCGAGTGAGAATGAGTGCAACTTGTTACCCGCGAGTGAGAGTGAGTGCAATCTTGTTACCTGCGAGTGAGAGTGAGTGCAACCTTGTTACCTGCGAGTCAGAGTGAGTGCGACCTTGTTACCTGCGAGTGAGTGATTGCAACCTTGTTACCTTCGAGTAAGAGCGAGTGCAACTTGTTACCTGCGAGTGAGAGTGAGTGCAACCTTGTTACCTGTGAGTGAGAGTGAGTGCAACTTGTTACCTGCGAGTGAGTGAGTGCAACCTTGTTACCTGCGAGTGAGAGCGAGTGCAACTTGTTACCTGCGAGTGAGAGTGATTGCAACCTTGTTACCTTCGAGTAAGAGCGAGTGCAACTTGTTACCTGTGAGTGAGAGTGAGTGCAACCTTGTTACTTGTGAGTGAGAGTGAGTGCAACCTTGTTACCTGTGAGTGAGTGAGTGAGTGAGTGCAACCTTGTTACCTGTGAGTGAGAGCGAGTGCAACTTGTTACCTGCGAGTGAGAGTGAGTGCATCCTTGTTACCTGTGAGTGAGAGTGAGTGCAACCTTGTTAACTGCGAGTGAGAGTGAGTGCAACCTTGTTACCTGCGAGTGAGAGTGAGTGCAACCTTGTTACCTGTGAGTGAGAGTGAGTGCAACCTTGTTACCTGTGAGTGAGTGAGTGCAACCTTGTTACCTGTGAGTGAGAGTGAGTGCAACCTTGTTACCTGTGAGTGAGTGAGTGCAACCTTGTTACCTGTGAGTGAGTGAGTGCAACCTTGTTACCTGTGAGTGAGTGAATGCAACCTTGTTACCTGCGGGTGAGAGCGAGTGCAACTTGTTACCTGTGAGTGAGAGCGAGTGCAACCTTGTTATCTGTGAGTGAGAGCGAGTGCAACCTTGTTACCTGTGAGAGCGAGTGCAACTTTGTTACTGCGAGTGAGAGTGAGTGCAAGGTGAAATTGCAGATCTAGAGAATGTACAGAGAACCTTTACTGCACGTATAAGTTCCATCAAACACCTTAACTACTGGGAACGCCTGGAAGCACTAGACTTATATTCACTGGAGCGCAGGCGAGAGAGATATATCATAATCTACACCTGGAAGATTCTGGAGGGACTGGTCCCTAATATGCACACAGAAATCACTCCATACGAAAGCAAAAGACTTGGCAGACGGTGCAACGTACCCCCAGTGAAAAGTAGGGGCGCCACTAGTACACTATGAGAAAACACAATAAGTGTCCGGGGCACAAGACTGTTCAACAGCCTCCCACCAGCCATAAGGGGCATTACCAGTAGACCCCTGGTTGTCTTCAAGAGGGAGCTGGACAGATACCTAAAGTCAGTGCCAGATCAGCCGGGCTGTGGTTCGTACGTTGGACTACGTGCAGCCAACAGTAACAGCCTCGTTGATCAGGCCCTGATCCACCGGGAGGCCTGGTCATAGACCGGGCCGCGGGGACGTTGATCCCCGGAATACCCTCCAGGTAGACTCCAGGTAGACCTGCGAGTGAGAGTGAGTGCAACCTGTGAGTGAGAGCACTCTAAATCCCTTCTTAACACTGTTAGGTCCACGCTACTCCGAAGCCTCAGGTTAATCACTACTAACTACTATTTGTTTCTTGAGTTTTAAATCCTCCTGAGCTAGTGTTGACCACATCTGAGTTAGAAACCCCGTCAGTGTCTTTCTTAAGCAGCAGTCAAAAGTACAGTAGCCATTAATGAGGCTTATTTTTGATGTTGGGTAATTGTTTTTATCATCACCACCACCACCATCCTCATCATCATCATTACCACCACCATCATCATTACCACCACCACCATCATCACCACTATCACCCGTATCTTCCAGGGTCCGAAGGTTCATAATATCCTTGAAGACGCATTTCTCTGCTGTGTGTAGAGACCTGTATTTTTACAGTACCATAAAACTCACTTGTCCACAGGACTTGAAGTCCAATGTCTTCATAAAACAAAACGACCCATAGCTTCACAGGACTGAAAGGCCAGTGTCTCCCAGAGCCCGAAAACAAGTATCTTCGCATGTGTCCAAGACCCGAAGACCCGTTCTGAGATCAGACTTCATGCTGACTGCCTGGTTTACCAGGCTGCTGCTGCTTGACTTGGCATTTGCTTCATCTTTAAATACAGTTTCCTCTTTAAATTAGATATAGCATATTGTTGTCCTAGAAGTCATTTTGAAATATAAAGCTTTCATGAATCAAACCCAGGAACCCGAGGATTCATATATTTAGAAGACTGAGGACCCATATCTCGATATGTTTTGAAGAACCATATTTTCACAGGGCTCAAAGAAATATCCCTTGGGTTCGAAGTCGTATTTAAATGATCCATAGCCATATCTCCAAGGCCTGATAACTTATATCCTCCTAGAACCCGAAGACATGGCCCTAGGGTCCAGAGACTTAAATGTTCCCAGAACCAAAAGACAAGGCCCAAGGATCCGCCAATAATATCGTCACGGAAGCTGGAGGCATGCCCTTAGGACCCGAAGAACTATATTTTGAGTGATCATGAAAACTCAGGCGCTGTGACCACCACACTTTCCAATCTTTGCTATTTTATAGGCAGTGGACTTACGTGGCGTGCAGATCAAGCCTACCTTTCTTGTTTTTTCTTGCAGCGTCGCAGTCACTTGTTGCGTCTGTGGCCACTCCGGCGTGTGTGCCTCGGAGCGAGCAGAGCGCCATATTCAAGGGTGAGTGAGAAGTGGTAGTTTGCCCAGTGACACGTCGCTCATCTCACTGCCTTGCATCTAGCATGTCAACACGCAACTCAGACGTCATTAGCCAGCCCTAATCTCATTCCCAATGGCGTCACATACCTCAGAGCATGCAGGCACGTTCTTATCTTCACTTAAAATGGGAAATCTACCTCAGAGTTCCCTGCTTTACATGGCAGTTTCTCCCCACCAGTCTGGTGTAGGGACGCTTTACACAGTAATTTCTACCGACCATTCTTGGTGCTGGGTCGCTTCACACGGCATTTCCTCCCCACCAGTCTTGGTGATGGGTCGCTTTACACAGTAGTTTATCCCTGCCAATCCTGGTGTAGGGACGCTTTACACAGCAGTTTCTCCCCACCAGTCCTGGTGTAGGGACGCTTTACACAGCAGTTTCTCCCCACCAGTCCTGGTGTAGGGACGCTTTACACAGCAGTTTCTCCCCACCAGTCCTGGTGTAGGGACGCTTTACACAGCAGTTTCTCCCCACCAGTCCTGGTGTAGAGACGATTTACACAGCAGTTTCTCCCACCAGTACTGGTGTTGAGCTTCTCCCAACGTAATGTATAATAATAATATAATATAATTATTTCTATAAGTATATGTACAAGGTATACAGGCCTAGCTGACATCAATGACATACTACTACATAATGAATATTTCAGTGTTCACAAACACTGATGGTCTTGTTAATATAAGCCAAAACTTAAGACTGTCACTATGCATCGTATATGCATAGTACTCCTAATTTGTTTTTTGTATAAGAAAAGCTGATTAAAATGTCAAGAAGTGATCATTAGTCATAGGTGGGGAGGAGGGAGCCCCGAGACTCGAGCAGAAATCGTCTGTACACAGTAGATGTGCTGACACCCTCTACTGATGGTCGATGTGCGCGTTCCTTGCTGTCTTCTTTATGGAACTTAAAAGAGTCTACTGGGCTACATATGATGTAAGTTGTCCTCTTCAGAATGGACCCAGGAACCAGAAGTAGGTGCCAGGAAAGCCTGAATTAAAGGTCCACAGTCTGAGTGCCAGCATTACACGGAGGTGAAAAAGTCTTCTAGATCGAGGCAAATGATTAATAGGTTCTGCGAGTACGACGAGACTCTTGGATAATCTTTCTTGTTTCTCCACTTGAAATATTCAGACGTCTGTCTGAGCCGTTACCCGAAGTCATGCAGGGTAACCTCTGCGACTGACCCCATGACAGGTGTGACAGCACCTATACAATGATACTTAATTACACGTTACCTACAACGAGGATCAGCAACACAGGTCTGGAGACTCTGGCTATATTTCTTGAACAAGAAACACCTCAGTGAGTTAACGATGAAACTACTTCACTGTTATTATCGGAAGATCCTGTTTAGCTACTGCTTTTATATTTCACCGGTACACCACTGACTGGGCATGGCCGGGTGTGGGAGTAGGTATCTGGGTGTGGGCGTGAGTTTGATAATACACCCAAACCAAGTGTTCTCGCCCTCGCTTGTTTCACAGCTCCTGATGAATATTACCGACGCACGTTCTACAAACTATCAGTTTTTTCTTACTATCAGTGTTTGTGAATATTTCGCCTGCTCTTGCGAATTCTAGCATATATATATATATATATATATATATATATATATATATATATATATATATATATATATATATATATATATATATATATATATATATATATATATATATGAATCAGAGGGTGGAGCAGGACTGTCAAAGTGGTTGAGCCATTTAGCAGGAAGGAGCAGAATAGGCTGAATAAATGTTGAAATAAGGGACAGAGGGGTCGGGGTCGTCCCGAGACTAGTTGGAAGAAGTTTTAAGTGGTAGAGGCGTTAGCATCAGGCAGTCCCTTGTAAGTGTATTAGACTGGAGTTAAAGGCGACAAGTGGATTTTAGGTTCAATGCGTTGTTGTAGTGTAAGGAACATAACACCTATGAAGGATTCATGGAAACTTGTTAGCTGGACTTGAGTCCTGGAAGTTAGCAGCACAGTTACTATACTCTAAAAGAGATGTGGGGATGTTGAATTGTGAAGGTCGCTCGCAAGACAGCTACTGAATGAACGATGAGGAATGTGTTTCTTTCGGCCCTTATATATATATATATATATATATATATATATATATATATATATATATATATATATATATATATATATATATATATATATATATATATATATATATATATATATATATATATATATATATAATATATAATATATATATCTTATATATATTATTAAAATAACAATTGTTCTTTTCAGGATGATCTCATCAGTGGCTGCTGGAGCGTTTAGAGATAGAAGATTCAGGTAAGAGGATATAATAGTTTATATTATATGTTTTATTGATTGTGGGAGCATGTGTGTGTGTGTGTGTGTGTGTGTGTGTGTGTGTGTGTGTGTGTGTGTGTGTGTGTGTGCGTGTGTGTGTGTGTGTGTGTGTGTGTGTGTGTGTGTGTGTGTGTGTGTGTGTGTGTGTGTGGTGTGTGTGTGTGTGTGTTGGTGACCTCTGCTTGATGACCACACAGGAAATTGCCTGAAATTTTTTTGAACCTATTCTAATTTCCATCTCTTTCCCTTCTCCCAACTCCACTTCCCTTCTGTGTGTGTGTGTATATATATATATATATATATATATATATATATATATATATATATATATATATATATATATATATATATATATATATATATATATATCTTTCAACACGTCGGCCGTTTCCCACCGAGGCAGGGTGGCCCAAAAGGAAAAACGAAAGTTTCTCCTTTTACATTTAGTAATATATACAGGAGAAGGGTTACTAGCCCTTGCTCCCGGCATTTTAGTCGCCTCTTACGACACGCATGGCTTACGGAGGAAGAATTCTATTCCACTTCCCCATGGAGAATATATATATATATATATATATATATATATATATATATAATATATAATATATATATATATGTAAAATACCACATGCACAGAAATCAAGATTATATATATATATATATATATATATATATATATATATATATATATATATATATATATATATATATATATATGGTTGTATGTGAGTATGTAGAGTGTTATACTGGTGATGCAGAGAGACTGATGGAGACGGAGGGTGGATGCAGAGAGACTGATGGAGACGGAGGGTGGATGCAGGGAGACTGATGGAGACGGAGGGTGGATGCAGGGAGACTGATGGAGACGGAGGGTGGATGCAGGGAGACTGATGGAGATGGAGGGTGGATGCAGGGAGACTGATGGAGACGGAGGGTGGATGCAGGGAGACTGATGGAGACGGAGGGTGGATGCAGGGAGACTGATGGAGACGGAGGGTGGATGCAGGGAGACTGATGGAGACGGAGGGTGGATGAGGAATTGTGGCTGAAGGACGAAGGGTACAACAGGGAGGGAGGTGGTTGGGGTGGGTGAGTGAGGGAAGGAGGGAGAGAGTGGATGTGTGGGTTAGGGTGCCCCACACCCTGACATGAACTAAGGGCCATCTTGGGCCCCTAATGGAACCACTTCCTCAAGATAACTTGATTCATCTCTGCTCTTTCCTCCTGAGATAATCGCCTCACCCTGCTCCTTCCCTCTTTACACACCTGCCCACCCAACTCCTCTTGCCCTTCCTTGCCTTTCTATGCCCTTCACCTTTAAACTCTTTCCCATTTGTTTCTTTCTATTTCTCCCTGCTTATCTCTGCTTCCTCGGTTTCTTTATACCAAAGACATTTCTTGACAGTCCCTCGCCTCTCTCTTCCTTTCACCTTTAAACTACCGTTTACCTGACTCCTTTTGCTCTTCCCTGCCTGACTTCCCTGACCAGTCGCTTACCTACTGTTTAGGTAAGCTTAGGTGTACATTACACATGAGCAATCATCGTGCATGGTGAGGACTTAACCTGAGAGCAACGATAACGTCTGGTGTGTGACTGAGATTCGTCAAAGAAATCAATAGTCGACCGACCAACAATATCCCATTTTACCTCTGCCCCAACAATAGAGTTCTAGAGCTCTTATGACTTGGTGGCAGTAGTGGGATTTGAACCCACACTTATGAAAAGACAGCTTTCCTATCTCCATTCTGACCAATCCCTCTTTTTTTTAATGGAAGTAATAGGATGCAGTGAGAGAGAGAGATAGTGTAAATAAAGTAGTGGTGAGGGAAGAGAACGTCGACTGGGAGGAATATGGAGTGTGAGAGAGGTGGAGTAAGGTGAACTGTAGAATACAAGTGAGAAAGAGGTGGAGATGGAAAAGAAGAGGTGGAAGAGTGATGGGAAATGGAGTGAAGGAGAAATAAAGTGCTCAAGAAAGGCAGGAAAAGCGAAGACTAGGGAAGCACTTACAGGTCAATTTGCTTATCTTATTCCTGCTTCTCCAGGGAGGTGTATTGCAATTAACCCTCAACATGCTGGACCCAGAACATCCTTCTGGCCTTCACGAAAACTTTACTTTTGATAGCCAGCATCCACCTGTATATGATCTTATTTATAAGAGAGCAATGGTCCCCAAGGAGGAGACATGACCAACGGAAAATCATCCGATGGCGCTCAAAATACTTCTTCTGTGACCACGAGCCTAGTTAATGACAGCCTCTGCTGCCCGAGAACCATCTCCACACAATGGTCAGAACCTCCAGTGGCATGATTAAGCAACATCTGCATATGAAAAGGCAAAAAAAAAAATTGATATTAGAACTGATCCCTGAGAGTTAATAACCAAGAAAGACAAAGAAAGCGCGTTGTTTCTGTTAAAGACCTTTGATCGTCTTCTTAAAGATGCGATCCACACAGCAACTGACAAAATTATAGAAAACACTTATTTACTGCAGCAAATGTAAGGAAACTTTCACATACGTCTTGCCTTGGCCGAGAATCAACACTGAGTCATTTCGATTGTTTTGCGGACGCTCTACAACTAGGCTGCAAGTCATTGCCTCCGGTTTCTACTGCAGAGGGAGATTATGGCGAAGGAATCCAAATGCATCATTCAGAATAACAACCATCTCAAAGAGGCGAACAAAAGCATGGATTAATAGCTTGTGGCCCCTCGCAAGTGCAGAACAGCGGTCGCCCGCTTCCCAATTGAATCAAATGCAACGTGTGCTTCAGAGAAAAGCTTTGCCCGACTCTTCGTTACTACTACCAGTAAGAGCCGCGATCAGACGACAAGTGGCTAGTTGGGAAGGAGAAGACATGACACAGATGGTGAACAGCCATTGAGAAAGGATAGGAAGGAGGTAAACGTGCAAGTAACAAATAAAGGAAAGGAATTCTAGGAGTCAACCTCACACGAGATAAATCACCACATAAATTCAACTGCATGTGCTAGAATAATAAATCTCAGAACGCTATGCACTACATATGTAAGACCCATCACATAGTATGCAACCCCAGCATGGTGTTCACGCTTGATCCAACATGAACACAACAGATAAAAAAAAATTCATAATGTTTACAACAAGACTTGTCCCAGAGATAAGGAAATAAACTATCAGGAGAAACTGAAGGAAATTACCAAAACAATCGAGGAGAAACTGATGATTATGGAAAAAAGGACAAGATAATAATGATGGATAAAATTTTAAGAGGCATGAACATGGTAAAAGAGGGCACTGTTTGAGTGGCATGAAGACACTGTTTGAGTGGCATGAGGATACAGTTTGAGTGGCATGAGGACAGTGGCATGAGGACACTTGTTTGTGTGGCATGAGGACACTGAGTTGTATGAGGACACTGAGTTGCATGAGGACACTGAGTTGCATGAGGACACTGAGTTGCATGAGGACACTGAGTGGCATGAGCACACTGAGTGGCATGAAGACACTGTTTGAGTGGCATGAGGACACTGTTTGAGTGGCTTGAGGACACTGAGTGGCATGAGGACACTGTTTGAGTGGCATGAGGACACTTGTTTGTGTGGCATGAGGACACTTGTTTGTGTGGCATGAGGACACTGTTTGAGTGGCATGAGGACACTTGTTTGTGTGGCATGAGGACACTTGTTTGTGTGGCATGAGGACACTTGTTTGTGTGGCATGAGGACACTGTTTGAGTGGCACGAAAACACTGTTTGAGTGGCATGAGGACACTGTTTGAGTATCACGAAAACACTGTTTGAGTGGCATGAGGACACTGTTTGAGTGGCACGAAAACACTGTTTGAGTGGCATGAGGACACCGAGTGGCATGACGACACCAAGTGGCATGAGGACACCGAGTGGCATGAGGACACTGAGTGGCATGAGGACACTTGTTTGATTGGCATGAGGACACTGGAGTGCATGAGGAACTGTGCATGAGGACACTGATGGTCATGAGTAACTCTGAGTGACATCGAAACGTAGGCATATACTCTGGCTATCATGACATGCTTCATTCAGCTGCTATCACTAACACTTAAAGCATGTACTATCATCTCGGTACTATCATCATGTACTTCTTTCGGACACATGCGGTGCACTTCATCTATACTCATTCCCTCATCTCCTTCATCTCCGTCTCTCCGTACATCTCTCCATCTTCACTCTCCTCTATACTCAGTTATCATGTATACGCATGGTGCAGCGTAGCTATACCCTGTACATCTCTCGTACCATCATCTCGTACTCATCATCTCGGCATATCATCTCCCATCATCTCGTACTATCATCTCATCTCGACTATCATCTTTCTTCTTCTGACTATCTCCGTCTCTCATCTGCACATGTCTTCTCGCTCTCTCGGCTACATTCACTTCTTCTGTCTGCATCGGACTTTTCTGCAACGCATCACTCGTCTTCATCTCGGTCTATCAACTGGTTCTCTGGTCATTCCTCGGTACATCATCTCGGTACACTCTAGTCTATCTCAGTATCATCATGCACATTCGGTACTATCATCCGGTACATCATCTCGGTACTCATCATCTCGGTACTATCATCTCAGTACATCATCTCGGTACCATATCTCGGTACTACTCTGTCATCTCGGTACTATCATCTCGGTACATCATCTCGGTACTATCGGACTATCATCGTACTATCATCATGCAAAGGACTATCATCTCGGTACATCATCTCGGTACTACTTGTATCATCTGGTACTATCATTCGGTACATCATCTCGTACCATATCTGGTACTATCATCTCGGTACTATCATCTCGGTACATCATCCGTACTATCATCTCTCATGGTACTATCATCTCGTACTATCATCTCGTACATATCTCGGTACTATCATCTCGGTACCATCATCTCGGTACTATCATCTCTGTACTATCATCTCGTACTATCATCTGTACTATCATCTCGTACATGTTCGTTATATCTCTGTACTATCATCTCGTACTATCTCTCGGTACCATCATCTCGGTCACTTCACTCATCTCGTACATCATCTCGGTACTATATCTCGGTACTATCATCTCGTACTATCATCTCGGTACTATCATATCTGTACTATCATCTCCATGTACTATCATCTTGTACTATCTCTCGGTACTATCATCTGTACTATCATCTCGGTACTATCATCTCGTACTATCATCTCGGATACTTCGTTATCTCCGGTACTATCATCTCGGTACTATCATCTAGTACTATCGTCTCAGTACTATCATCTCGGTACTATCATCTCGGTACTATTATCTCGGTACTATCTTCTCGGTACTATCATCTCGGTACTATCATCTCGGTACTATCATCTCGGTACTATCATCTCGGTACTATCATCTCGGTACTATCTTCTCGGTACTATCATCTCGGTACTATCATCTCGGTACTATCATCTCGGTACTATCATCTATGTACTATCATCTCGGTACTATCATCTCGGTACTATCATCTCGGTACTATCATCTCGGTACTATCATCTCGGTACCATCATCTCGGTACTATCATCTCGGTACTATCATCTCTGTACTATCATCTCGGTACTATCATCTCGGTACTATCATCTCGGTACTATCATCTCGGTACTATCATCTCGTACTATCATCTCGGTACTATCATCTCGGTACTATCATCTCGGTACTATCATCTCGGTACTATCATCTCGGTACCATCATCTCGGTACTATCATCTCGGTACTATCATCTCTGTACTATCATCTCGGTACTATCATCTCGGTACTATCATTCGTATATCATCTCGGTACTATCATCTCGGTACCATCATCTCGGTACTATCATCTCGGTACTATCATCTCGGTACTATCATCTCGGTACTATCATCTCGGTACTATCATCTCGGTACTATCATCTCGGTACTATCATCTCGGTACTATCATCTCGGTACTATCATCTCGGTACATCATCTGTCACATCGTCTATCATCTCGGTACTATCATCTCGGTACTATCATCTCGGTACTATCATCTCGGTACTATCATCTCGGTACATCATCCGTACTATCATCTCGGTACTATCATCTCGGTACATCATCTCGGTACATCATCTGTACTATCATCTCGTACTATCATCTCGGTACATCATCTCGTACTATCTCTCGTACTATCATCTCGTACTATCATCTCGGTACTATCATCTCGGTACTCATCATCTCGGTACATCATCCGGTACTATCATCTCGGTACTATCATCTCGTTACCATCATCTCGGTACTATCATCTCGGTACTATCAACTCTGTACTATCATCTCAGTACTATCATCTATGTACTATCTTCTCGGTACTATCATCTATGTACTATCTTCTCGGTACTATCATCTCGGTACTATCATCTCGGTACTATTATCTCGGTACTATCATCTCGGTACTATCATCTTGTACTATCTCTAGTACTATCATCTCGTACTATCATCCGGTACACTCGGTACTATCTCTCGGTACTATCTCTCGGTACATCATCTCGGTACCATCATCCGGTACTATCATCTCGTACTATCATCTCGGTACTATCTCTCGTACATCATCTCGGTACTATCATCTCGGTACTATCATCTCGGTACTATCATCTATGTACTATCATCTCGGTACTATCATCTCGGTACTATCATCTCGGTACTATCATCTCGGTACTATCATCTCGGTACTATCATCTCGGTACTGTCATCTCGTTACTATCATTTCTGTACTATCATCTCGGTACTATCTTCTCGGTACTATCATCTCAGTACTATCATATCGGTACTATCATCTCGGTACTATCATCTCGGTGCTGTCATCTCGGTACTGTCATCTCGGTACTATCATCTCGGTACTGTCATCTCGGTACTATCTTCTCGGTACTATCATCTATGTACTATCTTCTCGGTACTATCATCTCGGTACTATCATCTCGGTACTGTCATCTCGGTACTGTCATCTCGTTACTATCATTTCTGTACTATCATCTCGGTACTATCTTCTCGGTACTATCATCTCAGTACTATCATCTCGGTACTATCATCTCGGTACTATCATCTCGGTACTGTCATCTCGGTACTGTCATCTCGGTACTATCATCTCGGTACTGTCATCTCGGTACTAACATCTCAGCTATCATCTCGGTATTGTCAGCATAATGCATTATTTTCTGGCAAACTTTCCTCTGTAAACAAACATTTGGTATGGACTGTATCAGTCTGTGGTCTTGGTACCCACAGAGTCCTTTACTGGGCTTAACAAATTGGGGCAGCTAACCGCCTTGTGTCCATTGTACGTTGTAGCATCTCTCCGTGACATCTCTCCCCATGAGATACGGAAGCGAGATAAAGACAGGAGAGAGGATGGTGAGGGGAAGGGAGAGGAAGAGAGAGTAAAAGAAATGAAAGCAAGAGTATACAAAATGCGAATATTACTTTGGTATTATTCTCGAGAATTTGACTATATCGTGAAGGTATAGTGGTAGGAGAGACAACGAGCCCAGACAACATGTCATACATGAACCACCACTGTTATAACAACGTTTGTTGTAATAATGCTGATTATAATAACATTGTTTTACAAACACTTATAATAAGTTGATGTGTGTCACCTTACGTACATTAGTGTTTCAAGCCTGGTATAAATAACTGGCTCCTTGTATGCGCAAGTTCCTTCATACCAGCAACTGGTATCAAACAGTCTGATCAACGTTTACAAGATGGTGCTAGAGTGAAGATTAATGTTGTTAGAGTGAAGTTTAAGATGTTGATAGAGTGAATAATAATGTTGGTAGAGTGAATAATAATGTTGGAAGAGTGAATAATAATGTTGGAAGAGTGAATAATAATGTTGGAAGAGTGAATAATAATGTTGGAAGAGTGAATAATAATGTTGGAAGAGTGAATAATAATGTTGGAAGAGTGAATAATAATGTTGGTAGAGTGAATAATAATGTTGGAAGAGTGAATAATAATGTTGGTAGAGTGAATAATAATGTTGGTAGAGTGAATAATAATGTTGGAAGAGTGAATAATAATGTTGGTAGAGTGAATAATAATGTTGGAAGAGTGAATAATAATGTTGGTAGAGTGAATAATAATGTTGGAAGAGTGAATAATAATGTTGGAAGAGTGAATAATAATGTTGGTAGAGTGAATAATAATGTTGGTAGAGTGAATAATAATGTTGGAAGAGTGAATAATAATGTTGGTAGAGTGAATAATAATGTTGGAAGAGTGAATAATAATGTTGGTAGAGTGAATAATAATGTTGGTAGAGTGAATAATAATGTTGGAAGAGTGAATAATAATGTTGGTAGAGTGAATAATAATGTTGGTAGAGTGAATAATAATGTTGGAAGAGTGAATAATAATGTTGGTAGAGTGAATAATAATGTTGGAAGAGTGAATAATAATGTTGGAGAGTGAATAATAATGTTGGAGTAAATAATTGAGATGAATAATAATGTTGGTAGAGTGAATAATAATGTTGTTAGAGTGAATAATAATGTTGGAAGAGTGAATAATAATGTTGGAAGAGTGAATAATAATGTTGGTAAGAGTGAATAATAATGTTGGTAGAGTGAATAATAATGTTGGTAGAGTGAATAATAATGTTGGTAGAGTGAATAATAATGTTGGAAGAGTGAATAATAATGTTAGGTAATAATGTGAATAATAATGTTGGTAGAGTGAATAATAATGTTGGTAGAGTGAATAATAATGTTGGAAGAGTGAATAATAATGTTGGTAGAGAGTGAATAATAATGTTGGAAGAGTGAATAATAATGTTGGTAGAGTGAATAATAATGTTGGTAGAGTGAATAATAATGTTGGTAGAGTGAATAATAATGTTGGAAGAGTGAATAATAATGTTGGTAGAGTGAATAATAATGTTGGTAGAGTGAATAATAATGTTGGTAGAGTGAATAATAATGTTGGTAAGAGTGAATAATAATGTTGGTAGAGTGAATAATAATGTTGGAAGAGTGAATAATAATGTTGGTAGAGTGAATAATAATGTTGGTAGAGTGAATAATAATGTTGGTAGAGTGAATAATAATGTTGGAAGAGTGAATAATAATGTTGGAGAGTGAATAATAATGTTGGAAGAGTGAATAATAATGTTGGTAAGAGTGAATAATAATGTTGGTAGAGTGAATAATAATGTTGGAGAGTGAATAATAATGTTGGAAGAGTGAATAATAATGTTGGTAGAGTGAATAATAATGTTGGAAGAGTGAATAATAATGTTGGAAGAGTGAATAATAATGTTGAAAAGTGAATAATAATGTTGGAGAGTGAATAATAATGTTGGTAGAGTGAATAATAATGTTGGTAGAGTGAATAATAATGTTGGAAGAGTGAATAATAATGTTGGTAGAGTGAATAATAATGTTGGAAGAGTGAATAATAATGTTGGAAGAGTGAATAATAATGTTGGTAAGTGAATAATAATGTTGGAGAGTGAATAATAATGTTGGTAGAGTGAATAATAATGTTGGTAGAGTGAATAATAATGTTGGAAGAGTGAATAATAATGTTGGTAGAGTGAATAATAATTTGGTAGAGTGAATAATAATGTTGGTAGAGTGAATAATAATGTTGGAGATAAGTGAATAATAATGTTGGTAGAGTGAATAATAATGTTGGAAGAGTGAATAATAATGTTGGAAGAGTGAATAATAATGTTAATAGAGTGAATAATAATGTTGGAAGAGTGAATAATAATGTTGGAAGAGTGAATAATAATGTTGGTAGAGTGAATAATAATGTTGGTAGAGTGAATAATAATGTTGGTAGAGTGAATAATAATGTTGGTAGGGTGAATAATAATGTTTGAAAAGTGAATAATAATGTTGGAAAGAGTGAATAATAATGTTGGTAGAGTGAATAATAATGTTGGAAAAGTGAATAATAATGTTGGAAAAGTGAATAATAATGTTGGAAGAGTGAATATAATGTTGGTAGGGTGAATAATAATGTTGTAAGGAGTGAATAATAATGTTGGTAGAGGTGAATAATAATGTTGGAAGAGTGATGATAATAATTGTTGGAGTGATAATAATGTTGTAGAGTGAATAATAATGTTGGTAGAGTGAATAATAATGTTGGTAGAGTGAATAATAATGTTGTAGGTGAATAATAATGTTGGTAGGGTGAATAATAATGTTGTAGGTGAATAATAATGTTGGTAGGTGAGTAATAATGTTAGTAGAGTGAATATCTAATGTTGGTAGAGATATTCAATGCTTGCATAGAGTGAGTCTTGAGTGTAACATTGGTGTATCTCTCACTCTACTCATCTCCTCTTCTCTCCTCTCTCTCTCTCTCTCTCTTCTCTCTCTCCTCCTCTCTTCGTCTCTTCTCTCTCTTCTCTCTCTCTCTCTCTCTCTCTCTCTCTCTCACTTTTCTCTCACTCTATCTCTTCTCTCTCTCCCTCTGAAAGATTTTTATCCAATTTTTGTGATTCATTTCATTCACTGGCAAAGGAAACGTTTCGTCAGGCAGTGGCTTCTTCAGTTCAGTGCAGAAAATAGCAGTGGAAGATAAGGAGGAGTTTGAGGTAATCAGTCCCTCAGCTTGGAGTCTATCAATCTTGAGCTTGATGGACTGAAAACATCAACTCCAGGCTGAGGGACTGATTACCTCAAACTCCTCCTCATATTTCACTGTTATTCTCTGTACTGAACTGAAAAAGCCACTGCCTGGCAAAAAGTTTCCTCAGTAAAGATTCCCAAATGTTGTACAAGTTTCTCACTCTTCAACTGATCGGTTTTGAAAACTATTTATCACAAGAGACCAGAGTTATCTGCACATCCAGCCATGACTCATAACAGGTCAGGATAACAGATATAACAGGTCAGGATAACAGATATAACAGGCCAGGATAACAGATATAACAGGCCAGGATAACAGATATAACAGGCCAGAATAACAGATATAACAGGCCATAATAACATATATAACCGGCCATAATAACAGATATAACAGGTCAGAATAACATATAACATGTCAGAATAACAGATATAACAGGCCAGAATAACAGATATAACAGGCCATAATAACACATATAACAGGTCAGAATAACAGATATAACATGTCAGAATAACAGATATAACAGGTCAGAATAACGAATATAACAGGTCAGGGAAAAAACAAGTATCCTCTTCCTTACATTAAATCGTAGAATAAATTCAGTCGCATATTCTATGCAAAACTCAAAACATTATTTTCGTGAAGACCCGACTTCATAGACGTCCAAGACCGACACTGAGGTCTCTTTTTTTTTATCTGCAACTTGCCCTGATGTCAATGTCAATTTTCGTGAGTCTCTTGACACTGTTGTTCCCAACCTATGCCATGCTACTGATCCTCTCAGAAACACAACGCTGACTCCACTGACACTGACACTCAACTCTTCCCCAACAGACGCCATGCTACTGATCCTCTCAGAAACACAACGCTGACTCCACTGATACTGACACTCAACTCTTCCCCAACAGACGCCATGCTACTGATCCTCTCAGAAACACAACGCTGACTCCACTGATACTGACACTCAACTCTTCCCCAACAGACGCCATGCTATTGATCCTCTCAGAAACACAGCGCTGACTCCACTGATACTTCCTGGTCTCTCACAGCGTTTACACCACAGATCCTGACACTGGTCTCTCCCACAGTGTTGACACCACAGATCCTGACACTCTGGTCCCTCCCACAGTGTTGACACCACAGATCCTGACACTAGTTTCTCCCACAGTGTTGACACCACAGATCCTGACACTCTGGTCCCTCCCACAGTGTTGACACCACAGATCCTGACACTAGTCTCTCCCACAGACACCGTACTACTGGCCCTCACAGAACCACAGCGCGGACACCACAGACTACGCCATCTACTTGACCAAGCGACTCTCCAGGAACAAGCAGAAGCATGGCCTTGAAGACTACGAACTGGAGGCTTACAACAAGCTCAAGAAGGCGCTCTCTCACAAGTGGGATTTTATCACCATGCAGGCGGAAGAACAGGTGAGTGTAGCACGTCATGCAGGCGGAAGAACAAGTGAGTGTGTCACGTCATGCAGAAGGAAGAACAGGTGAGTGTGTCACGTCATGAAGGCGGAAGAAGAAGTGAGTGTAGCACGTTATGCAGGAGGAAGAACAGGTGAGTGTGTCACGTCATGCATGTAGTAGAACAAGTGAATGTGTCACGTCATGCAGGTAGAACAGGTGAGTGTGTCACATCATGCAGGAGGAAGAACAGGTGAGTGTGTCACGTCATGCATGTAGTAGAACAGGTGAGTGTCACGTCATGCATGTAGTAGAACAGGTGAATGTGTCACGTCATGCAGGTAGAAGAACAGGTGAGTGTGTCACGTCATGCAGGTAGAAGAACAGGTGAGTGTGTCACGTCATGCAGGTAGAAGAACAGGTGAGTGTGTCACGTCATGCAGGTGCGTGGCATCGTGCGCAGTTGTCTTAACATCAACAATGTCTCATAATAACATCGTTCCCTCCTCAACGATTTATTTATTTTACTGCATAAACTCTCCTCGAATTCACTTTCTTAGCACTAAAGAAACTTTTCGTGGTGACACTTTTCCTCAATAAATGACTTAAACTGTGAGTATAACTTTATGTACACCCAACGTACAGTTAGGAGGGTGAGTTACCTTGATGTGGGACTCTGAAGAAAGACACTCACTGCAGGTCAAGCTGGCTAAGGACAGGAAGAAAGGGGACAAGATAGTTACGGACTCGCAGGAGAGGGCTTACTGGAGGGTTTACCGCCCTCCACCAGGCTTCACCAACTGTCTTGAGACGGCGCCAGTTCCGGACAAGACCAACATGGCCAACAGGGTCAGGAAAAAAACAGTCGACGACCTAAAGAAAGATGTAAGAACTGGTTCTTGTTTTGTATATCTCGAGTGATTGACATAAGTTTGCTTGTGGTCCCTCAGGTGACTAGTTCCTGTGTGTGAGTGTGTGTGTGTGTGTGTGTGTGTGTGTGTGTGTGTGTGTGTGTGTGTGTGTGTGTGTGTGTGTGTGTGTGATTTATTTTTAGATTAGGACATTACTACAACTATTGACAAACGTGTCAGTTAGAGCAGCAAAAGCAGTTTCTGGTAAATTCTTCACATTTCGTTGCTTCACATGTTCTTTCACATGTTCCTTCACATCTTCTTTCACATGTTCTTTTGCATGTTCCTTCACATGTTCTTTCACATGTTCCTTCACATGTTTCTTCACATTTTTCTTCACATGTTCCTTCACATGTTTTTTTACATGTTCCTTCACATGTTTATTCACATTTTCCTTCACATGTTTCTTCACATGTTCCTTCACATGTTCCTTCACATGTTCCTGATAAGTAACTCTAACATACAAGTCTCACTATTTCTTCTATGTGATATTCCGGTGACAGTCTCTTTCTCAACAATATTTATAGTTTATATAGTTTACAACACTATTTGTATAGTCCCTGTTGCTTGTGTTCACTTCTTTTATTTCCATTATATTAAACTTATTTACACTAATTCCACTTGCTGAGTTCATCCAAAGGTTTTTCGAAAAAAAATATAGTCACTGGAATATCTTATTTTTCCCAGATATTTTCATCAATGTGGTTTAGCGCTTCTATTTGATTATAATAATAATAATAATAATAATAATCAACAAAATAATACATAGAGAGTTTCCACTATACAGTTTTGTGCGTCTCAACTTATGCGCACATAAGTAGTATTGGATTCTTAAATATGATATATACCACATTGAATTTTCGCCAATATTGCATGCAAGTTTGCCATCTTGGCCAATTCTGCATAGTTTAAAATGATTTAGCACAACTGTACCACTCTAAGAGCCCATCAGATGACTGAAATTTCTGTGTAAAATAGAATTCGATCGGTGACATGACTGATGTTAGCACGATAGCTGTATACTGTCAGTAATGGCACTAGTAACCGCTTCATGTAATGCAGATGGTCTTACCACTTTACATAATGCAGATGGTCTTACCACTTCATGTAATGAAGATGGTCTTACCACTTCATGTAATGAAGATGGTCTTACCATTTCATGTAATGAAGATGGTCTTACCACTTCATGTAATGAAGATGGTCTTACCACTTCATGTAATGAAAATAACAATATCTCACCTGGACAGAACGACTTCCTGGCATCAGCGGTAGACCGCACCCGACAAAAGGTATCGCAAGCGGCCGAGTCTCTCCTGACCCACTCTGAGACCTACTATGAGTATGATCCATTCCTCACCTTGCCTCAACCTTCCAACCCCTGGCTCACTGACGACCCTACCTACTGGTCGCTCAATGATACGATGTAAGTCATTGCTGGTCGCACAGTGATACTGTGCAAGTCACTGCTCACCTCACTCTACCTGTGTGTTGCAACATGTGCAACATCTGGGTATCTTTATTGTAGACGTTTCGCCATCCAGTGGCTTAATCAATACAAATTCTAGGACATAATTTGAAGACAGTAGAACTATATACAAAAGATGAGGTAATCAGTGCCTCAGTCTTGGAGTTGGTGTGAAGAGCACCGAAGTCGTGGAGGTTCTGGAGCAGATGTAAGTTGTTGTTGTTGTATGTTCGCCGGTACATCCGGCCCGGGTCTTCTCCAAATGGTGACCCGGCAGATGTAAGGAGGCGGCTGGCGTTTATATACTAACGTCAGGTGGAAAAGGACGTGTAGCAGACGAGGGCATAGTCACTGGTAGGCGGGATTCCCCAGTGAAAGTAGGTCATACCCAAAGAGATGGGTTAGTGGTAGTAGTTGTCGTAGCCGTGAAGAAGGTTATGTACATGTCCTCAGACATGTACATAACCTTTTGTATATAGTTCTACTGTCTTCAAATTATGTCCTAGAATTTGTAAATGGTGGCAGCTTGCGGGCGTGGATTTAGGGTATTTACGCATATTTAAGAAGAAAGAGCCGGCGTTTGAAGCATCAGCCGTCCTCCCAAGCCAGCGTCTCAACCGTTAACCGCCACTACTACCAGCAGCCGTTGTGACGTCATCAAGCCAAGACTCTTCTGAACCAGTTTCTCCAGTCTTCTGGCTCCTAATTGCAAGTAAACCTTCGAAGAGTTGATCTGGGTTTTTGCAATTAAGCCAACAAGTAAGACAACTTATGGGAGAGAGCCGAGTTACCAGCCAGACTCAGTGTAGGACAGACGTAGGCCTACGGCTCTGAGATTACCTCCCTATATATTTCGACCTCAATACACCAAATTACCATCCCAATCTCTTCTGTTCATTACCCAATCTACGAAAGAACCCCACACAACATTAGAATGTGTATTGATAAAGCCACTGGAGGGCGAAACGTCTACAATAAAGATATCCAGATGTTGCACATGTCTTTATTTCATCTTGTCGGTACTGTATAGCTTCTTGTACAAGTCTTTAACAGTCAAGCTGTACGTAAGAGATATTGGCCTTAATATATCCTCGTACTGAAGTGAAATATTTTTTATCTTATTATTATTCACAGGTAAATTACTTTAAATATGATATGCAGGTAATGTAAGGCTAGTAACAAAACTCTGCAACAATGTGCGTCAAAGAATGTGAGTAATTAGTCAGAAGTTATCACGGAAGACAACTGTAGACAACGAGGGGATATAATCCATGATCATTATTATCACTTCTGATTGAGCAAACAGAATGTGGTAGATAAGAAATGTGAGTAATGGAAAGATGACCAATGACAGGTGAAACTTAGTTGACATACATAAATATTAAATAATAACTAGAGGCGAGAGACTACCGGGCGCAACAACGAAGAAAAACTGTTTACGGATTATGAGCGAATGTTTTAAATTAAAGTTTATAAATGAGTTTGAAAGACTTCAGTTAAGGGATAAGAAGAAGGTGCAAGTCTAATATTATCAAGAGAATAAATACTATTACAGGTGTTAACTGCAGCAAACTTTCAGCTCCCGCACCTCAATGGTCCCCGTGTAACCCAGACAATCCCAACTCTGCACAAATATTAACAGTCGGCTTCCTTACTTCCTCTACACTGCACACAAAATATTAAAGTCATACACATAAATGGAGATGGTATCAGGAACACGGCAAATAAACCAGAGACGAAAGCAACCTGGACATAATAGCAATCACGAAAACTAAAATATAAATAAAAACAGATATATACTCATTATACCGAGGACTAAAACTATCCAGACCAGTAAGGAATAAATGAGAGGTAGCTATTCTTGCAACCTTGTACAACTGTAGTTTATTAGGTAGAGGAAACTGCCAACTAAGCTATCAGAAACCTGGGGAAATACCAATAAATTTAAGATTTAAGGCTAAAATAACCTGGTAGGCTGTTGCCCTAACCTGTCCCCTTTCCCTGGTCGACCTTTTACTCAGGTTTATGGCATCATAATCGATAATGTGATAGGAACTGTAGAACATCCAATACCATTACTTATCTTGTTTATGACACACTTGGTAGGTGGAGCCACAGAGGCCACTGTAGTTAACGAAGAGTCTGACTTGATAAAGATATCAGCAACAGTAAAGCAATGAGTAGGTGAAAATTGTGTCTGTAAAGGTGTGTCTGCGCCAAGTTGCTTAATGTGTGGGTCTTATCGTTAGTGTGTGTGAGTCATATTGGTAGTGTGAGTCTTATTGGTATACTGTAAGACTTACTGGTAGTGTGTGCGAGTCTTGTTAGTAGTGTGAGTCTTAGTGGTAATGTGTGTGAGTCATATTGGTACTGTGTGAGTCATATTGGTACTGTGAGATTCATATTGGTAGTGTGAGTCTTATTGGTACTGAGTCATATTGGTACTGTAAGTCATATTGGTACTGTGAGAGTCTTATTGGTACTGTGAGAGTCTTATTGGTACTGTGAGAGTCTTATTGGTAGTGTGAGAGTCTTATTGGTGGTGTGAGAGTCTTATTGGTAGTGTGTGAGTCTTATTGGTAGTGTGAGAGTCTTATTGGTGGTGTGAGAGTCTTATTGGTAGTGTGTGAGTCTTATTGGTAGTGTGAGAGTCTTATTGGTGGTGTGAGAGTCTTATTGGTACTGTGAGAGTCTTATTGGTAGTGTGAGAGTCTTATTGGTGGTGTGAGAGTCTTATTGGTAGTGTGTGAGTCTTATTGGTAGTGTGAGAGTCTTATTGGTGGTGTGAGAGTCTTATTGGTAGTGTGTGAGTCTTATTGGTAGTGTGAGAGTCTTATTGGTGGTGTGAGAGTCTTATTGGTACTGTGAGAGTCTTATTGGTAGTGTGAGAGTCTTATTGGTGGTGTGAGAGTCTTATTGGTAGTGTGAGAGTCTTATTGGTAGTGTGAGAGTCTTATTGGTAGTGTGAGAGTCTTATTGGTAGTGTGAGAGTCTTATTGGTAGTGTGAGAGTCTTATTGGTAGTGTGAGAGTCTTATTGGTAGTGTGAGAGTCTTATTGGTAGTGTGAGAGTCTTATTGGTAGTGTGAGAGTCTTATTGGTAGTGTGAGAGTCTTATTGGTAGTGTGAGAATCTTATTGGTAGTGTGAGAGTCTTATTGGTAGTGTGAGAGTCTTATTGGTAGTGTGAGAGTCTTATTGGTAGTGTGAGAGTCTTATTGGTAGTGTGAGAGTCTTATTGGTAGTGTGAGAGTCTTATTGGTAGTGTGAGAGTCTTATTGGTAGTGTGAGAGTCTTATTGGTAGTGTGTGAGTCTTATTGGTAGTGTGTGAGTCTTATTGGTAGTGTGAGAGTCTTATTGATAATGAGACTCATGTTGGGTTATACGAGTGCGTCAAATCAATGAAGGAAGTTCACTCGTTGCAGAGTTGACGTCCCGACAGAGAAGAGAGTACGTCGCTGGGGCATCACCATGGAGGAGCTCATCAACGATGTCATGGGTGAGGAAGCAGCATCACATGTCTATTGTCACTCTGACATTTCTATTATACTGCTTGATGAACCTAGTAGTATATTTATAGTGACCGAGTAAGTTTTTTCGAGACCACTAAAGTATTCATTATAACAATATGAGGATTCATTATATTACAAGCTAGCTAAATTACCTCACAGTCTATTTCCCCACTATATATATAGTATGCCTTCCTGCCATGTGAGTGTGGAATGGACACCTGGTGAATGTTTACTCTCACAGGACTGCCGGTACCTTTTCTTTCTGTCTCTCAAACACGTTAGATGACAGGTAAATCTTTCTACTGCTATTTGCATACAATATACATTTCACATATGCGACTGGGTGTGTATATGTATTGCTATACTCACTCATCTCAGTTTTCTGATAATTTCTATAATACAAAGACTGTATTCTCACATCCCACACCATATAATACAATGGCTGTATCCTCACACTTCATAATCAAACTGAAAATGGAGTCTAGGTTCCCATACACATAAGAAATATCGTAGTTACAATAAAATTGGATGAGACACTAAACTTACTCACTTCAAGCGCCAGACAGTTACTGTATTAAGTGTTGTTCCACAGGTCAGACGGAGTTCACTGCTTACTTAAGAAAGGAGTTCAGCCATGAGAACATTCGCTTCTGGCAAGCGGTAAATGAACTTAGGTGGGGACCTGCAGCCAGCGTTGCTGAAAATGTACAGAATATTTATGAGTGAGTAATGGACACTTGTGCTGTACAATTATTATATTATGAATTTATACTGCATATTTTTTCTTATTTTTAATGAGTCGGCTGATGTTTGCCTCGGGTGATATGCTCAGAACTATGCTCACCCCAGGAGCCTTCTCCTTTAGTGAAGTTTGTAGCCTTTGTTTCTTATTTTCTTTGCCCTTATCTAATCTTCATAAGCTTTCAGTTGCTGGGGTTGAATTCCAATAACCCCTCATACCAGTCCTGCACTTTGTCCAGATCCATTTCTTAGCTTTCCTTGCCCTTACCTGATTCTATTCTCTTCATTAGTCTCACATCTCTGAACATGGATACATCAGATTCTAGCTCTTCCTGCATGTCGTTCATGTATTATTACACTTGGTTATTCCAATACTTCTTGCACAGTCACTCTCCATCATATTCCTACTATAAGTTATACGTATTATGAATGAACTCTCTGACAGAACTGTGACTAGTTTACTGGCCTGCCAGAGATTTCAACCCTTCGTTCTGTGAGTGTTACAAATGTATTATTATGATATAACGAATCAGAGTAATATTATGAATGTTATTCAGGGAGTTTCTGAAGCCTGGGGCGCCGTGTGAGATCAACATTGATGGCAAGACGATGGAGCTGACTCAGCAGATGATGAAGCAGCCTTCACGCTACACCTACGACCTGGCCTCAGAGCATGTGTACATCCTGCTCCTGAAGAAGGACTGCTACCCGAGGTTTCTGCGCTCCGAGCAATATAAGACACTTCTTGCCAATGCCATCCAGCCTTCACAGAAGAAGAGGTGAGCTTAATCATCTGAAGGTGTTCCTATATACACTATGTAAATATATATATATATATATATATATATATATATATATATATATATATATATATATATATATATATATATATATATATATAATATTGGTGTTTCTGTTGCTGCATTAAGTATGTCTGTTAATTTGGCATTTTGCTTGTTTCAATGGATATTTTGGTGTTGATCTCTTACCTGTATTGTGATATTTATTATTAATTAGTTTTACTGTTAAATTTAGTTTAATGCACACTTAATTTTCTTCAGTACGTATTCTTCTAGAACTTAAGTTTTTATTAACTGCATTTCCGGGCAATAATGGTTTTTGCACTTACATTAGGCATAATGGGAAGTTTTAAAATAGTTCTGAGTTATTTTATCATTCCTTATTGTCCATGTCTGACAGTGTTCCATTGACTTTCAACTGACTTTCCAGAGTTTATCTTTAACTAGTTGACCGAGTGTTAAGTGTTTTTTTAATACTCTCTTTAGTTTTTTATCATAAATGTCTCGGCTTACACTGCTTTATTTATTGTTCCTTCTCAAGTTGTTACTGGAGTGCACACTCATCTTCCTTTCATCAACTAATGGGCTGTTTTAATGTTCTCTTTTTTCACCACTAACGGCTGAATTCTTGCTGTGTGCTTGCCCCGTCCCCCACGACTCTGACGTACACCTCACCTCCTGACGTCAGGCCCAACTCCATGCTGGTCCGCCTCATGGCCCCTTCCTTGATGCTAGCCCCGGGGCCCGAAGGTCGCGCCAGTTTGCAGATGTACGTCCAACTCCCTCCCCAGCCCGCAGCTACCGCTCCCTCCGCTTGCTATCTTCCGAAGTCTGATTCCGCTTGTCCTTAATCTTCTAAAACAGTAGAGTGTAGTGCGTTTCCCCTCATAGCATTCCGAGAGTAAGAGTCGCCAGCGAGCCTATACACGTTGTGTATATAACACCTCATGTAACCTGAGATACTTATGTCTGGTGCTGATGGCTATGTCCTTTGCCTGACTTGTCAACATACGTGCTGTCTGTCTCTTGTTACCTTTGAGTCCAATACATTACTGAGCATTTTTTTCATAATTATGATTTATATTCTGCCAGTTTTTTTAATATATGCCATGCCAATCACGATACCATAGTAATTGTTGGTATATCTGTTTCAGTACCCACTGGCGTCACTCATCTTGTGGAAAAACTCACTACAAGTATTTAACGTTTTTTATACTTCATCTGTAACCTTGATGCTTGTTCATTGTTAAGTGTGAGTGGAACCCCATGGACCTTGATGCTTGTTCATTGTTAAGTGTGAGTGGAACCCCATGGACCTTGATGCTTGTTCATTGTTAAGTGTGAGTGGAACCCCATGGACCTTGATGCTTGTTCATTGTTAAGTGTGAGTGGACCTCGTGGACCTTGATGCTTGTTCATTGTTAAGTGTGAGTGAAACCCCATGGACCTTGATGCTTGTTCATTGTTAAGTGTGAGTGGAACCCCATGGACCTTGATACTTGTTTATTGTTAAGTGTGAGTGGAACCCCATGGACCTTGATATTTGTTTACTGTTAAGTGTGAGTGGAACCCTGTGGACCTTGATGTTTATTTATTGTTAAGTGTGAGTGGAACCCCATGGACCTTGATGCTTGCTCATTGTTAAGCGTGAATGGGACCCCGTGGACCTTGATACTTGCTCATTGTTAAGCGTGAGTGGAACCCCATGGACCTTGATACTTGCTCATTGTTAAGCGTGAGTGGAACCTCGTGGACTTTGAGTCTTGTATATTATAGTTTGGGAAGTTCTATGAATGATTCACCGGTGAGATGTTTGTAAGTTGTTATTCTACTTATGAGAGGGAAATGTTCCTGAATGACGTCAAAGATTGTCTAGACGGATGACAGGAAGAGTGTGTCTAGACGGATGACAGGAAGAGTGTGTCTAGACGGATGACAGGAAGAGTGTGTCTAGACGGATGACAGGAAGAGTGTGTCTAGACGGATGACAGGAAGAGTGTGTCTAGACGGATGACAGGAAGAGTGTGTCTAGACGGATGACAAGAAGAGTGTGTCTAGACGGATGACAGGAAGAGTGTGTCTAGACGGATGACAGGAAGAGTGTGTCTAGACGGATGACAGGAAGAGTGTGTCTAGACGGATGACAGGAAGAGTGTGTCTAGACGGATGACAGGAAGAGTGTGTCTAGACGGATGACAGGAAGAGTGTGACTAGACGGATGACAGGAAGAGTGTGACTAGACGGATGACAGGAAGAGTGTGTCTAGACGGATGACAGGAAGAGTGTGTCTAGACGGATGACAGGAAGAGTGTGACTAGACGGATGACAGGAAGAGTGTGTCTAGACGGATGACAGGAAGAGTGTGTCTAGACGGATGACAGGAAGAGTGTGACTAGACGGATGACAGGAAGAGTGTGTCTAGACGGATGACAGGAAGAGTGTGTCTAGACGGATGACAGGAAGAGTGTGTCTAGACGGATGACAGGAAGAGTGTGACTAGACGGATGACAGGAAGAGTGTGTCTAGACGGATGACAGGAAGAGTGTGTCTAGACGGATGACAGGAAGAGTGTGACTAGACGGATGACAGGAAGAGTGTGACTAGACGGATGACAGGAAGAGTGTGTCTAGACGGATGACAGGAAGAGTGTGACTAGACGGATGACAGGAAGAGTGTGTCTAGACGGATGACAGGAAGAGTGTGTCTAGACGGATGACAGGAAGAGTGTGACTAGACGGATGACAGGAAGAGTGTGTCTAGACGGATGACAGGAAGAGTGTGACTAGACGAATGACAGGAAGAGTGTGTCTAGACGGATGACAGGAAGAGTGTGTCTAGACGGATGACAGGAAGAGTGTGACTAGACGGATGACAGGAAGAATGTGTCTAGACGGATGACAGGAAGAGTGTGTCTAGACGGATGACAGGAAGAGTGTGACTAGACGGATGACAGGAAGAGTGTGTCTAGACGGATGACAGGAAGAGTGTGTCTAGACGGATGACAGGAAGAGTGTGACTAGACGGATGACAGGAAGAGTGTGTCTAGACGGATGACAGGAAGAGTGTGACTAGACGGATGACAGGAAGAGTGTGACTAGACGGATGACAGGAAGAGTGTGTCTAGACGGATGACAGGAAGAGTGTGACTAGACGGATGACAGGAAGACTGTGTCTAGACGGATGACAGGAAGAGTGTGTCTAGACGGATGACAGGAAGAGTGTGACTAGACGGATGACAGGAAGAGTGTGTCTAGACGGATGACAGGAAGAGTGTGACTAGACGGATGACAGGAAGAGTGTGTCTAGACGGATGACAGGAAGAGTGTGTCTAGACGGATGACAGGAAGAATGTGTCTAGACGGATGAAAGGAAGAGTGTGTCTAGACGGATGACAGGAAGAGTGTGTCTAGACGGGTGACAGGAAGAGTGTGTCTTGACGGATGACAGGAAGAGTGTGTCTAGACGGGTGACAGGAGGAGTGTGTCTTAGACAGATGACAGGAAGAGTGTGTCTAGACGGGTGACAGGAAGAGTGTGTCTAGACGGATGACAGGAAGAGTGTGTCTAGACGGATGACAGGAAGAGTGTGTCTAGACGGATGACAGGAAGAGTGTGTCTAGACGGGTGACAGGAAGAGTGTGTCTAGACGGATGACAGGAAGAGTGTGTCTAGACGGATGACAGGAAGAGTGTTTCTAGACGGATGACAGGAAGAGTGTATAGATGGATGACAGGAAGTGTGTGTCTAGATGGATGACAGGAAGAGTGTGTCTAGACGGATGACAGGAAGAGTGTGTCTAGATGGATGACAGGAAGAGTGTGTCTAGACGGATGACAGGAAGAGTGTGTCTAGACTGGTGACAGGAAGAGTGTGTCTAGACGGATGACAGGAAGAGTGTGTCTTAGACGGATGACAGGAAGAGTGTGTCTAGACGGGTGACAGGAAGAGTGTGTCTAGACGGATGACAGGAAGAGTGTGTCTAGACGGGTGACAGGAAGAGTGTGTCTAGACGGGTGACAGGATGAGTGTGTCTAGACGGATGACAGGAAGAGTGTGTCTAGACGGGTGACAGGAAGAGTGTGTCTAGACGGATGACAGGAAGAGTGTGTCTAGACGGGTGACAGGAAGAGTGTGTCCAGACGGATGACAGGAAGAGTGTGTCTAGACGGGTGACAAGAAGAGTGTATTTATACGGATGACAGGAAGAGTGTGTCTAGACGGATGACAGGAAGAGTGTGTCTAGACGGATGACAGGAAGAGTGTATAGATGGATGACAGGAAGTGTGTGTCTAGATGGATGACAGGAAGAGTGTATCTAGACGGATGACAGGAAGAGTGTGTCTAGATGGATGACAGGAAGAGTGTGTGTCTAGATGGATGGCAGGAACATTGAGTCTAGATGGATGGCAGGAACATTGTGTCTAGATGGATGGCAGAAACATTGTCTGAGATGCGAAATTGTGTCTAGATGGATGCAGGAACATGTGTCTAGATGGATGGCAGAAATTGTGCTAGAGGATGCAGAAATTGTGTCTAGAGGATGGCAGAAATGTGTCTAGATGGATGGCAGGAAGTGTCTAGAGGATGCAGAAATGTGTCTAGAGGATGCAGGAAATGTCAGAGGATGCAGAAAAGTGTTAGAGGATGCAGAAATTGTCTAGATGGATGCAGGAAATGTTCTAGAGGATGCAGAAATGTGTCTAGATGGATGCAGGAAATGTGTCTAGATGGATGCAGGAACATGTGTCTAGATGGATGGCAGGAAATTGTGTCTAGAGGATGCAGGAAATGTGTCTAGAGGATGCAGAAATGTGTCTAGAGGATGCAGGAAATTGTGTCTAGAGGATGGCAGGAAAGTGTCTAGATGGATGCAGGAATGTGTCTAGAGGATGCAGGAAATGTGTCTAGAGGATGCAGGAAATGTGTCTAGATGGATGCAGGAATTGTCTAGAGGATGCAGGAAATTGTGTCTAGATGGATGGCAGACATGTGTCTAGATGGATGGCAGAAATGTGTCTAGAGGATGCAGGAAATGTGTCTAGATGGATGCAGGAAATTGTGTCTAGATGGATGCAGGAAATTGTGTCTAGAGGATGGCAGAATGTGTCTAGATGGATGCAGGAATGTGTCTAGATGGATGGCAGGAAATTGTGTCTAGATGGATGGCAGGAAATTGTCTAGATGGATGGCAGGAACAGTGTCTAGATGGATGGCAGAACTTGTGTCTAGATGGATGGCAGAAACATGTGTCAGATGGATGGCAGAACATGTGTCTAGATGGATGGCAGGAACATTGTGTCTAGATGGATGCAGGAACATTGTGTCTAGATGGATGAGAACATTGTGTCTAGATGGATGGCAGGAACATTGTGTCTAGATGGATGGCAGACATGTGTCTAGATGGATGCAGAACATTGTGTCTAGATGGATGCAGGAACATTGTGTCTAGATGATGGGAAATTGTGTCTAGATGGATGGCAGAACATTGTGTCTAGATGGATGGCAGAAACATTGTGTCTAGATGGATGGCAGGAACATTGTGTCTAGTTGAAAATGGCAGAAAATTGTGTCTAGATGGATGCAGGAAATGTGTCTAATGGATGGCAGAAATTGTGTCTAGATGGATGGCAGAACATTGTGTCTAGATGGATGGCAGGAAATTGTGTCTAGATGGATGGAGGAACAGTGTGTCTAGATGGATGGCAGGAACATGTGTCTAGATGGATGCGGAACATTGTGTCTAGATGGATGGCAGAAATTGTGTCTAGATGGATGCAGGAACATTGTGTCTAGATGGATGGCAGAACATGTGTCTAGATGGATGGCAGAACATTGTGTCTAGATGGATGGCAGGAACATTGTGTCTAGATGGATGGCAGAAACATTGTCTAGATGGATGGCAGGAACATTGTGTCTAGATGGATGGCAGGAACAGTGTGTCTAGATGGATGGCAGAAACATTGTGTCTAGATGGATGGCAGGAACATTGTGTCTAGATGGATGGCAGGAACATTGTGTCTAGATGGATGGCAGGAACATTGTGTCTAGATGGATGGCAGGAACATTGTGTCTAGATGGATGGCAGGAACATTGTGTCTAGATGGATGGCAGGAACATTGTGTCTAGATGGATGGCAGGAACATTGTGTCTAGATGGATGGCAGGAACATTGTGTCTAGATGGATGGCAGGAACATTGTGTCTAGATGGATGGCAGGAACATTGTGTCTAGATGGATGGCAGGAACATTGTGTCTAGATGGATGGCAGAAACATTGTGTCTAGATGGATGGCAGGAACATTGTGTCTAGATGGATGGCAGAAACATTGTGTCTAGATGGATGGCAGAAACATTGTGTCTAGATGGATGGCAGGAACATTGTGTCTAGATGGATGGCAGGAACATTGTGTCTAGATGGATGGCAGGAACATTGTGTCTAGATGGATGGCAGAAACATTGTCTAGATGGATGGCAGGAACATTGTGTCTAGATGGATGGCAGGAACATTGTGTCTAGATGGATGGCAGAAACATTGTGTCTAGATGGATGGCAGGAACATTGTGTCTAGATGGATGGCAGGAACATTGTGTCTAGATGGATGGCAGAACATTGTGTCTAGATGGATGGCAGGAACATTGTGTCTAGATGGATGGCAGAAACATTGTGTCTGGAGACATTTTAAGTTATCGGTAATTGTATTAGAAGTATATGAGAGCTTTTCTGCCGTGAGCACATGTGTGTGTGTGTGTGTGTGTGTACTCACATAATTGTTGTTGCGAGGGTCGAGTCATAGCTCCTGGCCCTGCCTCTTCACTGGTGCTTGCTTACCGCCTGTGTGTGTGTGCTAGCTCCCTCAACGCCAGCCACAGGTGTGTTCGAACCCTGCATTAAGATTGTGTCTCCCTCGGCCGCTTAATGTCTGTAGATATTAAAAATCTACATCAGTTTTAGGGCTTATATGATTTGTTTCCTCTTATTCAGGAGCGCCTCTTCAAACTGCAATTTTTATGGATAAGAATGTTTTAGTTTTAGTAAATCATATTTAGAGCATCCGCTGGCTTCACCGATGGCATGTGTTCTGTTAGTGACATAACTGTGGCCCGCTAGATGACCTGTGTTCTGTTACTGACATCACTGTGGCCCGCTAGATGACCTGTGTTCTGTCAGTGACATCACTGTGGCCCGCTAGATGACCTGTGTTCTGTTAGTGACATCACTGTGGCCCGCTAGATGACCTGTGTTCTGTTAGTGACATCACTGTGGCCCGCTATATGACCTGTGTTCTGTTAGTGACATCACTGTGGCCCGCTAGATGACCTGTGTTCTGTCAGTGACATCACTGTGGCCCGCTAGATAACCTGTGTTCTGTTAGTGACATCACTGTGGCCCGCTAGATGACCTGTGTTCTGTCAGTGACATCACTGTGGCCCGCTAGATGACCTGTGTTCTGTTAGTGACATCACTGTGGCCCGCTAGATGACCTGTGTTCTGTTAGTGACATCACTGTGGCCCGCTATATGACCTGTGTTCTGTTAGTGACATCACTGTGGCCCGCTAGATGACCTGTGTTCCGCTAGTGACGTCACTGTGGCCCGCTAGATGACCTGTGTTCTGTTAGTGACATCACTGTGGCCCGCTAGATGACCTGTGTTCCGCTAGTGACGTCACTGTGGCCCTCTAGATTACCTGTGTTCTGTCAGTGACATCAATGTGGCCCGCTAGATGACCTATGTTCCGCTATGACGTCACTGTGGCCCTCTAGATGACCTGTGTTCTGTTAGTGACATCACTGTGGCCCGCTAGATGACCTGTGTTCTGTTAGTGACATCACTGTGGCCCGCTAGATGACCTGTGTTCTGTTAGTGACATCACTGTGGCCCGCTAGATGACCTGTATTCTGTCAGTGACATCACTGTGGCCCGCTAGATGACCTGTGTTCCGCTAGTGACGTCACTGTGGCCCTCTAGATGACCTGTGTTCTGTTAGTGACATCACTATGGCCCACTAGATGACCTGTGTTCCTCTAGTGACGTCACTGTGCCCCTCTAGATGACCTGTGTCCTGCTAGTGATGTCACTCTGGCTCTCTAGATGACCTGTGTTCTGCTAGTGACATCACTGTGGCTCTCTAGATGATCTGTGTTCTGTTAGTGACATCACTGTGGCCCACTAGATGACCTGTGTTCCGCTAGTGACGTCACTGTGCCCCTCTAGATGACCTGTGTTCTGCTAGTGACGTCACTGTGACTCTCTAGATGACATGTGTTCCGCTATTGATGTCACTTTGACCCTCTAGAAGACCTGTGTTCTGCTAGTGACGTCACTGGCCCTCTAGATGACTTGTGCTCTGTTAGTGACATCACTGTGGCCTGCTAGATGACCTGTGTTATGTTAGTTATGTCACTGTGGCCCTCTAGATGACCTGTGTTCTGCTAGTGATGTCACTCTGGCTCTCTAGATGACTTGTGTTCTGTTAGTGACATCACTGTGGCCTGCTAGATGACCTGTGTTCCACTGTGCCCCTCTAGATGACCTGTGTTATGTTAGTGATGTCACTGTGGCCCTCTAGATGACCGTTTGTTAGTGATCTGGCCTAGTGACCTGAGTTCCTGTGCTCACGTGGCCCACTAGATGACCTGTGTTCCGCTAGTGACGTCACTGTGCCCCTGTAGATGACCTGTGTTATGTTAGTGATGTCACTGTGGCCCTCTAGATGACCTGTGTTCTGCTAGTGACGTCACTGGCCCTCTAGATAACCTGTGTTCTGCTAGTGACGTCACTGTACTCACCTAATTGTACTCACCTAATTGTGGTTGCAGGGGTCGAGACTCAGCTCCTGGCCCCGCCTCTTCGCTGTCCGCTACTGGGTCTCTGCTCTCCCTGCTCCATGAGCTTTATCATACCTCGTCTTAAAACTATGTATGGTTCCTGCCTCCACTATATCTTTCTCTAGACTATTCCACTTCTCCTAGTGACGTCATTGTGGCCTTCTAGATGACCTGTGTTCTGCTAGTGAACACTGTGACCTAGATGACAATTGTTTTCAGTACTCATATACTACTCTACATACTGACTGACATCACGGTAGACTGACTTCATACGCAGCTGTCGCTGTCTTCTGAGTAGACAGCACACTTAATACGATTGTTTGCTCAGTACACTGCTGAGTATATTACTTTTCTACTCAGCATAAATACTGACCACTCAGCAGTTCTCTACGTTTTATACTGATCAGTGTGGCTACCTGATGCCACTGAAGAGTGCCACTGAAGAGTGCTACTGAAGAGTGCTACTGAAGGGTGCTACTGAAGAGTGCCACTGAAGAGTGCTACTGAAGGGTGCTACTGAAGGGTGCCACTTAAGTGTGCTACTGAAGGGTGCCACTTAAGGGTGCTACTGAAGGGTGCTACTGAAGGGTGCCACTGAAGGGTGCCAATGAAGAGTGCCATTAAAGAATGCCACTGAAGCGTACCAGTAAAGAGTGCCACTGAAGAGTGCCAGTAAAGAGAGCCACTGAAGAGTATCAGTAAAGAGAGCCACTGGAGAGTGCCACTGAAGAGTGACAGTAAACAGAGCCACTGAAGAGTACCAGTAAAGAGTGCCACTGAGGAGTGACAGTAAAGAGAGCCAGTAAAGAATGCCACTGAAGAGTACCAGTAAAGAGTGCCACTGAAGAGTGCCAATGATGAGTGTCACTAAGGCAGATATTTTATTCAAATTCAAATTCAAATTCAAATATTTATTTCATTGCAAGTTTACGTAGATTTTGTAATTACAATCCTAAACTGAAGTGCAAGGAGAGCCACTGACATGCCATGGTGAAGTGCAAGGAACGCCACTGACATGCCATGGTGAAGTGCAAGGAGAGCCACTGACATGCCATGGTGAAGTGCAAGTAGAGCCACTGACATGCCATGGTGAAGTGCAAGGAGAGCCACTGACATGCCATGGCATTAAGGGCAGCTTAATCTAATGGCTTATAGACTATGCACATAATATTAGTGAAATTGATTGAGTTTGTTTTATTTAAATATTAGATTGTTCAAATTACAATATGATGATATTACATTGTAGCATGTGTTTAGTAGGATGGTAATTAATAGTAAAAATTGAAATTATCTTATAGGAAAATAACATTGAGCATTTTTGAAAGTAATTTACAGTATGAGTATTTAGTTTAGGGTTAGTAGGTGTTTTTTGAGAAGAGTCTTAAAATGATTTTCAGACAAGATTATTTTAGTATTTACTGGTAATGAATTCCAGATTCTGGGGCCCTTTATGTGCATAGAATTTTTACATAGGTTGATATGGACACGGGGTATATAAAAAAGTGATCTGTGTCGTGTGTTATGGTCATGGGTCCTATTAAAGTTGTTGAGGAGAATTTTGAGCGGAGGGTTTATATTAGTGTAGAGTTCTATGTGAATGTTCTTTATGGTGATTAGTTTTAGGATTTTGAATATTGGTGGAGTATGCTGTCTAGAGTGGGAATTTGTTATCATTCTGACTGCAGCCTTTTGCTGGGTTATGAGTGGTCTAAGGTGATTTAATGTTGTTGATCCCCATGCACAGATTCCATAGGTGAGATAAGGGTAGATGAGTGAATGATATAGTGCAAGGAGAGCTGATTGAGGCACATAGTAGCGTATCTTTGATAATATGCCTACTGTCTTTGAGATTTTCTTGGAAATTTGTTGTATATGTGTTTGGAATTTAAGGCTACTGTCAATGTGGATTCCTAGGAATTTTCCCTCTGTGAGTCTTGTGATGTGTGAACCATTGAGTGTTATGTTAAGTGGAACATTTGTGGCTCTGTTTCCAAACTGTATGAAGTAGGTCTTGTCAGTATTGAGAGTAAGCTTATTAGTCGTCATCCATGTTGATATTTTCTGTAATTCGGCATTAACAGTGTTGGCCAGTATGACTGGATTTGGGTGAGAGAAGACATACGTTTTCATCTGCAAATAATATGGGTTTGAATAGTTGTGATGCATTCGGTAGGTCATTGATGTAAATGAGGACCCAGTACACTTCCTTGAGGAACTCCGACTGTAATTTGTTGTGTGGAAGAGTTCGCTCCATTTGTGTACACGTATTGGCTTCTGTTATTAAGGTATGACTTTAGGTAGTTGAGTGAGTGACCTCTTATACCATAGTGTGCTAATTTTGTGAGCAGTAAATCATGGTCGACTGTATCAAAAGCTTTGCGTAGATCAATGAAGATTCCCAGTGGGACTTCTTTCTTCTCAAGTGCGGTGTATCTTAACTCTAGCATGTGTATAATGACATCCTTTGTGCTCTTGTTGGTCCTGAATCCAAACTGACAGGGGTTGAGTACGTTGTGTGAGACTTGGTAGGAATAGATCTGTCTATGAATTAATTTTTCGAAGGTTTTAGAAAGCAGTGGTAAATTAGATATTGGTCTATAATTATTCAAGTCTGTTTGATCACCTTTGTGGATCGGGGTGACCCTAGCTATTTTGAGAATTGATGGGAAGGTAGAGGTGTCAATGGATTTATTGAAGAGTGTTGCAATAATTGGTGACAGTACCTGTGAAGCTTTTTTGTACATAAAAGGTGGTAAGCTGTTTATGTCTCCTGCCTTGTTTTTAAGGATGTTGATTATGAGCGAGACTTCTATTGGGTTGGTAGGAGCTAGGAATAGTGTATGAGGGTAGATGTTGGTGAGGTAGTCTGTTGGTCAGTTTTAAGGGTTTAGTTACAATAGCTACCTAACCATTATTATGTAAAGGATTTATTATTATTATTATTATTATCATATTATTGTTGTTATCATTATTATCATTATTATTGCGAAGCGTTAAACCCGGTAGTGTAACGGGAAATAATCAGGTGTGATCCGAGGAAGGGGAGGGCTCCTTCAGTTCTTCAAATCAAGATCCCTTGCCCAGCAGAGTCTGCAGTTCAGACACTCAGAAGCTGAGTGGTAGATCCATCATATTTACAATGGTTAGGGTGGTTTCCTGGGTTTCAATCCTGTCTACAGTGCTACAATAGAATTCATTTCTTTTATCTACTGCGTGAGGTTTCAATCCTATCTACTACACGAGGGTCATCAGTGTATATACACTGAAAAACACTGTATATACACTGAAAAACACTGTATATACACTGAAACATACTACTCGTTGTATATAGTACACTGAGAGATATACACCACGTTGAATGTACACTGAGAGATATACACCACGTTGAATGTACACTGAGAGATATACACAACGTTGAATGTACACTGAGAGATATACACCACGTTGAATGTACACTGAGAGATATACACCACGTTGAATGTACACTGAGAGATATACACCACGCTGAATGTACACTGAGAGATATACACCACGTTGAATGTACACTGAGAGATATACACCACGTTGAATGTACACTGAGAGATATACACCACGCTGAATGTACACTGAGAGATATACACCACGTTGAATGTACACTGAGAGATATACACCACGTTGAATGTACACTGAGAGATATACACCACGTTGAATGTACACTGAGAGATATACACCACGCTGAATGTACACTAGATATATACAAGCCGCCATTTTCTCCAGTCAAGAATACTTTAATACCCAAATGCCAGGATCGCTTGGTGTGTGTATGTGTGTATATATATATATATATATATATATGTGTGTGTGTGTGTGTGTGTGTGTGTGTGTGTGTGTGTGTGTGTGTGTGTGTGTGTCATGCCGAATAGGTAAAACTGGTCAATTAGCAAAAACTCATTTAATATTAAGTCTTTTCTAAAATTTTCTCTCATACGTTTAAAGATATATTTTTTTTCATTTAGGATAATGTAAAACTTAATAATTTTGTACCAAAAGAACCTTAGAAAACTTACTACCTGACCTTATTATAACAAGTGCAATTAAATTTAGCCTAATCCAACTAAATATACTTAAAGTTTACAATAATTTAATAATAAACAAACACAATGAAATATGTTTTTTCATTACGTTCAGAATAATTTTTGTGAAATTAATCCATACCCAATCTTTGCTTGCCTTATTCGGTAAGAAGAGCGTTGCTATTGAAGCAGAAATCGCAAGTTTTACCTATTCGGCATGACATATACATATATAAAAACTTCACCCAGTAATAGGCAATTCGTCCTGATTATCACTAATTTGTTTAATATTAATTATATTTTTATTCTGATATCCTCCTCTTAGGGATTATATAACTTGCTTTAATTGTTATGAATGTTTATGTTGTGAAAAATAAACTTCATCAACATTCACTCTCACGGAAGTGATCGTTTGTGTCGGCACTCTGTACGTGTTTCAGTGTTAGCATGTCGGCACTCTGTACGTGTTTCAGTGTTAGCATGTCGGCACTCTGTACGTGTTTCAGTGTTAGCATGTCGGCACTCTGTACGTGTTTCAGTGTTAGCATGTCGGCACTCTGTACGTGTTTCAGTGTTAGTCGGCACTCTGTACGGTTTCAGTGTTAGCAGTCGGCACCTGTACGTGTTTCAGTGTTAGCATGTCGGCACTCTGTACGTGTTTCAGTGTTAGCATGTCGGCACTCTGTACGTGTTTCAGTGTTAGCATGTCGGCACTCTGTACGTGTTTCAGTGTTAGCATGTCGGCACTCTGTACGTGTTTCAGTATTAGCATGTCGGCACTCTGTACGTGTTCAGTGTTAGCGAGTGTTAGCATGTCTTCTGTTACTATTATAGTGATATCATATATCATTACTCACTCATTACTATTCATATATGATATATATATATATATATATATATATATATATATATATATATATATATATATTATTACAGGCATGGGTGGGAGGGAAGAGGAGCGATTGGTGGAATGATGATGTAAAGAGAGTAGTAAGGGAGAAAAAGTTAGCATATGAGAGGTTTTACAAAGTAGAAGTAATGCAAGGAGGGAAGAGTATATGGAGAGAAAAAGAGAGGTTAAAAGAGTGGTGAAGCAATGTAAAAAGAGAGCAGATGAGAGATTGGGTGAGATGTTATCAGCAAATTTTGTTGAAAATAAGAAAAGTTTTGGAATGAGATTAATAAGTTGAGGAAGCCTAGAGAACAAATGGATTTGACAGTTAAAAATAGGAGAGGAGAGTTATTAAATGGAGAGTTAGAGGTATCGGGAAGATGGAGAGAATATTTTGAGGATTTGTTAAATGTTGATGAAGACAGGGAAGCTGTGATTTCGTGTGTAGGGCAAGGAGGAATAACATCTTGTAGGAGTGTGGAAGAGCCAGTTGTGGGTGTAGGGGAAGTTCGTGAGGCAGTGGGTAGAATGAAAGGGGTAAGGCAGCTGGGATTGATGGGATAAAGATAGAAATGTTAAAAGCAGGTGGGGATATAATTTTGGAGTGGTTGGTGCTATTATTTAATAAATGTATGGAAGAGGGTAAGGTACCTAGGGATTGGCAGAGAGCGTGTATTGTTCCTTTGTATAAAGGCAAAGGGGACAAAAGAGAGTGCAAAAATTATAGGGGAATAAGTCTGTTGAGTGTACCTGGTAAAGTGTATGGTAGAGTTATTATTGAAAGAATTAAGAGTAAAACAGAAAGCAGGATAGCAGATGAACAAGGGGCTTTAGGAAAGGTAGGGGGTGTGTAGACCAAGTGTTTACAGTGAAACATATAGGTGAACAGTATTTGGATAAGGGTAAAGATGTTTTTGTGGCATTTATGGATTTGGAAAAGGCGTATGATAGGGTAGATAGGGGGCAATGTGGCAGATGTTGCAGGTGTATGGAATAGGAGGAAGGTTACTGAAAGCAGTGAAGAGTTTTTATGAGGATAGTGAGGCTCAGGTTAGAGTGTGTAGGAGGGAAGGGGACTATTTCCCAGTAAAAGTGGGCCTTAGACAAGGATGTGTGATGTCACCGTGGTTGTTCAATATATTTATAGATGGGGTTGTAAGAGAAGTGAATGCGAGGGTCTTGGCAAGAGGTGTTGGGCTAAAAGATAAAGAAGCAAATACAAAGTGGGAGTTGTCACAGTTGCTTTTTGCTGATGACACTGTGCTTTTGGGAGATTCTGAAGAGAAGCTGCAGAGGTTGGTGGATGAATTTGGTAGGGTGTGTAAAAGAAGAAAATTGAAAGTGAATATAGGAAAGAGTAAGGTGATGAGAATAACAAAAGAATAGGTGACGAAAGATTGGATATCAGATTGGAGGGAGAGAGTATGGAGGAGGTGAATGTATTCAGATATTTGGGAGTGGACATGTCGGCGGATGGGTCTATGAAGGATGAGGTGAATCATAGAATTGATGAGGGAAAAGGGTGAGTGGAGCACTTCGGAGTCTGTGGAGACAAAGAACCTTGTCCATGGAAGTAAAGAGGGAATGTATGAGAGTATAGTTATACCAACGCTCTTATATGGGTGTGAAGCATGGGTGATGAATGTTGCAACGAGGAGAAGGCTGGAGGCAGTGGAGATGTCATGTCTGAGGTCAATGTGTGGTGTGAATATAATGCAGAGAATTCGGAGTTTGGAAATTAGGAGGAGGTGCAGGATTACCAAAACGATTGTCCAGAGAGCTGAGGAGGGGTTGTTGAGGTGGTTTGGACATGTAGAGAGAATGGAACGAGACAGAGTGACTTCGAGAGTGTATAAATCTGTAGTGGAGGGAAGGCGGGGTAGGGGTCGGCCTAGGAAAGGTTGGAGGGAGGGGTAAAGGAAGTTTTGTGTGCGAGGGGCTTGGATTTCCAGCAAGCATGTGTGAGCGTATTTGATAGGAGTGAATGGAGGCATATGGTTTTTAATACTTGACGTGCTGTTGGAGTGTGAGCAAAGTAACATTTATGAAGGGATTCAGGAAACCGGCAGGCCGGACTTGAGTTCTGGAGATGGGAAGTACAGTGCCGGCACTCTGAAGGAGGGTGTAAATGTTGCAGTTTTATAACTGTAGTGTAAAGCACCCTTCTGGCAAGACAGTGATGGAGTGAATGATGATGAAAGTTTTTCTTTTCGGGCCACCTTGCCTTGGTGGGAATCGGCCGATGTGTTAATAAAAAAAATATATATATATATATATATATATATATATATATATATATATATATATATATATATATATATATATATATATATATATGCAAAGATCACAGTAAACAGGTGATATCAAAATATGCAAGACACCACTATGAAAAATAGAAGAATTCCATCGATTCGGACTACTCACATTATCCTTGATAATGTGAGTAGTCACGAAAGCGCTTGGAATTCTTATATTTTTCATAGTGGTTGTCTTGCATATTTTGATATCACCTGTTTACTGTGATCTTTTGCTATATATATATATATATATATATATATATATATATATATATATATATATATATATATATATATATATATATATATACACGTATGTGTGTGTGCGCAATCTTAGTATCACTTTGTATTTTATTTGGTAAGTATCACCAGTGAACATTGGTATCAACAGTGAACCTTAGTATTACCACTGAACCTTGGTATCACCATTGAACCTTGGTATAACCATTGAACCTTGGTATCACCATTGAACCTTGGTATCACCACTGAACCTTGGTATTACCATTGAACCTTGATATCACCACTGAACCTTGGTATGACCAGTGAACCTTGGTATCACCACTGAACCTTTGTATGACCAGTGAACCTTGGTGTCACCAGTGAACCTTGGTGTCACCAGTGAACCTTGGTATGACCAGTGAACCTTGGTATCACCAGTGAACCTTGGTGTCACCAGTGAACCTTGGTATGACCAGTGAACCTTGGTGTCCCCTGTGAACCTTGGTATCACCACTGAACCTTGGTATCACCACTGAACCTTGGTATCACCACTGAACCTTGGTATCACCACTGAATCTTGGTATCACCACTGAACCTTGGTATGACCAGTGAACCTTGGTATCACCACTGAACCTTGGTATCACCACTGAACCTTGGTATCACCAATGAACCTTCCTGTCCTAGCTGTGTATATCTTAGGATGGTGAGATTAATCACAGGAAAACGCTGTACCTGGGAAGAGGGAGGTACTCTCATCAGATCTGATCCAAGGATATAGAGGAAAGCTCAGATTCCTTGGATTAAGAGCCCTTCATTGATTTATTTTGGGATAACATGATGGCTTTTATGTAATAATATATTGGTAAAAAAACAACTATAATTTATAGATACAACACTTCATCTTAAGTTGTTATAGATACAACACTTCCTCTTAAGTTGTTATAGATACAACACTTCCTCTTAAGTTGTTATAGATACAACACTTCCTCTTAAGTTGTTATAGATACAACACTTCCTCTTAAGTTGTTGTAGATACAACACTTCCTCTTAAGTTGTTATAGATACAACACTTCCTCTTAAGTTGTTATAGATACAACACTTCCTCTTAAGTTGTTGTAGATACAACACTTCCTCTTAAGTTGTTGTAGATACAACACTTCCTCTTAAGTTGTTATAGATACAACACTTCCTCTTAAGTTGTTATAGATACAACACTTCCTCTTAAGTTATTATAGATACAACACTTCCTCTTAAGTTGTTATAGATACAACACTTCCTCTTAAGTTGTTATAGATACAACACTTCCTCTTAAGTTGTTGTAGATACAACACTTCCTCTTAAGTTGTTGTACATACAACACTTCCTCTTAAGTTGTTATAGATACAACACTTCCTCTTAAGTTGTTATAGATACAACACTTCCTCTTAAGTTGTTATAGATACAACACTTCCTCTTAAGTTGTTGTAGATACAACACTTCCTCTTAAGTTGTTATAGATACAACACTTCCTCTTAAGTTGTTATAGATACAACACTTCCTCTTAAGTAACTTTGAATCTCACATGGGTATTATTGCCTCAGTGTCACTGAATATAGGTTCCAGTACTTATAATATAAGTCTTCTTGGACACACTAAACATAGGTTCCAGTAGTTATGTCTTCCTGGACCCATTAAACATAGGTTCCAGTAGTTATAAGTCTTCCTGGACACATTAAACATAGGTTCCAGTAGTTATAAGTCTTCCTGGACACATTAAACATAGGTTCCAGTAGTTATAATATAAGTCTTCCTGGACACACTAAACATAGGTTCCAGTAGTTATAATATAAGTCTTCCTGGACACACTAAACATAGGTTCCAGTAGTTAAAAGTCTTCCTGGACACATTAAACATAGGTTCCAGTAGTTATGTCTTCCTGGAACCATTAAACATAGGTTCCAGTAGTTATAAGTCTTCCTGGACACACTAAACATAGGTTCCAGTAGTTATAAGTCTTCCTGGACCCATTAAACATAGGTTCCAGTAGTTATAAGTCTTCCTGGACACATTAAACATAGGTTCCAGTAGTTATAAGTCTTCCTGGACACATTAAACATAGGTTCCAGTAGTTATAAGTCTTCCTGGACACACTAAACATAGGTTCCAGTAGTTATAAGTCTTCCTGGACACATTAAACATAGGTTCCAGTAGTTATAAGTCTTCCTGGACACATTAAACATAGGTTCCAGTAGTTATAAGTCTTCCTGGACACACTAAACATAGGTTCCAGTAGTTATAAGTCTTCCTGGACACATTAAACATAAGTTCCAGTAGTTATAAGTCTTCCTGGACACATTAAACATAGGTTCCAGTAGTTATAAGTCTTCCTGGACACACTAAACATAGGTTCCAGCAGTTATAAGTCTTCCTGGACACATTAAACATAGGTTCCAGCAGTTATAAGTCTTCCTGGACACACTAAACATAGGTTCCAGTAGTTATAAGTCTTCCTGGACACATTAAACATAGGTTCCAGTAGTTATAAGTCTTCCTGGACGCATTAAACATAGGTTCCAGTAGTTATAAGTCTTCCTGGACACACTAATCATAGGTTCCAGTAGTTATAAGTCTTCCTGGACACACTAAACATAGGTTCCAGTAGTTAAAAGTCTTCTTGGACACACTAAACATAGATTCCAGTAGTCATATAACAACATACTCTCCTGTTTTTAATCTTAGCAAAAATAATAAAAAAGTTCATTATGGATGTCTAATTATAAATGAAAATGTTTTGAAGTATAATTCACCTGGACGCTGAGAAATAATTAATAAGGTATACATAATGCATGATAATGAGAAATGTGACAGTCTCACTTAAATGTTTAAAATAACCATAAGAATTTATTTAAGATAACTATAATAATTTAATATATCCATGACATTTTTTTGACATTAAGACAAATATTGTAAATTATATCACATTTTTATTTCTCATTTTGCATTTCTCATCGCCGAGGATTGCTTCATATTCTTTCAATAAGTTTTCTTTCATTTTTTCAATTTTGTTATCTATATCTTTGAGACTCCAGCTAATACGTATATTTCTTATCTTTCACTATCTGTCACTAGCATCTGACACCTGTCACTCACGTCTGACACCTGTCACTCACGTCTGACACCTATCACTCACGTCTGACACCTGTCACTCACGTCTGACACCTGTCACTCACGTCTGACACCTGTCACTCACTTCTGACACCTGTCGCTCACGTCTGACATCTGTCACTCACTTCTGACACCTGTCACTCACGTCTGACACCTGTCACTCACCTCTGACACCTGTCACTCACCTCTGACACCTGTCGCTCACGTCTGACACCTGTCACTCACGTCTGACACCTGTCACTCACGTCTGACACCTGTCACACACGTCTAACACCTGTCACACACGTTTAACACCTGTCACACACGTCTGACACCTGTCACTCATGGTCTGACACTTGTCACTCATGGTCTGATACCTGTCACTCATCGTTTGACACCTGGCACTCATCGTCTGACACCTGGCACTCATTGTATGACACCTGGCACTCATTGTCTGACACCTGGCACTCATTGTCTGACACCTGACACTCACGCCTGACACCTGGCACTCACGTCTGATACCTGTCACTCATGGTCTGATACCTGTCACTCATGGTCTGATACCTGTCACACATAATCTGATACCTGTCACTCATCTATGACAAGACTAGTTCCTGAGCTAAGGGATATGTCCTATCAAGATGAGTTAAGGAAACTCAACCTGATGACACTGGAGGACAGGAAGATTAGGGGGGATATAATAACAACATACAAAATACTGAGAGGAATTGACTGAGTGAACAGGGACCGATTGTTTGAGAGATAGTAAACAGAAATACAAGGGCACAGCTGGTAGTCATAGGGATGTTAGGAAGTATTTCTTCAGCCATATATTTGTCAGGAAGCGGAACAACCAGGAGAGTGAAGTGGGTGAGTCGGGAGTCATACAAAGCTTTAATTAAGTAGAGATGTGAAAAGGCTCTCGAAGCCAGGAGAGAGTGGACCTAGTAGCAACCAGGGAAGAGGCGGGGCCAGGAGCTGAGACTCGTCCCCTGCAACCACATATAGGTGAGTATTTTTCACTCATCATCTGACACCCGTCACTTATCCTCTGACACCCATCACTCATCCTCTGACACTCGTCACTCACGTCCAACGCCTGTCACTCACGTCTGACACCTGTCACTCACGTCTGACACCTGTCACTTACGTCTGACACCCGTCACTTACGTCTGACACCCGTCACTCACGTCTGACACTCTTCACTCACGTCTGACCCCCATTACTCACTTCTAACAACCGTCACTCATGTCTGACACCCGTCACTCTCTTCAGGTTCTTCAGTTTTGGTGGTCCTGGCAAGAAGAAGGTATCAACTGTTGCTTCAGCAGCTGCCAACAATATCTCACTGTCACAGACGCCTCAACCCCTCAAGCGCCATGGTTCTGACGACCAGGCAGTGGCACTGACGGGGCTGGCACCCCACGGTAGCACCGGCTCTGTGGGTGAGGCGGGTGGCACTGGTATTCATCAAGGTGGATCATCAGGGTCATCCAACAAGCTGGACTGTGATCCACCATACAGGTAACGTGACTCACCTCAAGCTCTCATCTCAGCTCAGAAGTACACTATTGTTGCCTTCTTAAGATCATCTCAGCTCAGAAGTACACTATTGTTGCCTTCTTAAGATCATCTCAGTTCAGAAGTACACTATTGTTGCCTTCTTAAGATCATCTCAGCTCAGAAGTACACTATTGTTGCCTTCTTAAGATCATCTCAGCTCAGAAGTACACTATTGTTGCCTTCTTAAGATCATCTCAGCTCTGAAGTACACTATTGTTGCCTTCTTAAGATCATCTCAGCTCAGAAGTACACTATCGTTGCCTTCTTAAGATCATCTCAGTTCAGAAGTACACTATCGTTGCCTTCTTAAGATCATCTCAGTTCAGAAGTACACTATTGTTGCCTTCATAAGATCATCTCAGCTCAGAAGTACACTATTGTTGCCTTCTTAAGATCATCTCAGCTCAGAAGTACACTATCGTTGCCTTCTTAAGATCATCTCAGTTCAGAGTACACTATCGTTGCCTTCTTAAGATCATCTCAGTTCAGAAGTACACTATTGTTGCCTTCATAAGATCATCTCAGCTCAGAAGTACACTATCGTTGCCTTCTTAAGATCATCTCAGTCTTCTGTCCATCTACCAAACAAATCACTCATCACTAGCCATGATTTTATTTCATAAATTATTTCCTTTATTTTGTGCCAAATTTAACCCAGAAAGCTAACTTAACCTTCCTAAAATTTACCTTATATAACTGCCTAATTTACTCAGCTTATACAGGAATTTATATAATCTTAGTTAAGTGTGTTTCTTGAGTTATTGACGAGGCTTCAAGTGACTCTTCTTTGCTTTCCACTTTCTTCATTGTTATATAAATTAGTACTATAAACAGCAGATTGTGTCTACCCACTCTCTTTCCATTCTCAGTATTTTTTTTTTTCTTCATAATCTATACTTTTTCTAGTGTGTAAGGAGCGTCAATGGCTGAAAAAAAATATTGTTCAGAACATCAAACAGTCTAAAAAAATTAAATCGGTGTCCCGTAGCGCGATCGGTAGCGCACTCAGCTCACACCCTGTGGTCTGGGGTCTATCCCCAGTATGGGTAGAAACATTACATGTTTCCTTAAGACACCTACTGTCCATTTTCATCTATCAGTAAAATAGGTACCTGGGTGTTAGTCAACTGGTGTGGGTCGCATTCTGGGGACAAAATTGATCTAATTTGCCCGAAAGGCTTTGCATAGCAAAGGGCTTTCTATATAGCAGTGTGTAAGTGATGTCAGTTAGGCCTGTATACCTTGTACATGTTCTTGTAGAAATAAAGATTATTATTATTATGATCAGAAATAAGTATAATAATTAAAAAAGGATTGGTCATTTACCATCCATCATGTTACAGTGTTGATTCACTAGCTGCCAGTGTTGATTCACCAGCTGCCAGTGTTGATTCACCAGCTGCCAGTGTTAATTCACCAGCTGCCAGTGTTGATTCACCAGCTGCCAGTGTTGATTCACCAGCTGCCAGTGTTCCGTCTGGATATATGTAAGAACATATGTTCTCAGAACAAACAATTTAGTTTCTCATAGAGTACATAAAAAACAATATTTCAAGAAAATAATTGCTTATTTCGTAGTGGGAACGAAACATATGAAAGAAATACCAAGAAACACGGAGATAACATTCAACAAGTTTACAAAATGAGTGAATAACATTACATAGAATGTCTCAAGGAAACTCGGAAATCTATGTAAATTTTCTTGAAGATACGAGAATCCAAAAAACTTCTTGAAAGAGAGTTAGAAAACAGTGTGAGGTTCACAACACTGACTGATCCTCCTCCACCAACCAACTCTGGGTGAGGTTCACAACACTGACTGATGCTCCTCCACCAACCAACTCTGTGTGAGGTTCACAACACTGACTGATGCTCCTCCACCAACCAACTCTGTGTGAGGTTCACAACACTGACTGATGCTCCTCCACCAACCAACTCTGGGTGAGGTTCACAACACTGACTGATGCTCCTCCACCAACCAACTCTGTGTGAGGTTCACAACACTGACTGATGCTCCTCCACCAACCAACTCTGTGTGAGGTTCACAACACTGACTGATGCTCCTCCACCAACCAACTCTGTGTGAGGTTCACAACACTGACTGATGCTCCTCCACCAACCAACTCTGTGTGAGGTTCACAACACTGACTGATGCTCCTCCACCAACCAACTCTGGGTGATGTTCACAACACTGACTGATGCTCCTCCACCAACCAACTCTGGGTGATGTTCACAACACTGACTGATGCTCCTCCAACAACCAACTCTGGGTGAGGTTCACAACACTGACTGATGCTCCTCCACCAACCAACTCTGGGTGAGGTTCACAACACTGACTGATGCTCCTCCACCAACCAACTCTGGGTGAGGTTCACAACACTGACTGATGCTCCTCCACCAACCAACTCTGGGTGATGTTCACAACACTGACTGATGCTCCTCCAACAACCAACTCTGGGTGAGGTTCACAACACTGACTGATGCTCCTCCACCAACTAACTCTGGGTGAGGTTCACAACACTGACTGATGCTCCTCCAACAACCAACTCTGTGTGAGGTTCACAACACTGACTGATGCTCCTCCAACAATCAACTCTGGGTGAGGTTCACAACACTGACTGATGCTCCTCCACCAACCAACTCTGGGTGATGTTCACAACACTGACTGATGCTCCTCCACCAACCAACTCTGGGTGATGTTCACAACACTGACTGATGCTCCTCCAACAACCAACTCTGGGTGAGGTTCACAACACTGACTGATGCTCCTCCACCAACCAACTCTGGGTGAGGTTCACAACACTGACTGATGCTCCTCCACCAACCAACTCTGGGTGAGGTTCACAACACTGACTGATGCTCCTCCACCAACCAACTCTGGGTGATGTTCACAACACTGACTGATGCTCCTCCAACAACCAACTCTGGGTGAGGTTCACAACACTGACTGATGCTCCTCCACCAACTAACTCTGGGTGAGGTTCACAACACTGACTGATGCTCCTCCAACAACCAACTCTGGGTGAGGTTCACAACACTGACTGATGCTCCTCCACCAACCAACTCTGGGTGAGGGTTCACAACTACTGATGCTCTCCACCAACCAACTCGTTGATGTTCACAACACTGACTGATTCTCCAACACCACTCTGGTGAGGTTCACAACACTGACTGATGCTCCTCCACCAACCAACTCTGGGTGAGGTTCACAACACTGACTGATGCTCCTCCACCAACCAACTCTGGGTGAGGTTCACAACACTGACTGATGCTCCTCCACCAACCAACTCTGGGTGATGTTCACAACACTGACTGATGCTCCTCCAACAACCAACTCTGGGTGAGGTTCACAACACTGACTGATGCTCCTCCACCAACTAACTCTGGGTGAGGTTCACAACACTGACTGATGCTCCTCCAACAACCAACTCTGGGTGAGGTTCACAACACTGACTGATGCTCCTCCACCAACCAACTCTGGGGTCTCAGGTCAATTAGATCCTCTCATTAACTCTCGTTTAAATAGAACAAGCTTATCTACATTAAATTCAATCATCCATTAATGGTTTTATTAGGTATGTATTAAAATCTTCCTGTACGTTTTTTTCCAGAACTGTTTATTGTCTACTTTCAATAAGATTCGTGTAAATATAGTAATATAAAACGCGATCAACGAGTGCATAGTAGCAACCAATGTTTATGACAACAATGAGAAATCTCATCATAAACATTATACCTGATTGTGAAAATATTAGTTTTTTCTAAACATTGTTACAAACAGTGGCTGCCACTGATCCTTCTTATGATTATGTCTTCAAATTACACAGTAATATACGCAAGCCATACATTCCTTCAGTAAAGTCATGTATAAACATGAGGAACATTAGGCTGGATCCGATCTACGTGGGAGCTCACTAGTCAAAAATAATAAGGATCCCAATGGAAATACATCATTGTCTGACTTTTTTTGGGTTATCCTGGAAGGTTTTCTACACATATGCTGCTATGTATGATAATCTATGTAACTGTATTTGTGTATACCTGAATAAACTTACTTACTCTTAACACTGTTCACATTTTTCTTCCAAATGAAAAAAATATCATTCATTTTATTGGTTCTCTTTTCATTTCTCTTATACTTTTTAGGTTCTGGTTCCGTTTTATATAGTCAAAGTAAATATAGTCTGCTAAACATTCTTTTCTTGTACATTTATTGTGACTTTGAAAGTATTAGAACATTCAGTACCTGTTCACAAGAACATTCAGTACCTGTTCACAAGAAAATTCAGTTCAGTACCTGTTTACAAGAACATTCAGTACCTGTTCACAAGAACATTCAGTACCTGTTCACAAGAAAATTCAGTTCAGTACCTGTTTACAAGAACATTCAGTACCTGTTCACAAGAACATTCAGTACCTGTTCACAAGAACATTCAGTACCTGTTCACAAGAACATTCAGTACCTGTTCACAAGAACATTCAGTACCTGTTCACAAGAACATTCAGTACTTGTTCACAAGAACATTCAGTACCTTTTCACAAGAACATTCAGTACCTGTTCACAAGAACATTCATTACCTGTTCACAAGAACATTCAGTACCTGTTCACAAGAACATTCAGTACCTGTTCACAAGAACATTCAGTACCTGTTCACAAGAACATTCAGTACCTGTTCACAAGAACATTCAGTACCTGTTCACAAGAACATTCAGTACCTGTTCACAAGAACATTCAGTACCTGTTCACAGAACATTCAGTACCTGTTCACAAGAACATTCAGTACCTGTTCACAAGAACATTCAGTACCTGTTCACAAGAACATTCAGTACCTGTTCACAAGAACATTCAGTACCTGTTCACAAGAACATTCAGTACCTGTTCACAAGAACATTCAGTACCTGTTCACAAGAACATTCAGTACCTTTTCACAGAACATTCAGTACCTGTTCACAAGAACATTCAGTACCTGTTCACAAGAACATTCAGTACCTGTTCACAAGAACATTCAGTACCTGTTCACAAAACCCCCCCCCCCCCCCCCCCCCCCCCCCCCCCCCCCCCCCCCCCCCCCCCCCCCCCCAAAAAAAAAAAAAAAAAAAAAAAAAAAAAAAAAAAAAAAAAAAAAAAAAAAAAAAAAAAAAAAAAAAAAAAAAACCATTTACAAACACGTCCTTTCCAAGAAATTCATATTTAATTCTCTTTCATTTCCTTTAAGCATTCGTCTGTTCAGAAATTAGTCTGTTAAGACATTCTCCTGTTACAATAATTAGTACTGTTAAGAACTTCAGACTGTTACAAGAACATTCAGTACTTCAAAGAACATTCAGTACTTTACAACATTGTGACTTTCACAGAACATTCAGTACCTGTTCCAAGAACATTCAGTACCTGTACAAGACATTAGACTTCAAACATTCAGTCTTCACAAGAACATTCAGTACCTTTCCAAGACATTCAGTACTGTTCACAAGAACATTCATACCTGTTCAAAGAAATTCAGTACTGTTCACAAGAACATTCAGTACCTGTTCACAAGAACATTCAGTATGTCAAGAATTCACTTCACAAGAACATTCAGTACCTTTCACGAACATTCAGTACCTTTCAAGAACATTCAGTACTGTTCACAAGAACATTCAGTACTTCACAAGAACATTCGTACCTGTTCACAAACATTCAGTACTGTTCACAAGAACATTCAGTACCTGTTCACAAGAACATTCAGACCTTTCACAAGAACATTCAGTACTGTTACAAGAACATTCAGTCCTTTCACAAGAACTCAGTACCTGTTCACAAGAACATTCAGTCCTGTTCAAAGAACATTCAGTACTGTTACAAGAACATTCAGTACTGTTCACGAACATTCAGTACTTCACAAGAACATTCAGTACGTTCACAAGAAATTCAGTACTGTTCCAAGAAATTCAGTCCTTTCACAGAACATTCAGTACCTGTTCACAAAACATTCAGACTTACCTGTTCACAAGAACATTCAGTACCTGTTCACAAGAACATTCAGTACCTGTTCACAAGAACATTCAGTACCTGTTCACAAGAACATTCAGTACCTGTTCACAAGAACATTCAGTACCTGTTCACAAGAACATTCAGTACCTGTTCACAAGACATTCAGACCTGTTCCAAGAACATTCAGTACCTTTTCACAAGAACATTCAGTACCTGTTCACAAGAACATTCAGTACCTGTTCACAAGAACATTCATACTGTTCACGACATTCGTTTCACAAGAACATTCAGTACTTGTTCACAAGAACATTCAGTACCTGTTACAAGAACATTCAGTACCTGTTCACAAGAACATTCAGTACTGTTCACAAGAACATTCAGTACCTGTTCACAAGAACATTCAGTACCTGTTCACAAGAACATTCAGATACTGTTCACAAGAACATTCAGTACCTGTTCACAGAACATTCAGTACTTGTTCACAAGAACATTCAGTACCTGTTCACAGAACATTCAGTACCTGTTCACAGAACATTCAGTACTGTTCACCAAGAACATTCAGTACTTGTTCACAAGAACATTCAGTACTTGTTCAAGAACATTCAGTACTTGTTCACAAGAACATTCAGTACTGTTCAAAGAACATTCAGTACTTGTTCAAGAACATTCAGTACTGTTCACAAGAACATTCAGTACTTGTTCACAAGAACATTCAGTACTGTTCACAGAACATTCAGTACTTGTTCCAAGAACATTCAGTACTTGTTCACAAGAACATTCAGTACCTGTTCACAAGAACATTCAGTACCTTTACAAGAACATTCAGTACTTGTTCACAAGAACATTCAGTACTTGTTCACAAGAACATTCAGTACTTGTTCACAAGAACATTCAGTACTGTTCACAAGAACATTCAGTACTTGTTCACAAGAACATTCAGTACCTGTTCACAAGAACATTCAGTACTTGTTCACAAGACATTCAGTACTTGTTCACAAGAACATTCAGTACTTGTTCACAAGAACATTCAGTACTTGTTCACAAGAACATTCAGTACCTGTTCACAGACATTCAGTACTTGTCAAAAGATTCACAGACATTCAGTACTTGTTCACAAGAACATTCAGTACTTGTTCACAAGAACATTCAGTACCTGTTCACAAGAACATTCAGTACTGTTCACAAGAACATTCAGTCTTGTTCACAAGAACATTCATATTTCACAAGCATTCATCTGTTCACAAGAACATTCAGTACTTGTTCACAAGAACATTCAGTACCTGTTCACAGAACATTCAGTACTTGTTCACAAGAACATTCAGTACTTGTTCAAGAACATTCAGTACTTGTTCACAGAACATTCAGTACTTGTTCACAAGAACATTCAGTACTTGTTCACAAGAACATTCAGTACTTGTTCACAAGAACATTCAGTACTTGTTCACAAGAACATTCAGTACTTGTTCACAAGAACATTCAGATTTGTTCAAAGAACATTCAGTACTTGTTCAGAACATTAGTACTTGTACAACATTCATACCTGTTCACAAAATTCAGTACTTGTTCACAAGAACATTCAGTACCTGTTCACAAGAACATTCAGTACCTGTTCACAAGAACTTCAACTTGTTCACAAGAACATTCAGTACCTGTTCACAAGAACATTCAGTACTTGTTCACAAGAACATTCAGTACCTGTTACAAGAACATTCAGTACCTGTTCACAAGAACATTCAGTACCTGTTCACAGAACATTCAGTACTTGTTCACAAGAACATTCAGTACTTGTTCACAAGAACATTCAGTACTTGTTCACAAGAACATTCAGTACCTGTTCACAAGAACATTCAGTACTGTTCACAAGAACATTCAGTACCTGTTCACAAGAACATTCAGTACCTGTTCACAAGAACATTCAGTACCTGTTCACAAGAACATTCAGTACCTGTTCACAAGAACATTCAGTACCTGTTCACAAGAACATTCAGTACCTGTTCACAAGAACATTCAGTTCCTGAAATTCATACCTGACAAAACATTCTTGTTCACAAGAACATTCAGTACCTGTTCACAAGAACATTCAGTACCTGTTCACAAGAACATTCAGTACCTGTTCAGAATTCAGTACTGTTCAAACATTCAGTACCTGTTCACAAGAACTTCATACCTTTCAGAATACCGTAGTTCACAAGAACATTCAGTACCTGTTCACAAGAACATTCAGTACCTGTTCACAAGAACATTCAGTACCTGTTCACAAGAACATTCAGTACCTGTTCACAAGAACATTCAGACCTGTTCACAAGAACATTCAGTACCTGTTCACAAGAACATTCAGTACCTGTTCACAAAACATTCAGTACCTGTTCACAAGAACATTCAGTACCTGTTCACAAGAACATTCAGTACTTGTTTACAAAACATTCAGTACCTGTTCACAAGAACATTCAGTACTTGTTCACAAGAACATTCAGTACCTGTTCACAAGAACATTCAGTACCTGTTCACAAGAACATTCAGTACTTGTTCACAAGAACATTCAGTACCTGTTCACAAGAACATTCAGTACCTGTTCACAAGAACATTCAGTACTTGTTCACAAGAACATTCAGTACTTGTTCACAAGAACATTCAGTACCTGTTCACAAGAACATTCAGTACTTGTTCACAAGAACATTCAGTACTTGTTCACAAGAACATTCAGTACTTGTTCACAAGAACATTCAGTACTGTTCACAGAACATTCAGTACTTGTTCACAAGAACATTCAGTACCTGTTCACAAGAACATTCAGTACTTGTTCACAAGAACATTCAGTACTTGTTCACAAGAACATTCAGTACCTGTTCACAAGAACATTCAGTACTTGTTCACAAGAACATTCAGTACCTGTTCACAAGAACATTCAGTACCTGTTCACAAGAACATTCAGTACTTGTTCACAAGAACATTCAGTACCTGTTCACAAGAACATTCAGTACTTGTTCACAAGAACATTCAGTACTTGTTCCAAGAACATTCAGTACTTGTTCACAAGAACATTCAGTACTTGTTCACAAGAACATTCAGTACTTGTTCACAAGAACATTCAGTACTTGTTCACAAGAACATTCAGTACTTGTTCACAAGAACATTCAGTACTTGTTCACAAGAACATTCAGTACCTGTTCACAAGAACATTCAGTACTTGTTCACAAGAACATTCAGTACTTGTTCACAAGAACATTCAGTACTTGTTCACAAGAACATTCAGTACTTGTTCACAAGAACATTCAGTACTTGTTCACAAGAACATTCAGTACCTGTTCACAAGAACATTCAGTACTTGTTCACAAGAACATTCAGTACTTGTTCACAAGAACATTCAGTACTTGTTCACAAGAACATTCAGTACCTGTTCACAAGAACATTCAGTACTTGTTCACAAGAACATTCAGTACTTGTTCACAAGAACATTCAGTACTTGTTCACAAGAACATTCAGTACTTGTTCACAAGAACATTCAGTACCTGTTCACAAGAACATTCAGTACTTGTTCACAAGAACATTCAGTACTTGTTCACAAGAACATTCAGTACTTGTTCACAAGAACATTCAGTACTTGTTCACAAGAACATTCAGTACTTGTTCACAAGAACATTCAGTACCTGTTCACAAGAACATTCAGTACTTGTTCACAAGAACATTCAGTACCTGTTCACAAGAACATTCAGTACTTGTTCACAAGAACATTCAGTACTTGTTCACAAGAACATTCAGTACTTGTTCACAAGAACATTCAGTACCTGTTCACAAGAACATTCAGTACTTGTTCACAAGAACATTCAGTACTTGTTCACAAGAACATTCAGTACTGTTCACAAGAACATTCAGTACCTGTTCACAAGAACATTCAGTACTTGTTCACAAGAACATTCAGTACTTGTTCACAAGAACATTCAGTACTTGTTCACAAGAACATTCAGTACTTGTTCACAAGAACATTCAGTACTTGTTCACAAGAACATTCAGTACCTGTTCACAAGAACATTCAGTACTTGTTCACAAGAACATTCAGTACTTGTTCACAAGAACATTCAGTACTTGTTCACAAGAACATTCAGTACTTGTTCACAAGAACATTCAGTACTTGTTCACAAGAACATTCAGTACCTGTTCACAAGAACATTCAGTACTTGTTCACAAGAACATTCAGTACTTGTTCACAAGAACATTCAGTACTTGTTCACAAGAACATTCAGTACTTGTTCACAAGAACATTCAGTACCTGTTCACAAGAACATTCAGTACTTGTTCACAAGAACATTCAGTACCTGTTCACAAGAACATTCAGTACTTGTTCACAAGAACATTCAGTACCTGTTCACAAGAACAAATATCTCCATGTCAGTCATTTATTTACTGCCCACACTTCTCAGTCATTTATTTACTGCCCACACTTCTCAGTCATTTATTTACTGCCCACACTTCTCAGTCAGACAGGTCTCATGCATTCCTTAACGAACCTCTGTAATATCTTATCTCTTCCCACACTTTTAATTTCACTAATACTATCTAATAAAAAAATTGGCCTGTAATCTAACTTATTTCATGATAGGTCATTAAATATTTTTCCTTTATCGCTACACTTTTGAAATTAATTATATTTTCCACATATATTTCCTGATTTACCAAATTTGAAAACTAATTTTATTTTGTATCTTATTCTTTCTATATTTTTTTATAAACTTTAATAGTAAGCTGGTTTCTTATTTCCTTGTTTCAAGTAATTCAGCGTCAGTGTTCCTCTCCTTATTCGTATATGCTTATATTCCTTCCTGGTTTGTTTCAATATTTGCTAGTTGTCTGGGCTTGTGCGTTATGTTTAGCAATTCCAAGATTATCCCTGATGGACTGGTTGCCTGAGTAATGAGGTGACCCACTGGTTGCCTGAGTAGTGAGGTGACTGACTGGTTGCCTGAGTAGTGAGGTGACTGACTGGTTGCCTGAGTTGTGAGGTGATGGACTGGTTGCCAGAGTAGTGAGATGACTGACTGGTTGCCTGAGTAGTGAGGTGATGGACTGGTTGCCTGAGTAATGAGGTGACTGACTGGTTGCCTGAGTAGTGAGGTGATGGACTGGTTGCCTGAGTAATGAGGTGATTGACTGGTTGGTTGAGTAGTGAGGTGATGGACTGGTTGCCTGAGTAGCGAGATGATTGACTGGTTGCCTGAGTAGTGAGGTGATGGACTGATTTTCTGAGTAGTGAGGTGACTGACTGGTTGCCTGAGAAGTGAGGTGACTGACTGGTTGCCTGAGTAATGAGGTGACTGACTGGTTGCCTGAGTAGTGAGGTGATGGACTGGTTGCCTGAGTAGTGAGGTGATGGACTGGTTGCCTGAGTAATGAGGAGATAGACTGGTTGCTTGAGTAGTGAGATGACTGACTTGTTGCCTGAGTAGTTAGGTGACTGGTTGCCTGAGTAGTGAGGTGATGGACTGGTTGCCTGAGTAGTGTGGTGATGGACTGGTTACCTGAGTAGTGAGGTGATTGACTGGTTGGTTGAGTAGTTAGGTGATGGACTGGTTGGTTGAGTAGTGAGGTGATGGACTGGTTGGTTGAGTAGTGAGGTGATGGACTGGTTGGTTGAGTAGTGAGGTGATGGACTGATTTCCTGAGTAGTGAGGTGACTGACTGGTTGCCTGAGAAGTGAGGTGACTGACTGGTTGCCTGAGTAGTGTGGTGATGGACTGGTTACCTGAGTAGTGAGGTGATTGACTGGTTGGTTGAGTAGTGAGGTGATGGACTGGTTGGTTGAGTAGTGAGGTGATGGACTGGTTACCTGAGTAGTGAGGTGATGGACTGGTTGGTTGAGTAGTGAGGTGATGGACTGGTTGGTTGAGTAGTGAGGTGATGGACTGGTTGGTTGAGTAGTGAGGTGATGGACTGGTTGGTTGAGTAGTGAGGTGATGGACTGGTTACCTGAGTAGTGAGGTGATGGACTGGTTGGTTGAGTAGTGAGGTGATGGACTGGTTGCCTGAGTAGTGAGGTGATGGACTGGTTGGTTGAGTAGTGAGGTGATGGACTGGTTGCCTGAGTAGTGAGGTGATGGACTGATTTCCTGAGTAGTGAGGTGACTGACTGGTTGCCTGAGAAATGAGGTGACTGACTGATTGCTTGAGAAGTGACGTGACTGACTGGTTGCTTGAGAAGTGAGGTGACTGACTGGTTGCCTGAAAAGTGAGGTGACTGACTGGTGAGGATGGGTCTTCATGCATGAGGGAAGGTGAGGGGGAAAAGGAAAACCTGAAGATGCTTCACATCTCCTTCTCTCATCTCGGTATAAAACCTTAAGGTGAACTCTTAACACCAGACCTCTCAGTTAGCAGGAGGAAGAAATGTGATCAGGTTTGATTCACTGATGTTTGTATCACTGTCTTCTCTCTTCCTGTGGTCCCATTGTCTCACCTGGCCACTCACTTATCACTTGTTCTATTATTTTTCTCTCTCTGTCTCTTTCTCCATACAGCCTCGATGTGTCTTCAGAGGCTTTATCCTCTGTAACGTGTATACAATTTCAAGTCAGTATCTCTTCTCTCATGTATTCATTTAGTAATATAACATTAACTGCTTTTTTTCTTGTAGGTCTGTATGTCTGTCTGTCTCTCTTTACGCAGGGTTTGACAAGGGTAGGTTAAGGATCCCTAACTTTATTGACAAGCTATTGACAAGTTTAAGATTCCTAACTTTATTGACATGCTAAGAGCTGTTATCTACATCAGCTCATTTAAAAGCATTTTTATTGTTATGACTCTGTCTCTGTCTCTCTGTCTTTGTCTGTCTGTCTGTCTCTGTCTGTCTGTCTCTGTCTCTCTCTCTGTCTGTCTGTCTGTCTGTCTGTCTGTCTGTCTGTCTGTCTGTCTCTGTCTCTGTCTCTCTCTCTTCTCTCTCTCTCTCTCTCTCTCTCTCTCTCTCTCTCTCTCTCTCTCTCTCTCTCTCTCTCTCTCTCTCTCTCTCTCTCTCTCTCTCTCTCTCTCTCTGCCTCCTCTGTTCCTACTTTACAATTTCTTGTATACTCTTTCTGTCAGCAAGTTTGCTGTTTGCTATTATTACTGTGGTGGTGTTTCTCTCTAGTTCCTGCCTGGTATATCGCACTGCTGCCTCTCACCTCGCTGCCTGGGTCGCTGCTGCTTCTAACACTTGTCGGACCTCCGGGTAGGCGCTCACCATTTCTGAGAATAACTTGGCTCTTTTACATTTTTGTCGTAAAGTTTCATTCATCATCTTGTGTCTTAAACTTATGTTCTTTCTTCTAAGTCCCCATATATTTTCACTCTTAAGTTTCCCTTCCATTTATTACTTGCTTTTATTTCTCCATTAATACCCCTTTTATTATTGCATTATGTTATCCAAGCCTCTGAATGTTGTAACTCACTTTCCTTTAGTTTTTCCTTTGATTTCATAAAAAGCTTGTTCTTTCCTTTATTTCCTTACTTCCCTCATTCTGTTTTCTGTGAATGTGATCCAATTTACATGCACCACATTGAACTTTTCTGTATCTCTTATCCCACTTGTTACTGTTATTATAATAAGTGTCCTCAAACCCGCAACCTGCACACTTCTGGAGGTAATATTCCTAGCCACTTTCCTTCCTTGTGTACTAATCAAACATTTAAACACTTTGTCTCATTTCATAACCTGGGCGACGTCTTCCTTCTTGTATAATGTATTACTTTCTCTTTAATATTTAATCATATCCAGGAGTCGAATTTCTTACTTTTTCCAGTCTTCTGTTTTGATATTTTCCTCCTTTTGCTCTATATTCAAACATCTCGCTCGGGTGTTTACACCTCCGTTAAAACAAAAAGTTTTGCACTAATGGGAGTGTCCCTAATGGGATTGTCACTAATCCCTAATGTCACTAATGGGATTTTCCTAATGGGATTGTCCCTATATAACTGTGAATTGAGATTGTATTGGACCATGATAATATCACTTCTAAAACTATCTAGCGAAGCTTTATTGTGCCCAGAAAATTAGCCACGTCCATCATGGGCAAAATAGACTATGGCAGATTCACTTGGCTCAGTACTCTTGTTTTATCCAGTAGCTTTTAAAACTGTACAAAAAAAATGAAGTTTCAATTTTTATGTCCGCTTTACTAAATCAACTTTATTGATTCAGAATATGAAAGTAGTTTTTTCGAGGCACATCACGTTTTCTTGACAATAATGCAGAATTATACAAAACTCCCCTTGCAACTAATGTGAAAGAATAAACATTAAAAGATTAATAAAGTATATCAGTGTTTTATCCACGGGCAAGTGGAATAAGAATCTTTCCTCCGTAAGCCATGCCGGGAATAATGGGCTAGTAACCCCTTTTCCCGTATAACTTACTAAAAAGAAAAAGACCAAAACCGTCAAAGTGGGATGTCTGAATGTGCGTGGATGTTGTGCGAATGATAAGAAAGAGATGATTGTGGATGTTATGAATGAAAAGAAGCTGGATGTCCTGGCTTTAAGTGAAACAAAACTGAAGGGGGTAGGAGAGTTTCAGTGGGGAGAAATATATGAGATTAGGTCAGGAGTTTCAAACAGAGTTAGAGCTAAAGAAGGAGTGGCAATACTGTTGAAGGAGAAGTTATGGCAGGAAAAGAGGGAATATAAATGTATCAATTCAAGGATTATGTGGTGTAAAATAAGGGTTGGATGTGAAAAGTGGGTTACAGTAAGTGTTTATGCACCTGGAGAAGAGAGAAGTGTAGAGGAGAGAGAGATTTGGGAAATGTTGAGTGAGTGCATGGGGAGTTTTGAACCAAGTGAGAGAGTAATTGTGGTTGGGGATCTTAATGCTAAAGTGGGTAAAAATGTTGTGGAGGACGTAGTAGGTAAATTTGGGGTGTCAGGGGTAACTGAAAATGGGGAACCTTTAATTGAGCTATGTGTAGAAAGAGGTCTGGTAATAAGTAATACATATTTTATGAAAAAGAAGATAAATAAGTATACAAGGTATGTACAAGAATGGTATACAATACCGACAATGTGAAATTAAGACACATGTGCAACATCTGGGTATCTTTATAGTAAACGTTTCGCCATCCAGTGGATTTATCAATACAAAATTCTAGGACATAATATGAAGAGTAGAACTATATACAAAAGATGAGGTAATCAGTCCCTCGGACTTGGAGTTGGTGTGTTCACCACCATAGGTCTGGAGAATATGAAGATCAAGCAATGAGGCTTCTCCTTAAATAGGCGACAGCTAAAGGGACGGGTAGGAGACGAAGGCATTGTCACTGGTAGGCGAAGTTCCCCAGTGGAAGTAGGTCATACCCAAATAGATGGGTTAGTAGTAGTAGTCGTATCCTTGAAGAAGGTTATGTGCAGGTCCTCAGAATCAAGACTCCATGATGTTGCAGTGTCTGACAAGTTGTACAAGAATGGTATACAATACCGACAATGTGAAATTAAGACACATGTACAACAATTCCAAGGCCGAGGGACTGATTACCTCATCGTTTGTATATAGTTCTACTCTTCATATTATGTCCTAGAATTTTGTATTGATAAATCCACTGGATGGCGAAACGTTTACTACAAAGATACCCAGATGTTGCACATGTGTCTTAATTTCACATACAAGGTATGATATAGCACGTAATGAAAGTAGTTTGTTAGATTATGTATTGGTGGATAAAAGGTTGATGGGTAGGCTTCAAGATGTACATGTTTATAGAGGGGCAACGGATATATCGGATCATTATTTAGTTGTAGCTACAGTTAGAGTAAGAGGTAGATGGGACATAAGGAAAATGGCAACAGCAAGTAAGAGAGATGTGAAAGTGTATAAACTAATAGAGGAGAAAGTGAGAGTAGATATAAGCAACTTTTGGCAGAAAGGTGGGTAAATGCAAGTATGAATAGTGGGGGGTTGAAGACGGTTGGGATTGTTTTAAAAATGCAGTATTAGAATGTGGGGCAGAAGTTTGTGGCTATAGGAGGGTGGGTGCAGGAGGAAAGAGGAGTGAGTGGTGGAATGAAGAAGTAAAGGGTGTGATAAAAGAGAAAAAGGTAGCTTATGAGAGGTTTTTACAAAACAGAAGTGTTAATAGAAGAGCAGAGTATATGGAAAGGGAAAGAAAGGTGAAGAGAGTGGTGAGAGAGTGCAAAAGGAGAGAAGATGAAAGAGTGGGAGAGGCACTGTCAAGAAATTTTGCGGAAAATAAGAAAAAGTTTTGGAGTGAGATAAACAAGTTAAGAAAGCCTAGGGAACGAATGGATTAGTCAGTTAAAAACAGAGTAGGGGAGTTAGTAGATGGGGAGCTGGAGGTATTGGGTAGATGGCGGGAATATTTTGAGGAACTTTTAAATGTCGATTAAGAAAGGGAGGCGGTAATTTCATGCACTGGTCAGGGAGGTACAACATCTTTTAGGAGTGAAGAAGAGCAGGATGTGAGTGTGGGGGAGGTGCGTGAGGCATTACGTAGAATGAAAGAGGGTAAAGCAGCTGGAACTGACGGGATCATGACAGAAATGTTAAAAGGAGGAGATATTGGGTTGGAGTGGTTGGTATTTTTGTTTAATAAATATATGAAAGAGGGGAAGGTACCTACGGATTGTCAGAGAGTGTGTATAGTTCCTTTATATAAAGGGAAGGGTGACAAAAGAGAATGTAAAAAATATAAGGGAATAAGTTTACTGAGTATACCAGGTAAAGTGTATGGTAGGGTTATTATTGAAAGAATTAGAGGTAAGACAGAGAGTAGGATCGCAGATGAGCAAGGAGATTTTAGAGTGGGTAGGGGATGTGTAGATCAAGTGTTTACATTGAAGCATATATGTGAACAGTATTTAGATAAAGGTAGGGAAGTTTTCATTGCATTTATGAAAGCATATGATAGAGTGGATAGGGGAGCAATGTGGCAGATGTTGCAAGTGTATGGAATAGGTAGTAAGTTACTGAAGGCTGTAAAGAGTTTTTATGAGGATAGTGAGGCACAGTTTAGGGTGTGTAGGAGAGAGGGAGATTACTTCCCGGTAAAAGTAGGTCTTAGACAGGGATGTGTGATGTCACCATGGTTGTTTAATATATTTATAGATAGGGTAGTAAAAGAAGTAAATGGTAGGGTGTTGGGGAGAGGAGTGGGATTAAATTATGGGGAATGAAGTACAAATTGGGAGTTGACACAGTTACTTTTTGCTGATGATACTGTGCTTATAGGAGATTCTAAAAAAAAATTGCAAAGGTTAGTGGACGAGTTTGGGAGGGTGTGTAAAGGTAGAAAGTTGAAAGTGAAAATAGATAAGAGTAAGGTGATGAGGGTATCAAACGATTTAAATAAAGAAAAATTGGATATCACATTGGAGAGAGGGATTATGGAAGAAGTAAATGTTTTCAGATATTTGGGAGTTGACGTGTCAGTGGATGGATTTATGAAGGGTGAGGTTAACCATAGAATTGATGAAGGAAAAAAGGTGAGTGGTGCGTTAAGGTATCTGTGGAGACAAAAAACGTTATCCATGGAGGCAAAGAAGGGAATGTACGAAAGTATAGTGGTACCAACACTCTTATATGGGTGTGAAGCATGGGTTGCAAATGCAGCGAGGAGGAGGCTGGAGGCAGTGGAGATGTCCTGTCTAAGGGCAATGTGTGGTGTAAATATTATGCAGAAAATTCGGAGTGTGGAAATTAGGAGGAGGTGCGGAGTTACTAAAAGTATTTGTCAGAGGGCTGAAGAGGGGTTATTGAGGTGGTTTGGTCATTTAGAGAGAATGGATCAAAGTAGAATGACTTGGAAAGCATATAAATCTGTTGGGGAAGGAAGGAGGGGTAGGGGTCGTCCTCGAAAAGGTTGGAGGGAGGGGGTAAAGGAGGTTTTGTGGGCGAGGGGCTTGGACTTCCAGCAAGCGTGTGTGAGCGTGTTAGGGTTGAATGGAAACGAATGTTTTTTTTTTTTACCTGACGAGCTGTTGGAGTGTGAGCAGGGTAATATTTAGTGAAGGGATTCAGGGAAACTGGTTATTGATTTAGCCGGACTTGAGTCCTGAAAATGGGAAGTACAATGCCTGCACTTTAAAGGAGGGGTCTGGGATAGTGTCAGTTTGGAGGGACTATTCTAAACTGTAGTATCTGAGCGCCTCTGCAAAGACAGTGATTATGTATGAGTGAGGTGAAAGTGTTGAATAATGATGAAAGTATTTTTCTTTATGGGGATTTTCTTTCTTTTTGGGTCACCCTGCCTCGGTGGGAGACGGCCGACATGTTGAAAAAAATCAGTGTTTTATATGCTAACATGTGCGAAGAATGACTTAGTATCAGTAAACAACACAATTCATCCTGCCTCTGTCATGGATAGGAACAGGAGGGCTGATCCCATTGCAACAACTGGCAAAATTCAACAAACTTTACAGGATTGCATTTATCTTCGTAGCGTTGTTACACTGCTGCAACATCGTAAAGGAATCTTTTCCCAGTCTTGTCACTGCCGTCACAAAGGTTGTCAGAAAAAGAAAACAAATGTGAGTGGAGGAAATGCAACTTGAGTCATATGTTGCAGTTCAGTCGTTGGTAACTTTGCAGTAGTTGATAAACCAGTGACTTCCAGTTGATCAACCAGTGACTTAGTTGATCAACAAGTGACTTACAGTTAATCAACAGTGACTTACAGTTGATCCACCAGTGACTTACAGTTGATCAACAGTGACTTACAGTTGATCAACAGTGACTTACAGTTGATCAACAGTGACTTACAGTTGATCAACAGTGACTTACAGTTGATCAACAGTGACTTACAGTTGATCAACAGTGACTTACAGTTGATCAACAGTGACTTACAGTTGATCAACAGTGACTTACAGTTGATCAACATTGAATTACAGTTGTCTTCATATATTCTGGAAGGAATGTCAAACTTCTAATTCTCTCATTTATTGTCATCTGAAAATCCGTGTCATCCTTAAGCTGGTGATCTTGTAATTAAGATGGCGAACTTGTGGAACTTCATATTCATGTTAATTATAATTTTGGCCTTAGCTTGGAGGACTTTCCTAACAGTTATTGGAATGCTGAATGATAGACCATTGTCCTGACCAGTCGTTTGATGAGACCAAGTTCAATAGTAACAATAAAATTAGTTAGGTTGAGTGTACTGGGACTATCTGAGCCACCTGGTGGCCCAGCGTTATGGTTTCCCAATGGTGTTTTTTTTTTTTTACATTGAACACTCTGCCGTGATTTCAAAAGGTGGGGAAATCAATAAAAATGTTGTGCAGCCGAAACTGTGAAATTATACAAGATGCATTATGAAGGGTCGGGTACATTGTGTTTATTCTCAAAATACAAACTTTGTGAAGTACAGAAGGTGATATCTGTCTCGTAATGTACTCTCTCAAAAGAATAAAAATCATAATTCTTATTCTTTATATTTTTTTTTATTGCACGGTGTAATTTATCTGTAATTCCAAATTTCCTCCTCCCGCCTGAGTTCACTTATATTTTTCTCACAACTTGTCCGAGCAATGATTAAAATACGTATACAGCAAGCAGGGAATGCACTCACTATTTTCTTCGCTTCCGTTTCTGTATTCTTACATTATCTGCATTTTCAATTTTGCATCAAAATTTTTCAGGGGTGATCTTCCCAGTGCGAGATTTGTAGGGCAGAACAATACTGTGGGCTTGAGCTAGTAAGTGTAAAGTATCTGTTACGTGCACAAGTGTTACCTGGTTCATCGATGTCTATGTTTCGTGCACAAGTGTTACCTGGTTCATCGATGTCAATGTTACGTGCAAACGTACTTCTCAGTTCATTATTGTGTAAATTGTGGTGTGTCCTTTCATCAGGCTCACACTGTACTCCCTGTCTTCTCCACCTCTCTCACACTTGTTGTGTTTTGTACACACACACACACGCACACACATACACACAAACACACACACACACACACACACACACACAAACACACACACACAACTTGAGGTTTAAGGAAGTATTCACAGTGGAGGAAGGAAGGCAGCTGGGTAGACAGGACGGGGTTCGTCACCAACAAGGGATGTATCAAGTGCTAGAGGGCATACACACAACTGAGGAGGAGGTGAAGCAGTTACTCAGTGACCTCGATACCTCAAAGGCGATGGGTCCGGACAATATCTCCCCGTGGGTTCTTCGGGAAGGAGCTGAGGTACTGAGTGTGCCACTTACCATAATATTCATCACATCACTTGAAACTGGGCAGCTACCTGAGGTATGGAAAAAGGCCAACGTAGTCCCCATCTTTAAAAAAGGAGACAGAAAAGAGGCACTAAACTATAGACCGGTGTCACTTACGTGTATAGTGTGCAAAGTCCTGGAGAAAATCATCAGGAAAAGAATGGTGGAGCACCTCGAGCTGAACAGGATAATAAACACCAGACAGCACGGATTCCGGGAAGGGAAAATCCTGTGTAACAAACCTCCTAGAGTTCTATGATAAAGTAACAGAGGTAAGGCAAGAGAGAGTAGGGTGGGCTTATTGCATTTTCCTGGACTGCAGGAAGGCCTTCGACACAGTTCCTCACATGAGATTAGTAAAGAAGTTGGAAGAACAAGCATGTATAACAGGAAGGGCACTGGAATGGATCAGGGAATACCTCACAGGGAGGCAACAATGGGTGATGGTGCGTGATGAGGTATCACAGTGGGCGCCTGTGACGAGCGGTGTACCGCAGGGGTCAGTCCTAGGACCAGTGTTATTCCTGGTATATGTAAATGACATGACGGACGGGATAGACACAGAAATGTCTTTGTTCGCAGATGATGTGAAATTAATGAGGAGAATCACATCGGAAGAGGACCAAGCAGGACTGCAAACAGACCTGGACAAGCTTGACATCTGGTCTAGCAACTGGCTTCTCGAATTCAATCCCACCAAATGAAAAGTCATGAAGATCGGAGAAGGGCAAAGAAGACCGCTGACAGAGTACAGGCTAGGCGGACAAAGGCTACAAACCTCGGCAAAGGAGAAAGACCTTGGGGTGAGTATAACGCCAAGCACGTCTCCGGAGGCACACATCAACCAGATAACTGCGGCAGCATATGGGCGACTGGCAAACCTAAGATTAGCGTTCCGTTACCTTAACAAGGAATCGTTCAAGACACTGTACACCGTGTACGTCAGGCCCATACTAGAATATGCAGCACCAGTCTGGAACCCACACCTGGTCAAGCACGTAAAGAAACTAGAGAAAGTGCAAAGGTTTGCGACAAGGTTAGTGCCACAACTCAGGGGTCTGTCCTATGAAGAAATGTTGAGGGAAATAGGACTAACAACACTGGAGGAAAGGGTCAGAGGAGACATGATAACGACATACAAAATACTGCGGGGAATTGACAAGGTAGACAGTGACAGGATGTTCCAGAGAGGGAACACAGAAACAGGGACCTGGACAGGCTGCAAGCCTGGTCCAGCACTTGGCTCCTGGAGTTCAACCCCACCAAGTGCAAAGTCATGAAGATTGGGGAAGGGCAAAGAAGACTACAGACGGAGTACAGTCTAGGGGGCCAGAGACTACAAACCTCACTCAAGGAAAAAGATCTGGGGGTGAGTATAACACCAGGCACATCTCCTGAGGTGCACATCAACCAAATAACTTCTGCAGCATACGGGCGCCTAGCAAACCTACGAACAGCATTCCTACATCTTAATAAGGAATCGTTCAGGACCCGGTACACTGTGTACGTTAGGCCCATATTCAAGATTCAAGATTCAAGATGATTTATTTCTCTGTAAAAATTACAATGTGTGTTTTACATTTAAAGACAATAATTACAAAGATGGCCGTTAACATGTCTGGGCATGCTAGGCATTTCGGGCAGACTTAATACTAGTTCTTAATCTATATTACAAATTACATATGAATACAAATTTCAAATGATTAAATAGATTTACAGTAGTGAGGTAGTTCAGGATAACTAGATTGTATTACAAATTACAAATGAGTACAAATTTCAAATGATTAAATAGATTTACCATAGTGAGGTAGTTCAGAATATTTAGATTGTAAAAAAATTAGTAATAAGAATGGTTTTGTCTTGGCGTGATACACAGTTTCTATTAAAGCTACAATATTGGAGTATATCAGGCAAACTTAAGACTAGTTTCAGATTTATTAGACAATAACTATATTCGGGATTTTATGTTTACTGTCCTTTGGGTCAATACTGGTGTAGATGAGGATGTGTGTGTGTGTGTGCGTGAATCGGTGGTTTTCGTGTGTTTAGGTGATGGTGGGGTGTGTTAGTGAGATAAGATGTTTTTTGATGATAGTGTTGAAAATGGTGGCTGAGTCTGCAGTTTTGGAGTTTTCAGGTAGGGAGTTCCAGATTTTAGGTCCTTTAATGTACATTGAACGTTTGCATAGATTTAGCCGGACACGTGGAATGTCATAGAAATTTTTGTGTCCGGTATTGTGTCTATGGGTCCTGTCACAACTATCAAGAAAGCGTTTTAGTTCAGGGTTAATATTGGAATTTATGGTTCTGTACATGTAGGTTGTACAGTAGTAAGTGTGGATGTTCTGGACAGTGAGTAAATTTAGGTCTTTGAAGAGTGGGGGTGGGGGTTGCCTGGGATTGGAAATGCGTGATAATTCTTACTGCGGCTTTTTGTTGAGTTAATATTGGTTTAAGGTGAGTTGTTGCTGTTGATCCCCAAACACATATGGCATAGGTGAGGTAGGGATAGATGAGTGAATAGTATAGTGTGAGTAGGGCTGATTGTGGTACATAGTAACCTATCTTAGAGAGGATCCCAACCGTTTTGGATACTTTTTTTGCTATGTAGTTGATATGGGTGCTGAAATTCAGGTTGCTCTCCAGGTGTAGGCCCAGGAATTTGCCCTCATTGTGTTTAGCAATAGGAGTGTTGTCAATCATTATGTTCAGTTGTGCAACACCTGTTCTGTTACCAAACATAATGTAGAAGGTTTTGTCAGTGTTAAGTGTAAGTTTGTTGGCTGTCATCCAGGTTGATATTTTTAGTAGCTCTTCATTAACAATGGTGTTGAGTGAGGTAAGATTTGGGTGGGAGATGACATAAGTCGTATCATCAGCAAAGAGATTCGGTTTCAGGTGTTGGGATACGTTGGGAAGATCATTGATGTATAGGAGGAAGAGCAGGGGATCAAGGACACTTCCCTGTGGTACTACAATATCAAGTGGTCGTGTATATGAAATTGTTTCTTTAATGGAGTATGCAGTACCAGTTTGGAACCCACACCTAGTCAAGCACGTAAAGAAACTAGAGAAAGTGCAAAGGTTTGCAACAAGACTAGTCCCGGAGCTAAGGGGTATATCCTATGAGGAGAGGTTAAGGGAAATCGACCTGACGACACTGGAGGACAGGAGAGATAGGGAAGACATGATAACTACATATAAAATACTGAGAGGAATTGACAAGGTGGACAGAGACAGAATGTTCCAGAGATGGGACACAGCAAAAAGGGGACACAGTTGGAAGTTAAAGACTCAGATAATCACAGGGATGTTAGGAAGTATTTCTTCAGTCACAGAGTGGTCAGGAAGTGGAATAGCTTGGGAAGTGATGTAGTGGAGGCAGGATCCATTCATAGCTTCAAGAAGAGGTATGATAAAGCTCATGGCGCAGAGAGAGTGACCCAGTAGTGGCCAGTGAAGAGACGGGGCCAGGAGCTGTTACTCGACCCCTGCAACCACAACTAGGTGAGTACACACACACACACACGAGTGAGTGAGTAAAACAGGATAAATAACTGAATGAGATACTGAGAATTGGAAGGAAAGATGAAAGGTTTTCGATCTCGTAATTAAAAACTTAGATTGCAGTACGAACATGGAGATGGAATTCACATAAAACTAATTCGGAATGAGGCAGAGAGGAGAGACCTGGTAATGTGAGAAGATGTGAGGGAGATAAAGTTTGGAGAGGAACTAAGCAGGGTATGTGCTGGGGAAGAGTAATTGCAAAACAGGGGACTAGCAACAGCAATGGGATATTCAGAGATATTCAAATAACATGAATGAAAGGAAAGATGGTTGTTGTAAATGAACAGACACCCATAGACAGAAAGAATCCAATTAGTTTTGATTTTAGACTGTCAGAGCAAGAAAGGAAGACAAGAAGCGAACACTGTCAGAAGAAGTGGCAAACAAAAAGAGCCAATAATTTGTTTCACTATTTTCGAAGTCACTTTGCTTTCCTCAACAATGATTTAAATACATTTAACACGTGCCAGTTAGTAGCCAAGTAATGTGTTAGTGGAGAAGTACCAACTGCTGCTGTCACTGTAGTAACCACCAGTACTGATATTGGCTCCCTCAGTGTCAACTAGCGTCTCAGTGCCAACTAGCGCCTCAATGACAACTAGCGTCCAGTGTCAACTAGCGTCTCAATGTCAACTCCACTTTAGTGCCAACTAGCGTCTCAGTGTCAACTAGCGCCTCAATGCAACTAGCGTCTCAGTGCAACTAGCGCCTCAATGCAACTAGCCTCAGTGTCAACTAGCGCCTCAGTGTCAACTAGCGCCCCAGTGTCAACTAGCGCCTCAGTGATCAACTAGCGCCCCAGTGCCAACTAGCGCCTCAGTGTCAACTAGCGTCTCAGTGTCAACTAGCCCTCAGTGTCAACTACGCTCAGTGTCAACTAGCGCCTCAGTGTCAACTAGCGTCTCAGTGCCAACTAGCGCCTCAGTGACAACTAGCGTCTCAGTGCCAACTAGCGCCTCAATGACAACTAGCGTCTCAGTGTCAACTAGCGCCTCAGTGTCAACTAGCGTCTCAGTGCCAACTAGCGCCTCAATGTCAACTAGCGTCTCAGTGCCAACTAGCGCCTCAATGACAACTAGCGTCTCAGTGTCAACTAGCGTCTCAATGTCAACTACCACTTCAGTGTCAACTAGCGTCTCAGTGTCAACTAGCGCCTCAGTGTCAATTAGCCCGTCAGTGTCAACTAGCGCCTCAGTGTCAACTCCTCAATGTCGACTAGCGCCTTAGTGTCAACTAGCACGTCAGAGTCAACTAACGCCTCAGTGTCAACTAGCTCCTCAGTGTCAACCAGCGCCTCAGTGTCAACTAGCATCTCAGTGTCAACTAGCATCTCAGTGTCAACTAGTGTGTCAGTGTCAACCAGCACATCAGTGTCAACTAGCGCCTCAGTGTCAACTAGCACGTCAGTGTCAATTAGCACGGCAGTGTCAACTAGCACGTCAGTGTCAACTAGCACATCAGTGTCAACTAGTACTAGTACATCAGTGTCAACTAGCATGTTAGTGTCAACTAACGCCTCAGTGTCAACTAGTACTAGTACATCATTGTCAACTAGCATGTCAGTGTCAACTAACGCCTCAGTGTCAACTAATGCCTCAGTGTTAACTAGTGTGTCAGTGTCAACTAGTACGTCAGTGTCAACTAGCACGTCAGTGTCAACTAGCACGTCAATGTCAACTAACGCCTCAGTGTCAACTAATGTCTCAGTGTCAACTAGTGTGTCAGTGTCAACTAGCACGGCAGTATCAACTAGCACATCAGTGTCAACTAGCGCCTCAGTGTCAACTAGTGCCTCAGTGTCAACTAGCGCCTCAGTGTCAACTAGTGCCTTAGTGTCAACTAGCACCTCTGTCAACTAGTGTGAGTGTCAACTAGCGCGTCAGTGTCAACTAGTGCGTCAGTGTGAACTAGCGCCTCAGTGTGAACTAGCGCCTCAGTGTCAACTAGCGCCTCAGTGTCAACTAGCGTCTCAGTGTCAACTGGCACGTCAGTGTCAACTAATGCCTCAGTGTCAACTAGTATGTCAGTGTCAATTAGCCCGTCAGTGTCAACTAGCGCATCAGTGTCAACTAGCGCATCAGTGTCAACTAGCACGTCAGTGTCAACTATCGCATCAGTGTCAACTAGCGCCTCAGCGTCAACTAGCACCTCAGTGTCAACAAGCACCTCAGTGTCAACTAGCACGTCAGTGTCAACTAGTGCCTCAATGTTAACAAGTGCCTCACTGTCAACTAGCACCTCAGTGTCAACTAGCACGTCAGTGTCAACTAGCACGTCAGTGTCAACTAGCGCCTCAGTGTTAACTAGCGCGTCAGTGTCAACTATCGCCTCAATGTTAACTAGCGCATCAGTGTCAACCAGCGCCTCACTGTTAACTAGCGCGTCAGTGTCAATTAGAGCGTCAGTGTCAACTAGCGCCTCCCGCCTGCACTAAGTCATGACCATTCTCATGCCTGATTTATCACTCATCGGAGGACTCGAAGCTTTTATTCTTTACTGATATATCTACTTCATACATGTGTGTACCCACTCCATTCACGTGTGTGTGTGTGTGTCCACTCCATTCATGTGTGTGGGTGTCCCCTCAATTCAGGTGTGTGTCCACTCCATTCATGTGTGTGGGTGTCCACTCCATTCAAGTGTGTCTGTGTGTGTCCACTCCATTCATGTGTGTGTGTGCCCTCTTCATGCATGTGTTTGTGTGCTCTCTTCATTCATGTGTGTGTGTATATATCTGTGTGTGTGTGTCCACTCCATACATGTTTGTTGACTCCATGCATGGGTCTCCACTCCATACAAGTGTGTCCACTCCATACATGTGTGTTGACTCCATACATGGGTCTCCACTCCATACAAGTGTATCCACTCCTACAGTGTATCCAACACTCCATACAAGTGTGTTCCATCCTACAAGTGTGTCCACTCCTTACAAGTGTGTCCACTCCTTACAAGTGTGTCCACTCCTTACAAGTGTGTCCACTCCTTACAAGTGTGTCCACTCCATACATGGGTCTCCACTCCATACAAGTGTATCCACTCCATACAAGTGTATCCAATCCATACAAGTGTGTCCACTCCTTACAAGTGTGTCCACTCCTTACAAGTGTGTCCACTCCTTACAAGTGTGTCCACTCCATACAAGTGTGTCCACTCCATACATGTGTGTTGACTCCATACATGGGTCTCCACTCCATACAAGTGTATCCAATCCATACAAGTGTGTCCACTCCTTACAAGTGTGTAGGCTATAATTGCTGTGGAAAGTTAAGTAGTTTAAAGTGCTATGTTTGCAGCCTTATTTCGTAGATAAATTTAAAACCTTGTAATAAGTATACGTATATACTTGCTTTTATTTGTGTATATAAAGTATGTTATGAGAGCGTCTAGCAGACACTCAGCAGCACACTGGTCCTCCTCCAATGTCGTCTTCTTGCACTTTAAGGGGCACCTAAGTCCCCCTGTTTTCTAATATGTTATTTTTCCTCTACATTCTACCTTGTCCATAATTACTATCACATTTGCTTTTTCTCCTTTCGTAAGGTGAAGTCCAGGATCTTTCCTTAATTCATGGTATAACTTAACAAATCTTTGAGAACAATTATGTTGTAAATGACAATTGTTATCTACAACACAATTGTCATCAAAGATTTGTTAAATTATACCATGAATTAAGGAAAGATTCTAGACTTCACCTTACGAAAGCAGACAAAGCAAATACGATAGTAATTACAGACAAGGTAAATTACAGGGGAAAAATAAACATGATATTAGGAGATAGGGAAACTCATTCGCCACTTAAAACACACTCACTAATGTAAAGATTCTTTTTAATAACCATTTTAAAATTATGTATTAAATAGAAATATGTAATCCTGTATGAATAATATCTGATAAAATTATAATTAACTCTTTATTGCCTAAAGACAATTTGTATCTTCGTAAATAAGTTGTCATTATTCAATGGTCACATAGTCTCAGTGTTACACTCGAGCAGTTTAATCAGCAGCAAATTGTACTGATAAAACAAGTCAAGAGCAATTATAAACCATATAAAATTATATTTTTAATAATTAAACTCTTCATGTCAAGTTTTTTTTTTTAGTTTGGAATACTAAATAGTATTTAACTGACCTTGTAGACCATCTGTCACTCTTCATATATTGAGAAACCATCAGTTACGTCTCACATAAAAAAACGTGAGGTTCAGAATAACTACATGAATATATTTTCCTAATAAATGGTGCGATTTTTTGTTTAAATCCAGTTTGTGGACTCTTTGGAAAGATGAGAAATTTGTAAAGTCAGATCACAGTTGTTTCACTCTACAATACAATGTTAAGCTTCTTTAACTACCGTTATCAAACCAGGAAAATAAGTTTCACTATCTAGACAGGGGTCCAGTGACTCAAGCTTGTCCTAGTGGCATTAAAAGACAGAGAAGGGAAGTAACCCCAGAGAGGGACTTGTTACCTGAAGTCCTTTTGGAGGGATATTCCCCTTCCAAACACTAACTCCTCCCTATTTCCTCATCCCTATCTTCTAGAAGACACCATTAGTCTTCAATAAAGGTATGTTATACTGATTTAATTGTTAAAAAAAAAAAAAAAATTGTGAATATTTTTGTCTGGAACGGATTATTTTTTTTTATATATACAGTATATATTTTATTTAAAAACACATATATACATAACAATCCAATAAATGCCCAAGAATAAATCAGGCTCATATAAACAAAAACAAGCAAACAGAATAGGAATAAACACATCTGTCAATATATCCTATAATAAGAACCCGTGCCAAAAGCACATAAACAAAAAATGTCCATCCTACTACCCATCCTAGCTAAATTTTCCTATACAAGAACATAACACACTGTCAATGAAACTGTACATACACTGTCTCAAAAACACCGTAAAATTAAACCGTTGGTTACATATCCTACTTCTTCCCTACCACAAAACGCAGTACATAGGCATGAAATAACATAAAACCTTAAATTTTCTGCCTATAAAACAGTTGTTGCACAACAACACATAAAAACAACTGACCCCCGTAACAAGGGTCACACCACAACATCATCTTAAATAAGAAATACATTAACATCAAGCCATCACCACCGTAGACAACACTGTCTACAACACAACGTCACATTCCCACACCGGAGAATAAGTCCACACAAAACACATTTGTGTTGCATACATATACAAACACTCTAGAAAAACACAAATATGCAGAAGCTGCACATAATGTAAATTCAAACAAAAGATAGTAAACACATACAGAATACAGTACTAAAAACGTTAAACCTAAGAAAAACATAGCAAAACATCAACTTAATCCTACATGAATTGCCACAGATACCTGGGCCAACTGCATCCACGCACACCTGCACACTGTCGGTTGTCTAACACCTAATACCTCCTAACCTCAAACCTGCCACATAAATGCAAACTGCCAGCACATCACCACCGACAAACCCTACTACTTTATCTTTAGAATATTACAGTACTACATCCTAGAGGAAAACCCCATGCGTCCATGACCCCTATGACCCCCCCCCCAACCAACATCACTCCAAGTCTGAGTCAACACACACCTGAAAAATTACCTACAACCCCATAAAACCCCCGAAACGTCCAAAACTCGGACACCCACGATACCACCCCGACCCAACCCATCCTAGCTTCAACCCTGTATACCCACGCCTAACCAACCACACATCAATCACCCAAACTAAACCTAGTCAACCCCTTCCCGATATGCCCAAACTTCCCCCCTCCCCCCCCACTCGACCAGTCCCCCTCGATTGGCTCCTACTTCATCCCCAAAACTTTAAAAGGGACACCACCGTCATCGTTCTATAACCCTCAGAGAAAGCCTCAACCCAAGTTCTCCCATACAAACCCTGATTCCTACATTTCGTCCTGTAAAAATGTGCCGCCAAGGCACGAACCCGCCTCCCACCCACTACCTCGCTCATACCCCACGACACATATATGAAATCAACCACCAGGTACATTAACCCTCTACGTACATTTTCCTCAAACCCACCAATATCCTGGCTTAAAGCCCCTAACAACGAAAGCCCACACCCACCCACACTCCTCAGAACCCGTCCAAACCATTCCCTACCCGCCTAAATCTTTACAAAAATATACCGCATGGTACGACGTATCAAAACCCACATCTCAAACAAGTACCCTCACTCAAACCCATTAAAAACAATTGCGCTTTAGAAGCCAAGATTCCATGTAGGAATCAAAAAACCGTCTCCCTAACCCTCGCCCTCAGCCTCAGCTTCCGGAAACCTACCCAAGTCTCCCGCCAATTATACTTTGGGTACTCTGCTACCCCTGCACTATACCCCTCCCCAAGCTTGTCCAAAACCCCACCCAAAACCCCTTGGCTCTCTGACGACTAGTAAAACCCTCAACATTGCCTCACATAAACTCAGGTCACGTCCACTCCACCACCTCCGTACCTCATGCATGACCACTCCCACCCGCTTACCCCCACCCCTCCCTCCTCCACATATCTCTGCTTTAAATATATCCCTATAAGCCTCCTATGTAGGGTATCAACCCCAAACCTCCCTTACTAACCGAGCGTCATGACAACCTCCTTATTGAGCCAATGTCTACAAAACCCCATATATACCGCAACACTCTCCGCTGTAATAATTCAACATCTCTCCCCACGAGTGGGTATACCCTTCCACATGCCACAATTTCTGACAGTAAAACATTCACTACCATAACCCTCTGCATTAACGTCACATCTCCCGGTCTCCATCCACTCATTCGCGCTATTGTCGCCGTTACCACCTTAGAAGAATTTTCATCCCTCGCCTTACTCGCATCATTACAAAAAATTATCCCACAAATTTTCAAGCACTCAACAATATGCCAACCATACCTCTTCCCCAAATCCCCGCCTACCCACGTCCCCACCTCTAACAATTTAGATTTTACCCTGTTAATCCTCATCCCTGTAGCTGCCCCAAAAACACTTATAATCCTCCCTATAGCATCTAACCCCTCCCACCCACCTACGAGAATTGTTGTGTCATCAACATAACCCACTATTCCAGATGCACAACCAGGTACCTGACCCTCCTCCCCTACCCCCTTCGATACTAACCTATAAAAAGGATCCTGTAAGCATGCAAACAGAATTTGCGACAAAGGGCACCCCTGCCGCAAACCCCGCTTCATGTCCACCACATTTCCCACCCTTCCATTCACTTGAACTCGCAACAAAGCCCCCCTCATACAACGTTTGAACCCAACCCACTACTTCATTCCCAAAACCCTGCTAACGAAGAATGTCAAATAACATATTTCTATCCACACTGTCATAAGCCGTTTCCCAATCAAGCCCTAAAACCCCATCCCCCTCTCGACCCTCGATGAATGCCCTAATCCTACCATGCCCATTCCCCATACACCTCCCCGGTATCCCATACTGACCACGTTCTATGATAGAATCCAAAACCTTTTTAAACCTATTACCAAAAATCCTTGCAAAGATTTTGTAATCTGCACATAAAAGTGAAATAGCTCTGTAATCCCTAATCGTTTCCACCAATTTCCCCTTAGGCACTAAAACTACAACTCCAGTGCGCTGATCCTCACCCATATACCTTACTTCCTTCAAACAATTGAAAACTTTTGTCAAACATTCCTTCAACACTCCCCAATGTTGAACATAAAAATCACTAGGTAAGCCATCGACTCCCGGCGTTTTACCCAACTGCATCCCCTTTACCGCGAACCACACTTCCTCCTCAGTTATACTACCCTCCATACCTTTCCTCTCCTCCTCACTAATCCCTTCCTGTATACCCTCCAAAACTTCCTCTTTCGCCTCCACCTCCTCCAACCTCAGGTCTAGATACCGCCGAAACCAAACATCCACAAACCCGCTCATACCCTCTGTCGACCGCAGTACCTGTCCCTCCATATACCCACCCAACTCCTCATGCACCTTCAATGACGTCATCGTCATACCCTGCCTCCTCTTTCGAAAACCACGCAAGACAGTCAAAGACGGTTTGTCCCCCCACAGCACATCCTCAATACCTGCCCTCACTCTGATAGCCTGGAATCTCTCATTCTGTATATCCTTCAACTGGCCCCTCAAAACCTCTATGTCCTCCAGCGAGTAACCCGCCCCCACATAACAATCCCGCAACTGCCCCTCCAAATACCTCTGCAGGCCATAAAGCAATCGCGCCCGCTCTCTACCTTCACGTTTATAAAAATCCTGAATACCCACTTTCGCCACTCCATTCCACCAACCCACCACATCTTCCCGGTCCTTCCCATCATTCCACATCCCCTCCCACCACTCCTCAAAACTCCTCCTACACAGTTCCCCCTGCAATAAGCCCACATTAAGCTTCCAATAACTAGCATACGTTCTAACAGCTCCCTCCCATCCCAACACTGCCAACACACCCCTGTGATCGGAAAACCCAACATCAACACAATCCACGCCCTCCACTATAACATCCCTCGACACATACACGCGATCGAGTCTTGCAGCATAGCCTCTATGTATGAACGTATGTTCTATATGCCACCCACCGCCCCCTACCACATCTCTGACTCCTGCCGCACCCAAAACATCACACAAAACACCCAACTCACACCCCGCCCCTCTCGGTTCCACATCCCTCTTCCTAATTACACAATTCCAATCCCCTGCGATAATAGTCACAACCGGCAACCC
>WNWK01001082.1:0-27500 GCA_009830355.1 Cherax destructor | reverse complement strand
TCCTGCACACTACACATTCCTTCCTGTGTAACAGAGGTCTGCTGTCTCCTGCACACTACACATACCTTCCTGTGTAGCAGAGGTCTGCTGTCTCCTGCACACTACACATACCTTCCTGTGTAACAGAGGTCTGCTGTCTCCTGCACACTACACATTCCTTCCTGTGTAACAGAGGTCTGCTGTCTCCTGCACACTACACATTCCTTCCTGTGTAACAGAGGTCTGCTGTCTCCTGCACACTACACATTCCTTCCTGTGTAGCAGAGGTCTGCTGTCTTCTGCACACTACACATACCTTCCTGTGTAACAGAGGTCTGCTGTCTCCTGCACACTACACATTCCTTCCTGTGTAACAGAGGTCTGCTGTCTCCTGCACACTACACATTCCTCTTAGTTTAGTATAGGATCTTTCTTATAATACATGGTTCAACCTTTGTGTGTGAGAGAGAGTTCATGATATGGATACTGGAGTTAAATACATTATCATTCGTGCCAACAATTTATTATGAAGAGCTGAGATGACATAAAATTTAAGAATTTATTATATGGCATTACACTGACTGATTGTTGGCAGGCAGGCGGCGCCACGTCTTGTAAATCCTTGAGTTATTAATTATGTACCAAATATTTCATTCAAAATTATCATAAAGCCAAATTTTTAGTCAGTGAATATATATATATATATATATATATATATATATATATATATATATATATATATATAATATATATATATATATATATATATATATATATATAACACTGATCTCTGGCCGACGGAGACTCGACCCTACGAACCTTGTGACAGGAACGCAGTGCTTTACCGACCGTACCACACTGACCAATACCTGGCATCCAGCTCACGCTAGACGTTGATCCAAGGCAAGGTTCGTAGGGTCGAGTCTCCGTCGGCCAGAGATCAGTGTTTGTGAATATTTCGCCTGCTCTTGCGAATTCCTAGCATATATATATATATATATATATATATATATATATATTATATATATATATATATATATATATATATATATATATATATATATATATATATATATATATATCTGCTTTACCCATTTTCTTCCATATATTGTACTTATTTAAGGAGTTTCGTAATTTAAAGAGTAAAATATAAATGTTTCATATATAGATTATTAATAATAATATTTCGGTGTGTTGTTAACCATGAATACATTGCTCATTCGCTATACTTCAGATATTCGTATGTTTTCATTATGCTTTGTATATATCCCATCCTTGAGTGAAAGCTGAAGGCTTTTGAGGAGCCATTAACTGAATTATTAAGTCAAGGTCAGGATACAAATATATACTTAGAGTAAAGCGCAAGGCCACAAGACACCGTGGGCAACACTTATGACAACTGTCAACACCAAATCAATATTGAAAGCTCTGGTAAGATTTTTCTCTCAGATAAATGTGCTCCTGTCTTTCCAATTTGATTTGGGCTCCAGCTTTAAGGCAGAGGCCTCTAGCGAAGTTTTAAATTGTCTTGGAATAAAACATTTTTTTTTTTACCAGCATAGCATCCTCAGTCACTGGGAACCTTAGTACACTTCCACCAGACCCTGAAAAACACTATGAAACTTTATCGTTTGAATTTTCCCACAAATTGAGAAGGAATCCTTCCACTCTCACTTTTTGCCATCAAAAATATCATGCAAGAAGCTGCTGAGTTTGGTTCTTTTGAAGTGATGTTCTGTCTCTGCTAGGGAGGAGGGCAGGCCATTATCTGTAATGAGAGAAGGTTGGTTCAATGTAACAATCAATATAATTCAGTCAATAATCTTAAGAGAAAAAAAATTAGAGTACATGACAAATCGCTGAGAAAATTTTTAAAGAAACGAAGGGGAAAATGGAAGAAAAGTGTAATTAAGTTATTAATATTCATTCTTTCAAAGCAAGAGACAAAGGAATGGGTCCCTGGGCATATCTTGAAAGCACGTTTCCTGAGACGTATGTAAGCGGTGCAGTTTCTTATTATAGCTACCTAATTTTCCAAGGTCAAATCATATCACAATAATCCTTATCTACCCATAAAAGTCATGTTTGTAACTGTTCCCGAAGATATGACACTTTGGATACTTTGGAGGAAGCAAGTAGTAGTTAAGTACGACTGACAAAATCACAGCTGCTTCAGAATCCTCACGCCGTAATGATTGGCATCACCCACACCCAGGTTCAAGACATCCTTCCTATGCTTGATAAGTGTAAAGAATTATACTTCGATTCTCCTAAATAATGCACCACTGGCGTGCATGACATCAATGTATGAGTTGCTAAACCCATTAAATCATCTTCCTACAGAACACTTCTAGAGAAGTTATAACTAATGCAGAAAGATATTATTTTTTTCCAGAAAACTTACTTATGGAAGAATCTTCCAGTCCCTGGGCTTATCCCTGCATCACATTAAATTGTGCCAAGAAGCATATTGACTATTGACAGTTAAATAATGTAACTATACCTGATGCTTATCCATCTGCATATGGATGGTGCGATAGACTGTCAAAAATACTAAGGATGTGAACAAATTTGATTTGCTGAACGGATAGCACCAAATACCCTTAAGTGTCAAAAGAAAATAATCAGCGACTGTTGTACCAAAGGGGATACTACCAATATTATGTAACCCCATTTGTGATGCACAATGCACCAGCCACATTTCAATGATTCATTCATACTGTTATTTTGATGATCTAGCAGTTGTTAGGGAGTCCTAGGATGAGCAAGTGCCTGGAGATGGTTGTTTTTTTATCAGCAACGGTACCATAAATTATCTGACATTGCAGCCCCACTAGCTTCTCTCACCAGTCAAAAACTTAAATACATTTGTTCAGCTAGTTGTCTAGAAATCATTACAAATATAAAGAAGTCAGCATGTGCAGCTTCCATACTCATACCATCAAATTATACACAACATTTTACATTACAGGTTGATGGATGCTCCACAAATGAGTTGGGCGCTGCATCTTCATCCACATAAGTTGTCCTTATTACATATTTTGTGGAAGGAGAGCACCTTTACCAATGCCCTCTGCAGAGGTTAAGCATGCTAGGTGTAGGATGTTTTATTATTTTGTATAGGGAAAATAAGTAAACACGTTACTGTGTTACTGTCTTCACATATCATCTCTGTAGTGGACTAATTGCTGAAACGTTTTCAAATAAAGATACCCAGGTGTCGAACTTGTGTCTAATTCCTCATCATGTCGGCACTGTATATCATTATTGTATAGTTAGATGAAAGTTAGGGGATGGTTTGATGACTTAGTCCTTCATAATAGTTCCATTCAACTAGAATATCTTACTCCATCAGCTAGTGTATATCCCATAGTGACCTCTGCTTCTGTCATATTTTGTGTCCACTGTTTATTATAAAGTTATATATATATATATATATATATATATATATATATATATATATATATATATATATATATATATATATATATATATATACTGATTTGGTCGAAGTTCATAGCACAATTAAGTACTACACGCCTGTAACACAAGTACCAGAGTTTTTGAAGCGTGTACATTGTATGTAGAATGTATGTACATTGTGTGTACAATATATGTACATCGTACAATGTGTGTGCAACGTGTATGTACTTTGTGTATGTAAATGCTATATATAATGTACATAAATTGGAAATTAATTGATAACAACTGAAAATTGGTAGAAATGTAGAGATATGTAAATTCCATGACATCCCGCATCGGGGTTAGCCATAATGCTAAGGAAAAAATCTGAAGTTGCTGATTTATATCGATCTTGATTATGTTGAGCCAACCAGTTGAAAGTAAGAGAATATATTAAACTTAAATTGTTAGCTGTCGTAATAAGAGTTGACAAAGCTCCTCCAAGAGTACACGCTCTCTCTTACCCTTCATACTCTGAGTACAAGCCCACTTCTACTCTTCGTACTCCGAGTGTAAGCTGTCTCTTACTTTTCTCACCATGAGTGTACTAAGCTTTCCACCATGAGTACCAAAACAGAAAGAAATAAACATCCTAGCTGTTGGCTAGTAATAGATAGGTCCTTCTGAATTTCTCGCTGAGAAAGTTCCAAAAGCATCATTTATTTCCAAGAAGATAATAATAATAATACTTCTACCTTGATGACATTAGACTGCAGTATTCCGAGTGCTCTGTCATCAGTCTTAAACTTCCTGATAATGTGGTTTCCTGTTCCATTCATCTCAAGAATTATCGCTTCCTCTTCCTCTTCAGAGCGTCCTTCCTCTCTACTTCCCAGTTCTCAATGTGCCAGATTCTCATATTTCGTTGTTTTGAAGGTACTGACCTTTGCTCGGATACGACCAACATATTTCTTATCCCGAGAGTGTCATAACTTCTTCCATTATGCCCTAAGAGAGTATTAAATCATTCACATCCTCTGAGCTTGAAGAGCGCCAGTCACCAGGCTGTCCGAATATCCTGACAGTGTGAGATTCTCTACTGCCTGTCTACCCTAAACCTACTAGACCCATTGCTTTTTTCAGCCTTGATAGTGTGAGACAAGTAGCCTTCGTCTTCTTGTCAACCTTCGCCCTTCGGCACTATGTGTGTAACACCCTTTGATTCTTGTCTGTTTCAGTTCACTAACTCCCACTTGGCTCTGAAAGGCTCGCCTGGTGTACCTTATCTCACTCGAGGTAGGGACCTCACCGTCACACTTATCTTTGTTCATCTGCTGCTGTTCTCTGTCACCTCCAACCCAACACGGATATTTGTTCCCAAGATGTCAACCCCCTCAAGCTTTCATGTATATAAAATAGATGATTTGAACATATATATATATATATATATATATATATATATATATATATATATATATATATATATATATATATATATATATATATATATATTATTAATACGTATATATATATATATATATATATATATATATATATATATATATATTTGTCGTGCCGATTAGGTAAAACTGGTCAATTAGCAAGAATTCATCTAAAATTAAGTACTTTCCAAAATTTTCTCTATACGTTTAAAGATATATTTTTTCATTTATGTTAATGTAAGAATTTATAATTTTGTACCAAGAGAAACTTTGAAAACCTACCTAACCTTATTACAACAAGCGCAATTTAATTTAGCCTAACCCAACTAAATATATTTTAGATACGTTAACATTAATTTAATAATAAACAAACACAATTAAATATATTTTTTTCGTTATGTTCAGAATGATTTTGGCGAAATTATTGCATACACAAATTTTCACTTGTCTTATATGGCAAGGTGAGCGTTGCTATTTAAGCCAAAATCGCAAGTTTTACCTAATCGGCACGACATATTTACGTATATATATATATATATATATATATATATATATATATATATATATATATATATATATATATATATATATATATATATATATATATATATATATATATATATATATATATATATTTATACTTATATATATTTATATATATATATATATATATATATATATATGTATATATATATATATATATATATATATATATATATATATATATATATATATATATATATATATATATATATTATATTATATATATATATATATATATATATATATATATATATATATATATATATATATATCCGTGATAGTGTTGGAGTGTGGTTTCTGTGTTGACTTAGTGGTATAAGGGAGAGTGTGACAATGGCAATCTAGTTCTCGTCACACCCTCCTCTTACCACCAACACTGTGGGAAGAATCCATCACATTACATAAAAAATGAATGTTTTCCTTTATATATATTCCTTAATAAGTTTTTTCTTTAGTTTTACTTTGAACTATTTTTTTTATTCTTTCATTTTAGGACACTCTTGGTTGTCTCTTAACTACTCATGCAAATCACAAGGTCATCAATGAGCTCATATCAAGTACTTACAAGTGATGTAGCCCTGTCCCCTGGCTGTGTAGGGTGGGTGGGTGACACTGGGTTGTTTTACATCATTAAAATGTCAAGTTTGTTCTTGATGAGGCTTTGTGTGAGTGGCACCAGTGCCGCTCTAAGCTTGTGTGCGACACAGCAAGTGTCAGGTCTAAACTTCCCTCAAAGAGTTATCTTCAGCATGAGGCACATATATTTATATTTCAAATGTTTTATATATATTCTTTTCTCTCGAGTGTTTATAAAAGTATTCATATATAACTTTGTGTTTTAAGTGACTTACAATAATTACAGCACATGCTTAAGGTGCCTCATGATGTAAACTTCTCAATCTTAAATACCAATGACCCAGTGACTAATATACTCATGTTGATTATCTTTCAATTTCTTGTTATATTCAAACACAACAGTGTATAATAAATGTTATTTAGTGACAAACGACTCAACTCGAAGACAATAAAATATAATTGAAATATCTTATTTCACTTAATATTTTATTGTCTCCATGGAAGACAGTACTTATTACATTGATTCCAAATTTGACTTGGTATATAACATAGTGGCAGTCACTGGGTCACTTAAGTACAACCAAGAGTAACTTTGGTGTGTATGTGTGTGTGTACTTATCTAACTTTGGTTACAGGTGTCGATTCATAGTCTATTGTGTGTGTGTGTGTGTGTGTGTTATACTTCCAGTAGTATTGAGTCAATACTTCAGCTCAACTTACGAGTTTTCTTCTTCAGTTCAAAGACAGTTTTTAATGTTATTAGTACAGTATTTTCTTCTCATGTTTTCTTGATGTTGTATTTGCCTTGGCTGAGTCATAATAATTCAAGTTTATATTAATATCACAAATATATTTGTGTATAATTAGATGTATATTAGTATACAAATATTTAAAATATAAAAAAAACAGCAATAAACACTGGTCAATGAAACAAACGAACACACACTTGTGCACTTTTTAGTTTGCTGGAAAAAACTTTGTGGAATGTTGAAATATACAGTGCTCTCATTTTCATCTTTTTTATTTTTTCCGAGTGAGTTCGTTTGGGCCATATTAAATATAATGTATCATTAAATCTAGTGTCCATAGTGCATTGATTTTACTCATCAATGGCGAACTTTTATTTTTCAGGGAAAGCTGTAAAGTGGATACACCTTTTGTGAAGACTTACGCAACACTGGGTTACTTGTAGCAGCGGTAACAAGAACTAGATGTTAAGTGTTTGTGGCTGGCACTGTGTGGGTGTGCTGAACTAGGCCTGGGCACGGTGAGGGAGGTAAAAGACTAGCAGGGGCCCCAGGGGTACCTAGAAACAATGCCCTTCCGAGTGAGGAGAAGAATGGTATGGGTCGACAGGTCTGGATCCAGTGACTGATATGGATGAGCAGAGGAGACAGGCAGGCACAGAGGGACAGCATCTGGCTCTTCACACGTCCCCCTGAATCCGAGTGTCCACAACTGAGCCCTTGCAAGACACCGCCAGGGGTGCGTGTGTCACTCCAGATGACAGAAAGAGCGTAATGAAAGCTAAAGCCTGGAGGGCAGTGCAGCCCTAAAAAATGCTAGTGCCAGGGAGGAAGACGGTGATGCAGCCAAGTTCCTCGCGTGGGGCCTGCTAATCGAGGCGGCTCCCATAAACCTAAAAATCCTCATTGATAATCGCATACAAGATAAAACTTTTTAAAAAAATGTCCAAACTAAAGCTAATTCAGAGTGTCGTTACTATGACAGAGGCGTAAACAGGAAGAACTGGAAGCCGGCTCGGTAATTTGAGAGGATGGGTCAGACCCCCGTGAATGTTATCAACTGAACTGGCGAGCCTCGCATCCTCCACTCTGGCACGGATAATGGGTTTAGATGGTCACGGACTGGCTTGTCGATGTGTTCAGGTGGGATTTTACTGTCGAGAGTCTAGTGGGAAAACCGAAAGAAAAGACTGAAAATGGATTGAGATGAAAGAGCTGGGGAGGGGCATAACATTGTCTGAGTATTCAGGGTCCTTGGAGAATGTAGGGAGAGTAAAGTGCAGGGCCGTTGCCACTCGTCCTAACACACACCCACCACGCCATATACACACTGCCTCAAAGCAAAATAATTTCATAAATTTTACATAAAGTTAAGTGAAACAAAGATGCCAAGATTTCATGTGTCATGAATGGTGTATGCACAAATGGTGTAATGCACAAACTTCTAGAAACTGTCGCAGGCTGTGACTGGTGCAGTTGTAACTGTCGCAGATTGTGATTGGTTCAGTTGTAACTGTCGCAGGCTGTAGCTGGTGCAATTGTAACTGTCACAGGCTGTAGCTGGTGCAGTTGTAACTGTCACAGATTGTGATTGGTGCAGTTGTAACTGTCACAGGCTGTAGCTGGTGCAATTGTAACTGTCACAGGCTGTAGCTGGTGCAGTTGTAACTGTCACAGATTGTGATTGGTGCAGTTGTAACTGTCGCAGGCTGTAGCTGGTGCAATTGTAACTGTCACAGGCTGTAGCTGGTGCAGCTGTAGTTTTCGCAGGTTGTAATTGGTTCCAGCTTGAATGGTTCGAGCTATAAATGGTTCAGTCTGACTGGTTCAGGCTGTGAATGGTTCATGCCATGACTAGTTCAGGCTGTGACAGGTTCAGGCTGTTACTGGTTCAGATTGTTTCTGGTTCAGTCTGGGACTAGTTCAGGCTGTGACAGGTTCAGGCTGTTACTGGTTCAGATTGTTTCTGGTTCAGTCTGGGACTAGTTCAGGCTGTGACAGGTTCAGGCTGTTACTGGTTCAGATTGTTTCTGGTTCAGTCTGGGACTAGTTCAGGCTGTGACAGGTTCAGGCTGTTACTGGTTCAGATTGTTTCTGGTTCAGTCTGGGACTAGTTCAGGCTGTGACTGACTCAGGATGTGACTGGTTCATTGTGTGATTAGATCAAGCAATGACTGGAATATACTGATTTGTGCATTTGTATATCAAAGACAAGCCCTTCATCAGCAAATCAGTATGATGTTTTAGGAAATTTAACTTGAATTAGTATAGCATTCTTCAGTATTAGATGGACGTGGCACAAAAGTACATCTAGACCAAATCAACAGTTTATTGTAAGTTAGATCACCTTTTTAGACAGATTAAACAACTTTAGAAAAAAAACAGACTGTTCTTGTTCATTCCAGTTATTTTTCAAACTAGGGATGTGAGTGAATTGTAGGTGGGTGATCGCTAGGTGTGAGAGTGTATATAATTGTTTCATGTTGTCTTGAGTGGTATCATGATTTGTGTACAGCGCTTCTTAGGTATGGGGAATGTTGGCACGGCCAGCTCTATCTTCACCTCATTCATCTTCCAGTTTTACATTACAAATCTTTTTAGAACTAAATTGACAAAACTTTACAAGGTTTACAAATATAGCAGGGGACTGCCATTATCTCAACTAATGTAAGCTAAGATATACTTAGCTGAAGGAAAAGCTGTGGCAGTAGGTAACCAGAGGTGCAAGGTTGCCAGAAATCAATAATAAAGAATTGCCAGTACTTCATATATATATTCTCATAACACACTTACATTTTATGAAATCTTATGTATTACGTTTTACCTGTTACTAAAGAAATCATGTTAACCCAATTTTATAATATTAAAGAAAGTGTGGGGCAGAGGTATTGGCAAGTGATCACTAGGCAGACAGCCACAACCTCTGCTTCACACCTACTGTTAATTAAAGAGAAAATTAATTTAAGCATTTAAAAATGGTATATAATTATGTTAATATAAACACTGATGCTGCTGCAATTATTCTTGCAAAGTCTGATGCTACTGCAGCATTAGTTACACAAGAATTTCTATCATGAGCATGGTTCATAAAGTTAGGTTTGTACTGCCTCGCTCCACCTGCCTCCCTTAATTCATAAAAGCACTGCAACTTAAATGGAATATTATTCTTGGTATACTATTTTCACAAAGCATTGCGTAGGTGATTCATACATTATTTAATGTCACATGATCTTCACCCGTGTGTGCGTGGTCATAGAAGCAATTCTCGGTGGGCCAAGACGTGAATCATGCACCAGCTGTACATGTTTACCAAGACTGCAAATCTTATGTAGTTAATCATTTAATTTTGGTGCAAAATCCTGTGAAAATGAAGTTTAGTATATTCATTGACTTCATATATTTTTATGAGCATAAACTGAATCATCTTTAGACTTTGCATGTTCTCAGTCCAACATCATGAGGCCTACTGCTGTATGAGGCAACATGAGGCCTACTGCTGTATGAGGCAACATGAGGCCTACTGCTGTATGAGGCAACATGAGGCCTACTGCTGTATGAGGCAACATGAGGCCTACTGCTGTATGAGGCAACATGAGGCCTACTGCTGTATGAGGCAACATAAGGCCTACTGCTGTATGAGGCAACATGAGGCCTACTGTTGTATGAGGCAACATGAGGCCTACTGCTGTACGAGGCAGCATGAGGCCTACTGATGTATGAGGCAGCATGAGGCCTACTGCTGTACGAGGCAGCATAAGGCCTACTGCTGTACGAGGCAGCATGAGGCCTACTGCTGTACGAGGCAACATGAGGCCTACTGCTGTACGAAGCAGCATGAAGCCTACTGCTGTACGAGGCAACATAAGGCCTACTGCTGTACGAGGCAGCATGAGGCCTACTGCTGTACGAGGCAACATGAGGCCTACTGCTGTACGAGGCAGCATGAGGCCTACTGCTGTACGAGGCAGCATGAGGCCTACTGCTGTATGAGGCAACATGAGGCCTACTGCTGTATGAGGCAACATAAGGCCTACTGCTGTACGAGGCAGCATGAAGCCTACTGCTGTACGAGGCAGCATGAGGCCTACTGCTGTACGAGGCAGCATGAGGCCTACTGCTGTATGAGGCAGCATGAGGCCTACTGCTGTACGAGGCAGCATAAGGCCTACTGCTGTACGAGGCAGCATGAGGCCTACTGCTGTACGAAGCAGCATGAAGCCTACTGCTGTACGAGGCAACATAAGGCCTACTGCTGTACGAGGCAGCATGAGGCCTACTGCTGTACGAGGCAGCATGAGGCCTACTGCTGTACGAGGCAGCATGAGGCCTACTGCTGTATGAGGCAGCATGAGGCCTACTGCTGTACGAGGCAGCATAAGGCCTACTGCTGTACGAGGCAGCATGAGGCCTACTGCTGTACGAAGCAGCATGAAGCCTACTGCTGTACGAGGCAACATAAGGCCTACTGCTGTACGAGGCAGCATGAGGCCTACTGCTGTACGAGGCAACATGAGGCCTACTGCTGTACGAGGCAGCATGAGGCCTACTGCTGTACGAGGCAGCATGAGGCCTACTGCTGTATGAGGCAACATGAGGCCTACTGCTGTATGAGGCAACATAAGGCCTACTGCTGTACGAGGCAGCATGAAGCCTACTGCTGTACGAGGCAACATAAGGCCTACTGCTGTATGAGGCAACATGAGGCCTATTGCTGTATGAGGCAACATGAGGCCTACTGCTGTATGATGCAACATGAGGCCTACTGCTGTATGAGGCAACATGAGGCCTACTGCTGTACGAGGCTGCATATGGCCTACTGCTGTATGAGGCAACATAAGGCCTACTGCTGTACGAGGCAACATGAGGCCTACTGCTGTACGAGGCATCATGAGGCCTACTGCTGTACGAGGCAACATAAGGCCTACTGCTGTACGAGGCAGCATGAGGCCTACTGCTGTACGAGGCAGCATGAGGCCTACTGCTGTACGAGGCAGCATGAGGCCTACTGCTGTATGAGGCAGCATGAGGCCTACTGCTGTACGAGGCAGCATAAGGCCTACTGCTGTACGAGGCAGCATGAGGCCTACTGCTGTACGAGGCAGCATGAAGCCTACTGCTGTACGAGGCAGCATGAGGCCTACTGCTGTACGAGGCAACATGAGGCCTACTGCTGTACGAGGCTGCATGAGGCCTACTGCTGTACGAGGCTGCATGAGGCCTACTGCTGTACGAGGCTGCATGAGGCCTACTGCTGTACGAGGCAGCATGAGGCCTACTGCTGTACGAGGCAACATGAGGCCTACTGCTGTACGAGGCAGCATGAGGCCTACTGCTGTACGAGGCAGCATGAGGCCTACTGCTGTACGAGGCTGCATGAGGCCTACTGCTGTACGAGGCAGCATGAGGCCTACTGCTGTACGAGGCAGCATGAGGCCTACTGCTGTACGAGGCAGCATGAGGCCTACTGCTGTACGAGGCAGCATGAGGCCTACTGCTGTACGAGGCTGCATGAGGCCTACTGCTGTACGAGGCAGCATGAGGCCTACTGCTGTACGAGGCAGCATAAGGCCTACTGTCTCACAAGGCAGAACAAGAGTGTCATCGGCGTACTGAGATTTTTCAAGTTTCTAATGAATTTTTATCATCGCCTCCACCACGCCTCCAGATATTTTTCAATAAGTGTTTTTAACACTTGTTTTATTCTTTTATATTGGTATTTAAGTTTAAATGGAGACTTGGGTATAATTTACTGAAAAACACACACACACACACACACATACACTGATTTATTTGTATTATTTATTTATATATAATGTATATATAAAATGTTAATATATTTATCAATATACTGATAAATTTATTTTAGTTGTGTTTAGAATAGTAGTGTTGTGATGGGGTCAGGACGGTGTGAGGTGTCAGGACGGTGTGAGGGATCAGGACGGTGTATGAGGGGATCAGGATGGTGTGAGGTGTCAGGACGGTGTGAGGGATCAGGACGGTTTATGAGGGGATCAGGATGGTGTGATGTATCAGGACGGTGTATGAGGGGATCAGGATGGTGTGACGGGTCAGTACGGTGTGTTGAGGTCTGGAGGGTGTATGAGGGGGTCAGGACGGTGTAAGGGGTCAGGACGGTGTATGAGGGGTTCAGGATGGTGTGAGGGGTCAGGACGGTGTGTTGAGGTCTGGAGGGTGTGTGATGGGGGCCAGGACAGTGCGTGAGGGGGTTAGGACGATGTGTGTGGGGGTCAGGATGGTTTGTGGGGATCAGGATGGTGTAGGGTCGAGGGTCAGAGTGTGCAGAAGTAAAACAGTGTGTGTTTTGGAGTCGGAACAGTCTGTGTGTGTGTGTGTGTGTGTGTGTGTGTGTGTGTGTGTGTGTGTGTGTGTGTGTGTGTGTAGATGTGGGAGTGTGTGTGGGGTGGCGTGGATGTGTGAGTGTGTGTGGGGTGGCTTGGGTGTGTGGGGGTGGCTTGGGGGAGTGGGAGTGTGTGGGGGTGGCGTGAGAGTGGGAATGTGTGTGGTGGGGTGTAGGAGTGTGTGTGGATGTGTGGGTGTGGGAATGTGTGTATGTGTGGGGGTGGGAATGTGGGTGTGGGGGTGGCGTGGTTGTGGGGGTGGCGTGAGTGTGGGTGTTGGCGTGGGGGTGTGGGGGTGGGAGTCCTAACAAGTGATACAGACAGACAAGGTCAACCAGTACTGGCTACAGTAATTTTGGCTTTCTATTGTGCATCAAGTTTCACTCTGAATAAAATAAGTAACTCCGTACTCTGTCTTTTAATGAGTGATCCTGTATGATCCTGAATGATCCTTGGGGATCCTGAATGATCTTAAGAACATAAGAAAGGAGGAACACTGCAGCAGGCCTGTTGGCCCATACTAGGCAGGTCCTTCACAATCCGTCCCACTAACAGAATATTTAAGAACATAACATAAGAACATAAGAATGGAGGAACACTGCAGAAGGCCTACTGGCCCATACAAGGCAGGTCCTTATCAAAACCACCACTACCTAAGAATTTACTCCCGTACTCACGACACCAATCAAACCCAGCCCCTCCCACTCATATATTTGTCCAATCTCTTTTTAAAGCCACCCAAGGTCCTAGCCTCTATCACCCTACTCGGAAGATTGTTCCACGCATCTACAACTCTGTTCGAAAACCAGTACTTGCCTATGTCCTTTCTAAATCTAAATTTATCCAATTTAAATCCGTTATTTCTTGTTCTTACTTGGTTCGATATCCTCAGTATTTTATTAATATCTCCTTTGTTTATGCCCATCATCCACTTGTACACCTCGATGATATCTCCCCTCATTCTACGTCTCTCCAGAGAGTGGAGATTCAACGCTCTAAGTCTATCTTTATACGGGAGATTTCTTATACAGTAAATCATTTGTCATTCTTCTTTGTATATTCTCCAATGAATCTATATCCATCCTGTAGTAAGGAGACCAAAACTGAGCTGCATAATCCAAATGAGGTCTCACTAGTGATGTATAGAGCTGTAAAATAACTTTTGAACTTCTGTTGCTTATACTTCTTGAAATAAATCCTAGTAATCTGTTAGCCTTATTGCGCACACTTAGGAACTGTTGTCTTGGCTTTAGATTCCTGCTGACCATGACTCCCAAGTCTTTTTCACATTCTGTATGATCAAGCTCTACTTCACCTAGTTTATAAATTCGAGGGATATTTTCATTACCAAGGACTAGTACCTTACACTTGTCCACATTGAACTTCATCTGCCACTTTTCAGACCAAGACATTAATTTGTCCAAATTCTCCTGGAGTTCACTGGTATCCTCCTCAGAATGAATCATACGGCCTATTTTTGTATCATCAGCAAATTTACTCATGTCACTTTCAATTCCTTCATCAAGGTCATTTATGTAAATTATGAACAACAATGGGCCTAAAACTGATCCTTGTGGAACGCCACTAGTGACTAATCCCCATTCAGATTTGACCCCATTAATGGAAACTCTCTGCTTTCTATTGGTAAGCCATGCCTCTATCCATGCTAGAACTTTACCTCCTATACCATGAGCTGCCACCTTTCTTAAGAGTCTCTTGTGAGGTACTCTATCGAAGGCCTTACTGAAATCCAAGTAAACTATATCATATTCTTTATCACTGTCTACTGCCTCAAATGATTATTGAAAAACGTCAGTAAATTTGTCAGGCAGGAACGACCTCTCGTGAACCCATGCTGAGATTCATTAATCAAATTATGTTCTTCAAGGTGACTTCTAATAATATCAGCTATAATTGATTCTAATAATTTGCCTACTATAGATGTGAGGCTTAAGAACATAAGAACATAAGAAAGGAGGAACACTGCAGCAGGCCTGTTGGCCCATACTAGGCACGTCCTTCACATTCCATCCCACTAACAGAATATTTGTTAAACCCAATTTTAAATGCTATCCAAGAAATAAGCTTTGATAATTTTATTTACTCATGTGCAATTCCCACTCAAATCCAACCCCTCTCACTCATGAATTTATCCAACCTAAATTTAAAACTACCCAAGGTCCTTGCTTCAATAACCCTACTAGGCAGACTGTTCCACTCATCAACTACCCTATTTCCAAACCAATACTTTCCTATATCCTTTCTAAATCTAAACTTATCTAACTTGAATCCATTATTGCGGGTTCTCTCTTGGAGAGATACCCTCAAGACCTTATTTATATCCCCTTTGTTAATACCCATTTTCCACTTGTATACCTCGATCATGTCTTCCCTCATTCTACGTCTTACAAGTGAATGTAATTTAAGGGTCTTCAATCTTTCTTCGTAAGGAAGATTTCTAATGCTATGCATTAATTTAGTCATTCTACGCTGAATGTTTTCTAACGAATTTATGTCCATTCTGTAATATGGAGACCAGAACTGAGCTGCGTAATCTAGGTGAGGCCTTACTAATGATGTATAAAGCTGTAATATAACCTCTGGACTTCTGTTGCTAACACTTCTTGATATAAATCCCAGTAATCTATTTGCCTTATTACGTACGCTTAGGCATTGCTGCATTGGTTTAAGGTTGCTGCTTACCATCACCCCCAAGTCCTTCTCGCAATCTGTATGGCTAAGTTCTACGTTATTTAACTTATAAGTGCTTGGGTTATGGACACTCCCGAGCTTCAGAACCTTGCATTTATCTACATTGAACTGCATCTGCCACTTTTCTGACCACGAATTAAGTTTGTCTAAATCTTCCTGAAGTTCTATGACATCTATGTTTGAATCAATTATCCTACCTATCTTCGTGTCGTCGGCGAATTTACTCATATCACTAGTAATTCCGTCATCAAGGTCATTGATATATATTATAAACAACAATGGGCCTAAGACTGATCCCTGTGGAACGCCACTTGTTACAGATCCCCACTCGGATTTAACCCCATTTAAGCACACTCTCTGCTTCCTATTGGTGAGCCATGACTCGATCCATGACAGCACTTTTCCCCCAATTCCATGAGCTGCCACTTTCCTTAACAGTCTCTGGTGTGGTACTTGTTAAGTCTAACTTCTTCGCTGCTTACTTTGGGCAGTAGAGAAAATAATTATTAAAAATAGAACACATATCATTCTCCTTGTCAGTAAGATGCCCAGAGTTATTTTTAAGGGGACATATCTTGTCCCTAACTTTTGTTCTATAAACCTGGAAAAAACTTTTTGGGTTAGTTTTTGAATCCCTAGCAACTTTAATTTCATAGTCTCGTTTAGTTTTCTTATCCCCTTTTTAACGTCCCTCTTAATGTCAGTATACTGATTTATAAGATGACCCTCACCTCTTTTTATGCGCCTATAAATTCCTTTCTTCTGCCCTAAAAGATATTTGAGCCTATTATTCATCCATTTTGGGTCATTTCTACTTGATCTAATTTCTTTATACGGGATAAATGTTCTTTGGGCAGCCTGTATAGTGTTAAGAAAACTGTCATATTGATACCTCTCTTTGTTACCCCAGACCACAGATGATAAGTGTTCTCTAAGCCCATTGTAATCTGCTAAGTGAAAGTCAGGGACCATTACTGAATTATTCCTACTGTCATACATCCATTCAATGTTAAAGGTAATTGATTTGTGGTCGCTTGTGCCGAGTTCCTCTGTAATTTCTAAATTAATAACAAGGGTTTCCTTGTTTGCAAGAACCAAGTCAAGTAGGTTATTTCCCCTTGTAGGTTCTGTCACAAACTGCTTCAAAAAACAATCTTGAACTACTTCTAAAAAGTCGTTAGATTCTAAATTCCCTGTCAAGAAATTCCAATCAATTTGACTAAAGTTAAAGTCCCCTAGAATTACTATGTTAACATGCCTTGTGGCCTTAACAATTTCCTCCCAAAGTAGTCTCCCTTGTTCCCTATCTAAGTTTGGAGGACGGTATATCACGCCTAAAATCAATTTTTCACACCCCTCTGAAAATTCTATCCAGACAGACTCTGTATGCATTATTTCAGACTTTATCCCCACTTTTATGCAACAATTTAAATGATCATGAACATAGAATGCCACACCACCCCCCTTCCCGATATTTCTGTCTACTTGGAACAATTTAAAACCCTGGATGTGACATTCAGCAGGCATGTCCCGATTTTTCATATTAAACCACGTCTCAGTTATTGCAAAAACATCAATATTACCCGCACTAGCAACTAATCTCAACTCGTCCATCTTATTCCTAGCACTACGACTATTGGTGTAATATACATTTAAAGACCCTACTTTCACTTTACCCTTCCTGCTCATTTCTGTTTTTCCACTATACCTATTACTATCCTTGTCACCTAGTGCCACTGACTTTCCAGTATCAACCTTATTCTGTCTATTACTAGTTTCCCTAGAACTCATAATATTAATACACTGGGATTTCACTGTTTTTTCCCCAAAACCCATATAACTAACTTTTTCTAGTTTAAAGCCCTAACAGCTTCCTCCACTGCAGTTGCCAGTGCCTCCACCCCAGACCTGGATAAGTGAACCCCATCCCTGGCATACATGTCATTTCTACCATAGAAGAGGTCCCAGTTGTCAATGAATGTTACTGCATTTTCTTTACAGTATTTGTCCAGCCAGCAATTGACACCAATTGCCCTGGACAGCCATTCATCTCTAACTCCTCTCCTTGGCAAAATACCACATATGACAGGGTTCCCACCCTTCTTCCTAATTATGTCTATTGCTGACCTATGACCTATACCTGCTAGTCAGGTCCTCACTCCTACGTCTGCCAACATCGTTGCCTCCAGCACTGAGACAGATAATAGGATTGCTCCCATTACCTCTCATGATGTCGTCCAGACAGCTAACAATATGCTCCATCCCAGCCCCAGGAAAGCAAACCCTCTGTCTCCTACTTCTATCTTTCAAGCAGAAGGCCCTATCCATGTACCTAATCTGACTATCCCCAACAAGAACAATGTTCTTACCTTCCTTGGTGTCGTTCGTCGTGATGTTCCCAGTAGTCGACTCACATTCATCTGGTAGCACGGAGAATCGGTTCGATGTTTCCACAACAGATTCCTGGTTCTTCGTTGATTCTACCTCTCCATCCGTCCTCTTGATCTTTAACTTTGTCCCATGCATTCTAGCCACTGTCCAGGTTCCTTTCTTGGCTTGAGGATTCTGAACAGGAGGATTACTACGAATCCTCTTGTTTTCCTCATTCAGTCGCTGTATCTCAAGCTTAGCTACCCTCAGTTCTTCCTTCAGCTGCTGGTAGAGTAGCTCAAGAGAGGACATCTTGTTCAGATCCTTCAACACATCGATAAACGAACTTCTTGCCCTCAACAACATTCCAGCATTCAACTTCCCAACAAGTCCTCCTTCAGCTGAGATTTTAAAGATAATTCCAAAAGTCGTCAGCTTTGCTGCACCAGATGACTTGCAAGAATTGCTGATTGAAGATGACACGTGCTCTACACCAGTCTCCACCAATGAGAGACCACCTCCGCCTCGCACCACCACTACTACCAAGAACCAATCAGCTGCTTCCCTGCCAGTCAAGACACAGCCACCTCCCGTCAATGAGAAGCCTCCAACTGCTACTGCCAAGAACCAATCACCGTCCACGCCCTCTCACACCTCTGCTGCTACACTAACTCTCCCGCCATGATGGAAGGGGTCCAGTTCTACACCACTCGCCAGTTTAACGAAATAATGTCAGCAACTGAACTACACCAACGAATCCAAGACAAGACTGCCAAGTTCGCCTGCACTACCACAAAACGTATCAGCACTAAAACAATCCTCTACAGCCTCACTCAATCGCTTCAGCACCCCGGCCATCCATATCAAATACATCACCTCTCAAGAAGGGAGTTCAACTCACTCGAAAATGGATCAATGCTTGAGTAATCTCGTCAAGAAATGGAGCTAGCTCTACCGTGCAAATTATTACAGTAGGTGTCCCACAGGGAAGTGTTCTTGGCCCACTTCTCTTTCTCATTTACATTAACGACCTACCAAATGCATCTCAACTACTCAAACCCATACTATTTGCAGATGACACTACATACGTTATCTCGCACCCAAGCCCAGTCATACTATCCAACACTGTAAATACTGAATTGCAGAAAATATCTACCTGGATGATGACCAACAAACTTACTCTCAATATTGATAAAACCTATTTTATCCAGTTTGGGAACAGAGCTACAAACGCACCACTTAACATAATGATAAACGGGTCCCCTATCACAAAACTCACAGAGGGAAAATTCTTAGGAATCCATCTTGACAGTGGCCTCAAATTTCAGACACATAAACAACAAATTTCCAAGAAAGTCTCCAAGACCGTGGGAATACTATCCAAGATACGGTACTATGTTCCACAACCAGCTCTCCTTACCCTATATCACTCACTCATTTACCCCTACCTCACCTATGGAATCTGCGCATGGGGCTCTACATCAATAACTGTTACAAAATGACACGATATCTATTAGTAATAGACATCTCCAGCGAACACTAGAAAGGATAGCCCTTCTAGCATCCAGCCTGTTACTGGGCTTTTGCAACAAAGTCAGTATCCTGGTCCAGTTATCCAACATATTCAATAGTCACCAAGAGGATTACAACTGGTAGGGTACTAACCAAAGCATAAAATTTAATATGTTTATTAAACAAGTTAGTTTCTAGGGTTTCAAATTAAATAAATATACATATGATAAGGATGTTCATTAAGTTATGAATTAGGAGGTTAATTAGGAGGGTAGCTCCTACACTGCTCTCATATACAATAAGACTGTGCTGAGGGCACATATATATAAATGACTCAGAAGTACCATCAGGTACAATGTCAGTAATTACAATAATATATACAAATATGAATAAATGTGTGTATGAGTGTGCTCCCGGTAACTCTAAGACTCGACTCAACCAGTGTCCGACTGAACTTCTCATAAGCTAGCTTCTTTAACAAACTGACAATCAGAACAGCTTGATTGACCAGTAAAATGACCCATTCGCAGAACAGCAATATAACAAGCAACAGCAACACAGCATCAGGAACCAGGAGATAGAAAATCGACCCTAACTGGGGACCATCAATAGATCCTCCAAAACAGTCACAAAACTCCTTTACTACTGAAGCTAGGTTCAGCATAAACAATCCCAAACTGTGATGGTGCACAGATGCCTTATCGAAGTAGGTCCAGAGCTATAGCTAGAGACCTTTAGTTGTATCAGAGTGTCAATGTGACACACAACCCAGAAAAACGTTGAAAATCACTGTCTAGTCTATCCTCTGTGAACAGAGTTACACAGAGTCCTGAGAAGTATATGTTTCGTCTCACCACCGAATACATACTCTACCCAACAGAGTCTAAATGGCGAGAAAACAAGTAGAAATATTAGCGAGGTGTTGACTCGACGATGGTCAGCAGGCCAGAGAGAGAGAGGGAGGAGAAGCAACCACCCAGCTCAGGTGTGGTCAGTGGTCAAAGAGACATTCGGGTGTGTGCTGATAATCCTTTATTAAGATACAACATAGCGAATGCTCCTAGCTGCAAAGAAACAAAGTACACAAATTAGGATGCACACCTGACTAGGTAAGCTCACATTGTACCTCCTAGTCCTAATATATCATTAATGTTCACTGTACGGACGGAAATCTATAGTGGGTGTGCAGTGCCTTTCCCTACATACACGTAATACTGACTTACATATTAGGAAGGTAATACGGGTTCGTCAGCCCCGCACTCCATTTGTTTACACTTGAGTTAGTTTCTCTACCTCACCTACAGGCGGCGCGCGGGTGCCGCCTGCCCGCCAACTTTGACTCGCTATGTCACGTCACCTACATCCCCCCCAGTTTCCAGCAGGAAACTCCTCACTCGGTGACGTAATCCCATAAGTACGCCGGCGGACGTCTGTCTCTGCGAGGTCTTGGAGGTGGTGATGCAGGAGTGTGTCGTGATATGGTCTGGTCGGGTCCTGGCACTTCTGCCCGTGGGACTGCCTGGTCCATGCGCTCTATGGGAGGGTTTGGGTTTGTTGCTGTGCCGTGCGACTGTGGAGGTGTGGCTGCTAAGTCGGCATCGGGCGCCGGAGGCAGCTCGCCGTCCTGTACTTCACCACTGGCTGGCGTGGATGGAGTGCTGGAGGGCTGATGCCAAGCATATGGTGATGACACAGGCTGGTTGGTATTGGCCAGCCCCTGGATGTGGCGCAGGAACCGCCGATTCCGCAAAGTGAGCCGACCCGAGCCATCCACCTTGACCAAGTATTGGTAAAACGGCTTTGTTTCCACTATCACACCGTCCTGTCCCATCTCGTGCTGTGATTCCCGGTCTGGTTTTGCAGAATCACCCGGTGACCGGGCGCTAAGGGGGGAGAGCTGCCGAGTGTGGTGCTGTAGATCGTCGACTTGCTTGGCAAACCACAGTCGGAGGGCCTCTTCTTGCATGCCCCATGTTTGACGCCACACTGGGTGAATCAATGGGTTGGTGAATACCTGCGTCCCTGGGGCGATGGGTAAGAGGTCCCGAAGATTCTTGCCGAAGATGATTTGTGCTGGTGACATGTTGGTCTGAGGGTCTGGAGTGTTTCGATACTGAAGCAGGCCAGCAGCTACTGCCTAGGTGTCGAGGCTGCCATTCGCGTCGGTGTGCGATGTCAGTAAGCGCTTCATAGACTTGACTGCCACCTCCGCCCGCCCATTGGACTGCGGGTGGTATGCTGATGACAGGCGATGTCTCACGCCCCATCGTTGTAGGAGTGAAGCCGTTTCCTTTGCAGTGAACTCTGGGCCTCCATCTGTGCTCAATTCTTCGGGTACGCCGAACGTTGCAAAGTAATTGAGAAGGGCTGTGATGAAGCCCTTGGCGCCGGACTTAGATACAACAACATGCGGCCAGCCACTGAACCTGTCCACAATGACCAAGTACCCAATGCCATGCAACACGCAGAAGTCAGCAGCAATGGCTTGGAAGGGGTTGCTTGGTACGCATGGTTGTACTGGTGGCATGCATGGCTGGGAAGGTGACATTTCCCAGCATGCATGGCACCTGGATCGTGTGCCCTCGATATCTCTGGTGATGCCGGGCCAAAAGACGGCGCCTAATGCCCTACTGTGCATGCGACTGGTGCCTTGGTGAGCAGCATGAAGTGTCTGTAGTACCTCATTCCGAAGTGCCTGTGGTATCACAATCCTGTGGTCCATCATGACGACTTCGTCCATGAGAGATAATCTGTCGCGGTACTGCCAGTATGGCTGCAGTTCCTCGGGTATGGCATCGCGGGATGGTGGGAACCCAACCTCGACTAGTGGCATGAGCAGTTGGAGGTCATGGTCCGCAGAGGTGCCCCTCTTGACTCTCTCCCATGTGACAGCGTCGAGCGAGTCCGCAGCTGATCTTGCCGCCGCCACGAGTAGTGTCTCCAGGTCATCATGGGTACCTGCTGGGAGCCGGACCGGGGACAGAGCACACAACTCGCTGGCTGTGTCCATCGGGTCTGTGGCTGATGGATATCGAGACGTAGCATCTGCCGCTGGAATAGTCTGGCCGGGCACGTGCACAATCTTGTATTGCCACATGAGGGTGTGCTGTTTGAGTCTGAAGAGCCTCGGATTGGTGATGTCATCTAGTGGCTGATCCCCTACATCCCACAGTCAGCGACTGACTCCTCCCAGCAACTAGACACCGGCAGTATCACAAGCGTAGTCTCTCATAAACGGTAGTTTGCTAACTCCAAGGCAGCTACAACACTCTTGAGCACAATATAAAATGTTACATCCTACCTAATAAATATAGCTAAGTCAAATTATGTCAAATGAAAGTCAAATAAAAATCTAATAATAATATAAAGCAAGATATTAACGATTTAGCTATTATCGAGAATATCAGCAATATAAAATTATAAGAAAATGGAAAATATACATCAATCACATATAAACGGATATATGCATTGAGGCCCAATTCTGGGGGCGCAATAATAACTCATCTCAGACCACAAATAACACAACAAAAGGCAGCAGTTAGAATGATAACACATTCACACTCCAGACAACATACTCCACCAATATTCAAAAACCTAAACTTACTCACCATACAAGACATCCATACTTTTTACTGTGCCTATTACATACATAGAACACTCTATGCAAATATTAACCCACCACTCAAACTTCTCCTTACCAATTTTAACAGGACACATGACCATAACACTAGACACAGATCACTCCTCGATGTTCCCCGTGTCCATCTAACACTATGTAAAAACTCAATGCATATAAAAGGCACGAAAATTTGGAATTCATTACCTGTCATTGCCAAAGAAACCCTGCCTGTACCCCAATTCAAAACGATGCTAAAAAACCACCTTCTCACCCAAACCTAAATGCTCAATATCAAACATTCCCAACAAAGTAGAATAATCACTTAAATGTAAAAAACTTACTAATCACTTAAATGTAAAAACCTGTTATGAATAATACATACTAAGCTAACTGTTTCCATAACATTTACATTATAATGACCACGTAAACTGTAACTGCAATGCAATTAATTGTTTTAAATTGTTATCTCACTCAATTAGTTGCATTGCTACAATTAATTGATATGTTCAACTTATATTCAAACTTTATAACTTAGATACACAATTATACTTATTTTATAAATTATCAACCATAACTTTTTACCATGTAGTCTACAATTAAGTAGTCCTAAGAATGCCCGCAATGCACAGCATATTAGGGGCTTTTGGCATGTACATCTCATTAATACCTATGTATCTTGTCTACCCAACCATGTATCACTGTACCATGTCTCAATAAAGTATTATTATTATTACTATACAGTGTTCCTGTGGCTGCTTGACCTTTCCTGCCTACTCTGCCGCCCTCCTCGCTCCTGGGAGCCATGTACCACCGTCCACTACCCTTCTGCATCATCGCCTGCAGTACGTTAGTACCACTTGCTCCACAGTGGTTGGGCCACTGATCTTTCCTACCCTCCTCTAATGCACCATCCCATCCTTTTCCAGTATTTCCATCCTTCCCCCTTCCTTCTTCCTTCCCCATCACGTCGATTCTTCGGCCATTACAAGTACAAGTACAGATGTTGTGACATTGCCAAAATCTTTGGTTAGATTGATGATATCGGCAGATGGTGGAGAGTCTGGGAAAGTAAAGTTTGGCATGTTGTTCAATCGGAAGAGCTCGTTAATAACAGTGTTGAAGGAGCCTGATATCGCCATTATTATGCATGTGTGCATATAGCATACAGTAATGAATTTTCGTAGGTTCACAAGCTGGTGGAGCACTGGTGGAGGGTTGGGTAGCTTTTAAAAGTTTTGTAGTGTCGGCCTGGAGTTTGGTGATGGCAGCATAAGTAGGTGACTTGGAAGGTGTCTTCTTCTGTTCTGCTTCCTGTTTTTTTTTTTCAGATTTTTTCGACTAGTGGGGCACTTTGCCGCGAGAGTATGGTGACTGTTTTTGCAGTTGAGACACTTAAGTGGGGCAGTAGGAGTGAGTCTTGGAATCGTGGCCTTCAGACTCGCAGGTAGAGCAGAACTTTTTGATTTTTGTGGGGCAGTCTTTTGTAGAGTGTAGGTAAGAGTAGCAACTCCAGCATTGAGTAATATGATGGTACCTCTCAGCTTCAATATGAGAGGAGTTAATGGAAAAATAAACACATAAGCAGTTAATAAAGTAGTAATATATAGCCAGGCCTTCTGCCATAGCTTGGGCAGCCATTGACACATCAGTAAAAGTGATTTTTAGCATGGAGGAGGCAGTAGGAATCTTGGTGATACTTTCCACTGAAGCCCAGGGATTTTGTTCTTCAATGGAGGTCTTTAGGTCTTCAACAGGTTGTGTGGTAATCAGTTTGTCGTCTTTTCAAGAATACAGTCTTCTTAGCCCGTAAGGCAGGAGAGGACATGACTTTGATAGAGTGGACAAAGCAGAGGAGGTTAGTAACTTTTCAGCCTCAACATCGTCTTCACATACAACAATGAAGGTTTCTTGGAAAGTTAGGATTGTATTGATTTTGACATGTAAGCCGCCCCTGACGGCCACAGCAAGAGCAAGCTTGGATGAGTCATTAACCGTCCCACTGGAAGGTTTAATCTTGATTCTGTTGGAATAATTCATCTTGGTACAAGGTTGTAGTTGAGGTAGAGGTTCCCCTCCCCAATGGGGATCGTAGGGACACTTCTTGATGTGGAGCGACTGTGGCTTGCCAGTAGCAAGGTCAACAGTTGTGTGTGTGGAAAGGAGAGAAGGGGGCAGTATATATAGGCCAGCAGATAGGGACGGAACAAGAGAGGTAGTAGGAAAGAAAGTAGAGAGGTAGTGGTAGTAGTCAGTGGCGTCGCTAGGGTTGGATTTAGATTTTGCCACCGAAGTGGCTAGTTTATTGTGCACCCCATATCCATCCTGTGGACGGTAGCGCAAGAGCAATGGATACACAAAAGGCCTAGGCACTAGGCCCCAAAAGGGTTAACAATTGTACATTTGGATTTATATCTACATTTCACTTATCTGTTACAAGCACAAGCAAATTTAGGAAATTTGCTTAGTATAACTAGTATCTTATTTCATGAATAAGATATCTTGACATGTCACATAGGTTATTATACTATCTCTATATTCCTCAATAAGTGGACAATTAAGCACATAGTGTTCAAGACAGTGACCATATGCCTGATCACATAATTTGCATTTAGTTTGATCATCATCTGTGTCTCCCAAACTGCCAGAAGTACCTGTAGCCAAGCCTAAGCCTAGCCACTACAACATCAGTCAGTCTGTTCACATTGCAAGTTGTTCCACAAACATGCCCATCTATGCTCACGTTATCATGAGCACAGATAGGCACGTTCATGGAAATTAGATTTGGATTTATATCTACAGTTCACTTATCTGTTACAAGCAAATTTAGGAAATTTGCTTAGTATAACTGGTATCTTATTTTCACCAATAAGATATCTTGACATGTCACATAGGTTATTATACTGTCTATCTCTATATTCCTCAATAAGTGGACAATTAAGCACATAGTGTTCAAGACAGTGACCCGGGGCGGCATCTTTGGTGTCACCCCCATGAAATCAAGGGCGGGGGGATGGGGGAGTAAACTCCAGTTACGTCACTATTGCATGACCAATGACTAATGTTTAGCAATGAGAACGTTTAAGGGCCATAAACCGAACAGGAGAATACTTATCAACTTTATTAATGATAAAATAAATAATCGTAGTAATATTGAGGAAACATAAACTCAAATACCACTTTGAGTACAGGCAACAGATCCAACATTTATTCATCTTCAACAATGCAAAAAAAAAAAAAAACTTGAAAAATAAAGAAAAACATTACAATATCATAAGATAAGATAAGATAAGATTTCTTCGGATTTTTAACCCCGGAGGGTTAGCCACCCAGGATAACCCAAGAGAGTCAGTGCATCTTCGAGGACTGTCTGTCTTATTTCCATTGGGGTCCTCAATCTTGTCCCCCAGGATGCGACCCACACCAGTCGACTAACACCCAGGTACCTATTTGCTGCTAGGTGAACATGACAACAAGTGTAAGGAAACACGTCGAAATGTTTCCACCCCGCCGGGAATCAAACCCCGGCCCTCCGTGTGTGAAGTGAGAGCTTTAGCCACCAGGCCACTAGTTCCGATTTGACCTTGAGTACAGGTAATATTTCAATGAATCAGATTTTACATTTCCTTGCCTTCAATCCTGCAAAATCATCTATCACATCATCAAAATCAACGATTTTCCTTATATAGGCCTATTTGTACTCTGTAATCATGTAATAGGCTATATAGACACAAAGGATTATTCTCTTATGTTGGTCCAGCAATGTTTTGTGCATTAGTGTCACCTTCTTTAGAAGCTCTATGGTGTCACCCCTTGATGGTGTCACCCGGGGTGGCCCCCGCCGCCCTTACGACGTCACTGGTAGTAGTAGCAGTAGTGGTAGTGGAATCAGTCAAAGACCAAGAAAGAGGAGCACTGCAGGAGAGCTAGGAACTCACAAAGAGTAGGAACAAAAACACAAGAGAGGTAAAATAAAGGACCAAACACCCATGGCAGAAGAAAGAAAATCCAAAGAAGAAAGAGGAAAGGGAAAGAGGGAAAAGGGAAAAAAATCAGTTAAGTCATGGGTGTTCATACGAGGAAAGTTGTGTATAAGGGAGGATTCAACCAGACGGCGACTGTGAAAGTAAGAAGTATGGTAGAAAGTTTTAGCAGAAAACCAGTCAATAGGATGACTGTGATCTCTAACATGACAGAAAAAAAACATTGTTGGTGTCGGCAAGCCTGGTGTGTACTCTGTTTC